>OX382335.1:14310178-14892613 GCA_947507615.1 Hemithea aestivaria
GTAGGTATGCTGAGTGCTTTATTATGTCCTTTAAGATACCTTAAAGGTCATCTGCTATTTAAACGGTAAAAGTTTGAATATCTGTGTGTTTATTACTTCTACCTACATATATACGCAATACCCACATAAGTGTGACTATAATCTCTTTCCAGTGCTATAAAGCGATTGACTTAGAATAACTTAATACAGGCGCCGCGCCCATCTTCGGCGGGGGAGTCCCACACAAGGGCGGATCCAGGATTTGGTTCTGGGGGGGCCAAGGTGCAGAAAGCCAAAAATATTATAATTTTTACTATGATAATTGTGTGTTTAGCTCGCTCTGAACGGTTAGAAAGTTCAAACATCCTTAATACTAAGTGAGCGAGCAGCTTGCTGCGAGCGCTGAGAAAAAAATTATAATCTTGACCATAATATAATATGTCCAAAATTCGTAACTCTACAATGCTTCTGGGGCGGGGGGCATGGCCCCCTGCCCCCCCCCCACCTAAATCCGCCTATGGTCCCACATACCACCCGGCGCTGGGTGACGATGCGTAACGCATTTTTCCTGGAGAAAAAAATAAAAAGGGGACTGTGTTCTAAATGTTAAACTGTGGGCACAGCTAATTAATTCATAATAATAGTCTTACACATAAATTTTATGTATATACGTAATGAAAAATAATAATTTTGTGACAGACGAGATAAAAACAACGAGAACTCCAACCTTTCACGTAACAAGTGAATTAAATTAAAAATTTAAAAAACCCCCAACGCAATACGTAATTCACCATTTTTTTGATGGCGGCCATCTTGGATTTTAAATTTTATATAGTGGGCTGTATTTTACTCGTTAAGCCCTTTCATTTGATACCCATATTGAGGTAGTCGTGGAAGAAAAAAATAATCCGCCATTTTGTAGCGGCGGCCATCTTGAACCGATTTCCACCAAACATGGCTAAGAACACTCTCGACTAAATCTACTTTCAAACAAAAAAAACTAAATCAAAATCCGTTCATCCGTTTGGGAGCTACGATGCCACAGACAGACACATACACACACACACACACACACACACACACACACACAGACAGACAGACAGACAGACAGACAGACAGACAGACAGACAGACACGTCAAACTTATAACACCCCGTCGTTTTTGCGTCGGGGGTTAAAAAGGTCTAACATATACACCTGTACAATATAAAACAAAATATATGTTCTGGAACATATTAAATAAACATACTTACGCTAAACTATACTAATAAAATAAAACTTGGTTAACTGGATAAATAAACTACTTGTAACAAGTGAATTAAATTAAAAATTTAAAAAAACCCCCAACGCAATACGTAATTCACCATTTTTGATGGCGGCCATCTTGGATTTTAAATTTTATATAATGGGCTGTATTCTACTTGTTAAGCCCTTTCATTTGATACCCATATTGAGGGGGTCGTGGAAGAAAAAATTAATCCGCCATTTTGTAGCGGCAGCCATCTTGGACCGATTTTCACCAAACATGGCTAAGAACACTCTCGACTAACTCTACTTTCAAACAAAAAAAACTAAATCAAAATCCGTTCATCCGTTTGGGCGCTACGATGCCACAGACAGACACATACACACACACACAGACAGACAGACAGACAGACAGACAGACAGACAGACACGTCAAACTTATAACACCCCGTCGTTTTTGCGTCGGGGGTTAAAAATGATTTACCTAAGTACTAACTATGCATGAGGTGTTCGCCGTAAAGTTTGTATTTAGCATAAAATTATGTTAATTAAGATATTATGTACATGAAATAATGTAAGAATCGTGTGTGAACCATAAATAAATAAATAAATAAGGTTAGTCAGAACAAACACATTCTTGATTTTTGACTATGACATTCTTGTCTTCCTCTGACCTCTACAACATCTCTCCTGTGTAGCTGCGACACTTTTACGCACTTTTGCCTTTTCTATTGGCTTATTATTAAGATTCCTGTGACTTAAATACATAATATTTATTTTTTGGACATCTTACCTTTGACCACTGACCATTATGTTGTTGACGTAGACTCAGCTTAGTCATTAATGTTGGAATAACAGAATAATTGAAGTAGTTCATAGAAATACTACTAGTTGACGTTTTATTAGTTTAGCTAACAATAATTGTTTGTAAGCCTTAAGAATTAATAAGATTTAAGAACGGCCATTTTTTTAAACCCCTAACAAAATGAGTTACCTACGCATCATCACCCTGCACTGGGGGTGCGGGGCGGTATATCGGTTTCGCCGCTGCTGGGCGCGGCATATATATGTAGGTAACCATTAAAGACCTAGGGGCGGTTCCTGCGGGACGCCACAATGCCGGGGCAGCGGGTACCCTGCAGTACTCGTCCATGATCTGGAAACGGCCATAAGCTAAATTAACACCAGTTCGATCTACGTTATATATCTCTTTATTTATGCGCTCAATCTTTTGAGTGCTGTCACACTTTCTCAGTCGCTTGATCATAGTTCAGATTTTCAATTTTCTGATAAAAAAAATCAGGACGTTTCACACAGCGCCACCTAACCCCAAACTAAGCAACTTAATGCTTGTATTATGGTGGTTAGGATAACGGATATATAATACTTATATACTTTTTTTGTAAATACATACTTATAATAGATATTGAAAACCACCCAGACCAGAAACAAATACCTGTAGATCACACAAACATTTGTCCCATGCGGGAATCGAACCCGCAACCTTCTGCGTTGCAGGCGGGTATTAGCCCACCGCGCCACAGAGGTCGTCAAAAATCAATGATGGCCGACCTAATTATCTAAATAATCTGTGATAAATACGGCTTAGAGCAATTTGTGATCGTAAAAGTAACTACGCGAATTACTTAACTCATATTTTATTTGGCATTCTAAAACTGTAAGTTATTCGATTGTTCATAGGTATGCCAAGATACCTTCACTTTTCTAAACATTTCCGCGGTCGGAATTATGTCATTTGCGGAACGTTTGTGCGATATTAGAACCAAATATCACGCTATCAATACATACTATAGTAATATCGCCAGATACCGCGATACAAAAACATTCAACAAATTGTACAATGTCTTTCATACACTGATTTCCTGTAGTGTACCGTCAAAGAATAAAAATAAGGAACTTCGTTCCAATTATTACGTAGCGTCCAAAGCCGAGTGTCCGAGAACCCTGAACCCTGGGTATAAGTCATTATAAGTCCATATTATAGGGATTTTTCCCATCTGGGCGCAATAGGTCCGACAGCTTACGAGGCGTTAGGTCATGAGTCATGCATTCCTTTCGGGAATATTGGTAATCTGTGGTAAATGCAAGTTCAGTGGTAGATCTTGGTAAATGCAAGTCCACCCAACCCATTAATATTTGTGATTTGACTCTGACAACGTAGGTAACTTGTTATATTGAAATATGGAACTCCCATTTCTTTTTATCTTAACTATTTTCAGAAACGATTTATTTAGCTTACGACAATTACTTTCACTCTATCATGTTTTATTTTCATTAGGTTAGCCTTTGACCTCGATCTCGCGTGATGTTAAGCGACGATAAGACCGTAGATGGTTGCACATGAACCTAGTAGGCGGGATAAATCCCTGCCTGAATTCACTGAGCATCATGCCAGAACACGGTCATAATGACCGTGTTAATACTTAATTAAAATTGGCTTCACTTTTGTATTTGGATCGCGGTTTCTGCCTTTTCTAAGATAACCTGCAGCTATAAATCCGTGGCAAATCGACAACCTTGTCGGACACGCCTTTACGTCGACTAATGAAATAAAAACTGAACCTTCACCGACCATTGGTTTGACTGCGGACTAATCTTATTGTAAACAATGTGGACGCTTTAAAATAAGATCATTGTTATGATTTTGATCGCGTTTTATACGCACTTTCTTTCGAAAATGTTTTATGTTTAAGCGATTGTATTGAAAACCTAGGGTTAATGCGACTGCAATAATTCAAGCAAATAGAATACATACTTACATTATTAAGGCCGGTCCCACATTGACGAGTGGTCTTCGCGTAATCATTCAGTTAGCAACGTGCGCTGTCGGGGCTGCCTCACTAGCAAGTTTTTCTGTTACCGGTCAAGATGTTAACTCTTCTTACCTTTATGCTATACTAGATAGTCCAGTCTTCCTCTTCGAAATCTTTAAAAATAGATCAAAATTGAAGAAATCTGACTCGTAGAATTCGACCACTCAGTCATTGCAGTACAGTTCCATAAACATTAAACATCAGAAACATTTTGTTTGATAGACAGATGCAATTTTGAAATGGTTGCTCTTCTATGTCAGTCGGCACCATAAAGTCATCTTGCAACAGTTTGCGTGTGAGATGCGAACTTTCAATTTGCCATTGTAATATTGATTACCCCAATAATTGGGTAAAGCCGATGTTGCGTGCAACACTGCGTGATGTAACACAGGATGGGGCAGTGTTGCTAGATTGTTTTATTGCTCTGCCCGGGATGTTGCCACTCGAAGGCGATCTCCCACGTTTATATTAATGAATCATAACACTGCACTAAATTGGTTATTAGTTTCCAGTATTATCTGATTAAGTATTAGTAACAAAAACTCTTCTGCTGCGACATTCGAGTACATTTGCCCAACTTGTGGTCGACCCTTGGCTATCGCCCACTCACTTAAATTGATGTCCACTTTAAGGTACATTACTGCGTTTGTTATTTCACTCATATTAATGAGGAGGTTTAAGCAAGTAATGTACGCATGTTTGTCTATGGATTCTAGTGTTTTACATGATATCCAATATCAGGATTGGTTTTATTAGTCACCAACGGAAGTGCCGAGTAAAATTCAACAGACAGTTCTTGAATCGTCTGTAGCCTATGATGATCTTTTAAGGTTTAAATGTAAATTGTATCTATACCTACTTTGGTAGAAGACGATTATTGTTGAATAATTAGTAAATGGTTTCAAAGTTTAAAGCGGTTTGAAAAAACAACTTTTCTAATATGACTTAGGTTCAAAGTTCAAAGCCTACATCCATTCATGAGAGCTCTTCCATTAGATCAGCATCACAGTTCACAGCACGTTGCTTGATCAATTAATTGTCTCTGGCTTCGAAATAAAATTTGTCTTTACCCCATTTTAAATCGGAACAGTTTTCTTAATTAAAACTTAAAACAGTTTTCCAAAAAACCTGACTTCTTGGTAAAATCTATTAACTACTTAAACCTAAATTTACCTAATTGATGCGTCGATTAACATTAAATGATATTGGGTCAAAGTAAAATTTTACTTAGGTACTAACAGCAAATCAACTACCGCCTGGGGAAGTATCACCACAACACCTTTGCACAATGTCTGATAAAGACAATCATGATAGCACCTAAGGACCTATTTATTGGCTAATTCACACCCACTACAATTGATGACAACTTCAATGTACATTGCTGCGTTTGTTATTTTCCTCATATTAATGAGGAGGTTTAAGCAAGTAATGTACGCAATTTCGTCTATGGATTTTAGTGTTTTACATGTATGTGTTGTTAGGCGATAGCCAATAGCCCCTCTGATTTGCTCATCTTGTCATAAAAAAATCTGTGCTTATATTAAACTAGCTTATATGCTCGCTTTGCCCACGTGGCAAAATCCTTTCTTAGCGAAGGTCTACGCCATAAAACCTATCCGTGTTCCAAATTTCAACCGAATCCGTAGTGGTTTGGGCTATGCGTTGATAGATCAGTCAGTCAATCAGTCACTCTTTCCTTTTACCTTTATATTTAGATTTTAAGTCGATTTTGATTCTCGCATTTATATGAATCTTGTTAATAATTTCACAATCTAATAAATGATTATTTTCTTCCAGGTAAGTACTACTCGTGTCTTCATAGATTTATCGATGTGGTGGTAAGTAGCAATACATTGATCGCTAATGCGTCTAGCAACTACATAAATTGCTCAGTTATAATATATATAGTCCCACGTGAGATCTTATTTTATGTTCTACGTAACGAGTTATTTATCTTCGGTGACGTTTGAATATAGTCATCAAAAATGTATATAATTATATATAGGCCGGCATAAAAGTTATGGCACAGTGAGAATTTGCAAACTACGTTTTATAAAATCGGCACCAAATTTAGCTTCATTTATTTGAAGACTGGCTTGATTGCTATGTGGCACGAGACTTTGAGTATTATGTCGTGTTCAAAGTTACATTCAACTAACAGACTATGTAAAAATTTGAACACATCCAACTTCGTTCGTCGAACGTTCTGATGTGCACAAAAACCTATTCAGAGGGTCTATTGGCTAATTTTCACCCACTACGATTGATGACAACTTCAATGTACATTGCTGCGTTTGTTACCTTACTCACATTAATGAGGAGGTTTAAGCAAGTAATGCACGCAATTTTTTCTATGGATTCTAGTGTTTACATGTCGTTTGACGATAGCCAATAGGCCCTAAGCATGGCTAAGTGCAAATCTTAGTTAAATTTTTTAGCACATAAATATCCTAATTCAAAGTCCCGTTCCACACATAGCAATCAAACAAGTGTAGCTTAATCTGGTGCCCGCTTTATAGTAGGAATACCAAACAAAATTCTATCGCTAGTCGCCATGAAATATCTGCAAAAATTACCAGTGAACAGTAATAATAATAATATAATTTTCATTTTGAGATGCAGCCATTGTCATGGCTTACATCCCCGCTCTTTGTTATTTCACTTTGGTCAGTCTTCGGGCTATAATGTTTAGGTCGTTGTTTTAGGGGAGAAAAATCAATGCGATACTAGCTACGATATCCTATTCTGTGACGGTACTAAAATCCGGGTTTTTAGCAAATGAGGTAGGTTTACACGCGATTAGGCGGTCTGCACGCAAGCTGGGGGCAACAGCATTGTCGAGTTGCCTTGAACAAATTATGTATTTGTGGTTTACAGAAAACAATTTACCATCTGCAAATGATAATGAAGTGAATTGCAGTAGAGATAATCGAATTGTTGAAATTGGTTTAAAGGTAGAGCCACACTTCTGTGGTGTGTTGTGTAGTGGCGCGCCAGAACAGATACCAAAATATACACAATTTTTGGTACTAAAATCGGACATAACTCATAACAGTTTATAATTTTTTTATGATAATAATTAGTGATGAGATATATCAGGTGTTCAATGGTAGGCATGTATCAAATTCAAAATTCCGCTTGGCAGTGCATTTGCCTGATTTTTATTACCAAATTGTGTACAGACCTACATATATTTGCCAAGTCTGAGAATCTGAAAATAGGCCGTAAAGTATTTTTCAACAGCCGTGACGAAGTAAGTAGGTACCTATAATATTATTATCTTAATAATATTCGTATTTAATAGTTTATCCGCTGTCAATTACGCATAGGATTTTTCTTGCAAGGATTTCCCGTGCGTTAAAATGCGTTTTATCACATAAAAACTACTAAAGTTATACTTGCAATGACTATGAAATATCCTCAGGAAAAATATTATAAAAATAACTCTATTACATCGCGGCGCGTTTCTATTATAAAAATGTTTAAAAATTATGTAGATACTTATCCTTATATATTATTCTTCAATGACCATTAATAAATAAATCACTTCATAAGATCATTTTTTACCCAGTCAATCACGTTTACCTACATAATATATCTTTAGAAGTTAATTTCTTTTCTCATCGGATCTTAAAACGAACGGTCCCTTTAACGGGATAAAGAATGCCTAGGTATATCCGTCAAAGAGAATGTAAAAGAAATTCGACAAAAAGGTCTGCAGATCACAATCGATAATTTAATAAAGCTGACCCTATATAGGGCGTGCGCGACTTCCGAACGCGTGACCGACGAATCGTCATGGTGTTGCGGCGATACGGCGACCACGTAAAAAAGTTATCCTCACGACTTCCAGCTACTTACGCCCATGACAGCCCCGCACGCTGTATGTGGGGTCAGCTTCAGGTCGTCCCCAAATTGGACGATAGCTACTTTCGACGACATCGCCGCAACACAACCCGTCTCTCTGCTGACGTCACGTGCGCGAGAGTCGCTGTCGCTCAATGTGCGGTCAGCCTAAAGAGGAAGCACCGAAGCACCACAAGCCGCTGGCCACCGTCCTTGATAGCTATTTTTACATAAACATCCATTATTTCAATTTCCTGCTCCAAAGAGCCCATCGCAAGAGCCATAAAACTTGCGCTCCCACTTCCTTGCATGAAAAATGTAAATAATCCATTTAACTCTGAAGTTGTGCGTCGGCAAGCCTATGTTTGCACATAGTTAGTTATGTGTACGGCGCACTGAAAGATATGTAGTCATAGCATCGAAATATATGTTTTATCATCAGTCATCAGTTTTAATTGACTAAAAAAATAATAATTACCTACTAGATTTGATTTATAAGTAAATATAAAAATAAATATTAAACATATTATTTCAAGCTCGGTTTAAAAATATGAGGGAGAGACGCAAGTTTCAACCGATTTATTTAGATTTACTTTAAATATAATTTAGATGTGACCTGGGAAGGATACCCTTTCAAACGAATCAATTCCAAAGCGGTTTAAACTTTTTAAGCTGGCTTTCCATTTCGCGCGATTAGTTTCAAATACAAGTTCAAAATGAATTGATTTAATATGAAGAGCTACAATAGAGCTTTTTGCGATAAAATTTTCACAATTTTCATATATGTAAGTGATTTCTCGAACGGTTCATGGAGAACTTAAATATCCCATCAAAAACATAAATGTGAAAAGAGAGCCAAGTTCAATATTACGATGTATGTACTCATAGTTACCTATGATTTGGTAGTTGACTACAACGACAAAAGAAGTGAGATCTAAATGGGTGCCAAGTTCAATAGTCAGTCCTGAAAAATATTTACAACAACATAAAATATTTTATTACAACTTAAAAGATTATTTCTTCTTATCACTTAGAATTAATATTATTTTGAAGCCTAAAGACTGACTTGGCCAGTTCTCATAATACACTAGGTAGGTACTCTCTTAACTTTAGCTTCATCACTATTAAACGCACTTAATGCTAATTAGTGCGCCACCGTCTTTTATCGTGTAAATTAGTCCCCTCCATCCATTGGTTGTCTGGAAGAAGTCGCTCTTTAACGATAAGACCGCCACTTGTACATTGTAATTTTTAATTTTAATTATATAGGTACTTATGTATTTTCTGTAACATTATGTGGTGTACAATAAAGCATCTATTGTCTTATCTTAATGATACTTCGTCGAATGGTAACCATGAGAACTAGCCAAGTCAAACTTTGGGCTTCAAAATAATATTAATTCTAAGTGATAAGAAGAAATAATCTTTTAAGTTGTAATAAAATATTTTATGTTGTTGTAAATATTTTTCAGGACTGACTATTGAACTTGGCACCCATTTAGATCTCACTTCTTTTGTCGTTGTAGTCAACTACCAAATCATAGGTAACTATGAGTACATACATCGTAATATTGAACTTGGCTCTCTTTTCACATTTATGTTTTTGATGGGATATCATTGCTTTTTGTACAGTACTTTTTAGTATGTGTAATAGGACACCCAGTCATAATAAGATTAATACCAAATGATTATTTTAAAGAAGGAACTGGATTAGAAATTCGATCAAAAGAAACCTAAGCCGACAAGACTTGTAATGACGACGACTTGGCGGGGGCACTGCCGTGCCCCCAGATACCGCCACATACCTATAATATTATGACTATACGTTACAGGTACGTAGGTATCTAAAATGTTTACACCAACTAGCACCTAAGGCGATATACATACATTATTTTTATTGTAAACAATGTTAATATTATTACCTCTATGTTACTGAGCCGCCTTGTGCTGGTGAGTCGATATCCCATCAAAAACATAAATGTGAAAAGAGAGCCAAGTTCAATATTACGATGTATGTAGGTACTCATAGTTACCTATGATTTGGTAGTTGACTTCAACGACAAAAGAAGTGAGATCTAAATGGGTGCCAAGTTCAATGGTCAGTCCTGAAAAATATTTACAACAACATAAAATATTTTATTACAACTTAAAAGATTATTTCTTCTTATCACTTAGAATTAATATTATTTTGAAGCCTAAAGACTGACTTGGCCAGTTCTCATAATATACTAAGTAGGTACTCTCTTAACTTTAGCTTGATCACTATTAAACGCACTTAATGCTAATTAGTGCGCCACCGTCTTTTATGATGTAAATTAGTCCCCTCCATCCATTGGTTGTCTGGAAAAAATCGCTCTTTAACGATTAGACCGCAACTTGTACATTGTAATTTTTAATTTTAATTATGTACCTACTTATGTATTTTCTGTAACATTATGTGGTGTACAATAAAGTATCTATTGTCTTATCTTAATGATACTTCGTCGTATGGTGCCCATGAGAACTAGCCAAGTCAAACTTTGGGCTTCAAAATAATATTAATTCTAAGTGATAAGAAGAAATAATCTTTTAAGTTGTAATAAAATATTTTATGTTGTTGTAAATATTTTTCAGGACTGACCATTGAACTTGGCACCCATTTAGATCTCACTTCTTTTGTCGTTGAAGTCAACTACCAAATCATAGGTAACTATGAGTACCTACATACATCGTAATATTGAACTTGGCTCTCTTTTCACATTTATGTTTTTGATGGAATATCATTGCTTTTTGTACAGTACTTTTTAGTATATTTGTAATAGATTAATACCAAATGATTATTTATTTATTGCACCTCCCCCCACCCCACTGCTCCATGGCACGGCCGTCGCACCGCGCACCGCGGCCCGTGAGCCTCGCCGTGCTTCGATATACCTATACCTATAATTAATTTAGTACTTATTTATATATAGCATTTATGTGCACTATTGATTTGAATATTGTACCTAATCAATTGATTTTTAAACAATACTAGTTACTGATAAATTTATCTATATTCACCCAGCTATCTTATACCTACCGCCTACCTGGATGGAACTTTAACTTTTTAGATTATCTGGAACTGGATTAGAATTTCGATCAAAAGAAACCTAAGCCGACAAGACTTGTAATGACGACGACTTGGCGGGGGCACTGCCGTGCCCCCAGATACCGCCACATACCTATAATATTATGACTATACGTTACAGGTACGTAGGTATCTAAAATGTTTACACATACCTACATTATTTTTATTGAAAACAATGTTAATATTATTACTTCTATGTTACTGAGCCGCCTTGTGCTGGTGAGTCGATATATTGATAGGTATTTACATAGAATATACAATATACAATTGTTACGTAGGTACCAGGAACCTATTTTTATTAGTGACTAGCTGTGCCTAGCTGTTGTACCCGCTATACAGTTTGGTACAGTAGTGTATATTATGTTATTCCAGGGGTCTAAGCTATATTTTTTATTATACCAAATTTAAAGTCAATCGGCCCACCCGTTTAGGCGTGAAAAAGTAAAAAACATATATCTATACGTACAGTAGGTATAAAGTTTGTATTTAAATTTATAATTATATAAGTAGAAATAGTGGACTCGCGCGCACTTCGTAGTATCTAACAGAAAATAGCCGCCTACACAAAAATTATAGCAACATGCAACATGTATTGCTTTATGCGTTCCTAGGCGTCCCAAACTTTAATATCATACGTTTTTTAAAAATTAATAATAATTTAAAATGATAAAAAATACTAGTTTCTGATTTTTCCCTTTGTTACTACGACATTACCTATCGGGATGCCAAATTTCAGCTTTCTAGGTCATCTGGAACTGGGATATTACTTTTGATCTATCCCTCAGTATGTATTAACTTCACCGATTACTGGATGTTTATATTTAAATAACCGTTTGAGCTGTGTTATTGGAATTTGGAACAGAGATATAGTTCGTATATTTAAGTATATGTGCCAAATTTGACTTGTCTATGTGTAATAGTTTTTGTATAACGAGGGTGTAAAAAGTCGTCAAAACGCGCTTTGGACGGTTCGTGTAATATAACACACGGCGCGGTCGCCAGTTCCTTTGCTTGAACTTGGCTTGACTCGCTGCCGCGTGTCTAGATATTGATAGGTATTTACATAGGATATACAATTGTTACGTAGGTACCAGGAACCTATTTTTATTAGTGACTAGCTGTGCATAGCTGTTTTACCCGCTATACAGTTTGGTACAGTAGTGTATATTATGTTATTCCAGGGGCTTAGCTATATTTTTTATTATACCAAATTTAAAGTCAATCGGCCCACCCGTTTAGGCGTGAAAAAGTAAAAAACATATATCCATACGTACAGTAGGTATAAAGTTTGTATTTATATTTATATTAGTAGGAATAGTGGACTCGCGCGCACTTCGTAGTATCTAACAGAAAATAGCCGCCTACACAAAAATTATAGCAACATGCAACATGTATTGCTTAATGCGTTCCTAGGCGTCCCAAACTTTAATATCATACATTTAAAAAAAAAAAAAAATAATTTAAAATGATAAAAAAATACTAGTTTCTGATTTTTCCCTTTGTTTCTACGACATTACCTATCGGGATGCCAAATTTCAGCTTTCTAGGTCATCTGGAACTGGGATATTACTTTTGATCTATCCCTCAGTATGTATTAACTTCACCGATTACTGGATGTTTATATCTTAATAACCGTTTGAGCTGTGTTATTGGAATTTGGAACAGAGATATAGTTCGTATATTTAAGTATATGTGCCAAATTTGACTTGTCTATGTGTAAAAGTTTTTGTATAACGAGGGTGTAAAAAGTCGTCAAAACGCGCTTTGGACGGTTCGTGTAATATAACACACGGCGCGGTCGCCAGTTCCTTTGCTTGAACTTGGCTTGACTCGCTGCCGCGTGTCTAGATTATACAGAGCATGCATTTCTTTACTCTTTTATCTTTACACAAAAGAAAATGTAAAATAATGCGCAACGAGCATGAATCAAAATCATGACACGCCTTATCTGTTTCAGGAAAAAATATAATACACAAGAAAATAAAATGATATTTGCTGAAGATTAAACATTGAACGTTTGTTTAAAATATTTGCTAAACTGATACCGTTGGATTCATACAATTATATCACAATTTTTATTTTATAATATTATGCTACTTATGACATCTAAACAAAAAGACGAAAGAATAATAATTTTCCACTGAATTAATTGTACTTTCATTTGTGTTCGCATAATTATAATACTTGTTGGTTCAAGAAACTCCAGTGGTTTTTTTTTTTATATTTGTGGAAAACGCAAAATATAGTTTTTTTTTAACAAAATTGAGGAGAATGAGTGCCTTCAGATTTATTACTGTGCCGCTACGCCGAGGTCCTCAAACAAAATGTAGGACTAAAACGCGAAATAACGGTGCTTATAATTTTTTTTTAATGATCGTTGAGTAGTTATCAAGACAATAGGTAGGTACTTATTACTTATGCAAGGATACAAAAGTTTTTCTTCATAGCACAGAAATTATGATGCTGCGGCAAACCCCCAAAGTGCGGCTACTCTTAGGTTTAGCCGGCTAATCTTAGGTGCATCCGGTAACTGTTAATAAATTTTGTTTACTCTTAAGATTAATCTACTCTCTCTTAAGATCTACGGTTAAAAGAACACAGATCTATTAAAAAAATCACACCAATAGGTACATGAAAAGTAGCAAAAAAATTGATACCAAGTAACGGTGTGAGCTACTTGTAAACAATAACACCTACAACAAAACATTATATCTATGTATCTACATATGTAAGTAGGCAGTAGGTACACAATGTCAAGGTGAGCCGATAAATCATGGCGGGCCCATCTGACATTGTCATGCCAAACGGGACCCATGTCCTAGAATTTATGGTGTCGTATACGTTCACACTTTAGTACTCTATCATATTAAGGATTTAGCATGTGTGAAGTAGGTACAAATTAGTAAAGACTAGTGGAGGTTTTGCCCGCATGACAAAAAACCTTTCATAGCGGAGGTCTAAGTCATAAAATTTATCCGTTTGAACCCAAGCAGTTCATGGGTGCGTTGATAGATCAGTAGTCGTTCAGTCAGTGAATCAATCACTCTTTCCTTTTAATTTATAAAAGGAAAAAGTGATATATTATTTAAATATTTAGATGCATGGGCGTAGCCACGGTGGGACCCTGGCTCTGATCTGCAAGGTACTTTAAATTTTCTTGGCGCTCTAAATAAGCAATACTTCATAGTCAGGCTCCACTGTCCGTCCTTCTGTGTCATAGAAGGTGAACTTTTTGTGTGAAAAAATGAACATTTTACCAGTCATCCGACTAGAACAACATTTAACGAGGTTCATTAAGACTATACGATTTTGGAAATATCATATATATTCATTAAGACTTTAGGATATATTCATTAAGACTGTTCATACGTGAAGAAGATTCCGAATAATAACAATTATTTTACAACCCTTCCTTAAATTTTTAAGCCTGCTAAAAAAAGACTGATAATTTTCCTTTTATTTTGATGTGCGGTATCTGGCTTCTAATTTGCTAACTGTAGCCTGTAGTTTGGTGTTACATTTTTACGGTAAAGCGACAAGGTTCTAAGCCGTTAGGCCATAAAGAGGTAGGTGGGCAAGAAATGCCCTATTGTTTCGTATACACGGTTAACCTACAGCGATGTTTCACCGAAATCATTTGATACCAAATACCTAGTTGACAATTTAGAGTTCCGTGTATACACAGGATGCTTATACTTAACCCTTAAAAAATATTATATAATATTGAGGGTTTACTGAGAAAACCGAATAAGTGATAATTTTACGACGAGTTTGTATGTAGATTGTAGATACATACTTACTCTACAAAATTTAATCATAGTCAGTAGATGTATTGTTATTATTAATCGACGAAAAAAAAACTACATAATGTATGTAGTATGTAGTATGTAGACTACATAATATGTATAGAAGATTATTAACTTTTGGAAAAAAAATTTAATTAACCGTACAAAAAATAATTCGTATAAATTCAGTAATTTATGCATTATTTTAATGTAGCCTTCGCAACAATAGCGGGTGGAATGGTTGATGGTATCATGGAATAAATTAGAAAGAGGAACGGTTATGGTAAGTCCAAACGCGCCAAAGTTTGCACAAACCGTAGTCTATCACATTTTGTTAGCTCTCTTCTGACTAGAAGCGAGCGACTGCTTTTTTTTCTCGGCTGATCATTACTTATTGGAAATTCAATATTGTTTCAAAATGATTTTATTTATTTTAATCCGTGACAATATTTATTAATTAAAGATCTAACTGATATTTCTACATCCGCCTCTAGTAGTGCTTTTATTAAATGTAGGTGCAAAATATACTAAACCTTACTTTAAACTGAACTATAGATCATTCACAGTTATTTTACCTCTAACCCTTACATTGGCTAGCCTGAAAATAATGTTGCCATGTCAGGTGAGTATTGACTTCCCCATTTTTAAACAACTACAAAATGGCGAATTACTTTTTTCTTCCACAACCACCTCACTATGGAAATCAAATGAAAGGGCACTGTATAAAATTTTAAATCCAAGATGGCCGCCATTCAAAATGGTGAATTACGTTTTGCGTTGGGGGCGGGGGTTTTTTAATTTTTTTATTTCATTCACTTGTAAGTATTATTTTACAGTGATGTGTGTACTTACATGAATTTTCTGTTTCGAACCTACCTAATATTTTATATCATATTGATAGTTCGCAGTAACCACTTGTTCATATTATGTTAACCATCCGATATTGTTATAGATAAATTCTTTTTCTTCAAAGGAAATTGAGTTTATGGGCAATGGTAAAGCTTGGGATTATAATAATAATTATTAAAACAACGAGTACAAGAAACCTTATCAAGTACAAAAAGTAACGTTTGAACAAGAAAAGTAACGCATTTTTGAAAATTTTACACAATATACACAGTTGAATAGAAATACGCTTACATATTCTAACATTTCGGTGATAATTACAAATTTTTCAGTTTATTTAAATAAGAAATTGCTAATCAACAAAAAAAAATCCTTTTCTAAACCAGATAAAGTTATACAAAATTGCCTTATTTTTTTTGTCTCTGCTAAATCAATAAATTAACTATAATTTTCTATACCATTACAAGGAAAAAGATTCATTATATAATTAAGGTTCAATTTAAAATAAAGACCTTGAAAAGTATCGTAAAAGTCATCTCTAGACACGAATGCAAAAGTAACTCAAAGGGTGAAAAAGTAACGTAAAACGTAACAAAAGTAACGATCTGGCAACATTTTGACAATAATGCAACATAAAGAAAATAATTTTGACATCTGTCAGAGGTAAAATAACTGTGAATGATCTATAGTACAAAAATGTCCTGAAGAAAAAAATCTACTACATTATTGTTATGCGATGCGGTACGGACCCGTGCGGCTGTAGTTTGAGCCGACTTTATATTTTTCTGTTTTGGGGTACAATGACGACTCATTAGTGAGGCGTAATCTGCAGTAGGTTAGCGAACCACGTACACACTATATTTTTCGTATAGCGCATGCAACGGTTACGCGGTTCACTAGTGAGTTAACCGATCTGGATTAACTAAATAGTCTATGAATGGTACAGTTTCGCTAACGGGCGCAAGTGATATTTCCAAGATGTGGGCGTTGGCCAATTTAAACCATACTTAGGTACAGTTACATACAAAGGTCAGTATTAGTAATGTGGTACCTCGCTATATTAATCATGAATAGAATCATTTTTATGTATGTAGGTACATAAAAATAAATAAATTAATAAATATTTCAGGACATAATTTCATACAGAGCCATCTAACCCCAAGCTAAGCAACTTAATGCTTGTGTTATGATATTATCTAATTATTTTCGTTCACATAAAAATCATTTCAAAAATCAATCATTAAAATTAGTAACGCTTGGTATATTTATTGAACATAGGTAGTACTAAAATTGTACTCAATATTTACTTTTACCTATTTGGAGCATTTTTTTTAATTTACTTTTTTCCCGATTTGCACAGAAATCCGGGACGACGTTCAGTAAAGCCAGGGTCTTCTAAACATTTTTGCTCAAGAGTAATACATAGGTACCATTTCAACATAATTCGACCATCCTAAAATTGCTCATCCCTTCCATAGACGTCCGGATCATTTTATTTGACTAACAGGTGCAATTTTAAAATGGTTTATCTGTACAAATGCACATCTTTTCAACTGAGTGTACGAACATTGAATGCGTTGTACATCCGGGACACAATAATAAGAATGCCTACCTATGTACTTACTCTCATTGTGACTTGTTATTGTATATCCTTGCTTAAATATGTGTCACACGATGCATGCTGTGTCCTATCTGGGTAAGGTTGGTTGTATGAAAATATGGCACAGTTTTAAAATGCATATTACGACGTTCAGGAATAAAGGCAATATACCTATATTTTTACCACCTCTAAAAGTTAGCTTCAGGGCGATAACGCCCAGACATAAATTGCCAAAGCAAAGAATAGAAATTTGAACCAAAGGCTAACCTAGAATGAATAAAAAAAAACACACCATAAAATTACCACTAGGTACTTATCCACAGTTGAAGTCTCGCTTGCAGGTTTTAAATGGGGGTTCGAAATTTGTAATATAAACAATAAATTTAATAAAAAAAAAACAAAGTTAATAATAATGTTTTTTTTTAATTACATATTAATTTGCCAAGTCCGAGTCGGGCTCGCGCACAAAGGGTTCCGTACCATTTTCTAAACAACTTTAAAAACACTATTAAAATCTCTCTGTTCCAAATCTGTTACTAAATCTGCAAAAAAAACAAGTTTGTTGTATGAGCCCTCGTATTAGTTATTTTATTCTGTTTTTAATATTTGTTTTGTCATAGAGGCAGCACAAATACATCACCTGTAAAAAAATCCATTGTCTATCGCAGTTCATGAAATACACCCTGGTTATAGACAAACAAAGGATCGTTTGATGGTATACCTATTCCCACTGGTCCTCACGTTTTTCGTCCCCAAGTGGCAACTGGGAATTAATTCCTATTGGCGGTCCGTGCAGCAATGTACAGCGATTTTATGTAGTGGCAAAACTTCCCAGTCGTCATCAGGTGACCAATGGGAATTTATTCCCACTTGCTACCTGGGGACAAAAAGGTACCTACTATGCTCAGTGGTACGGCCTAAAAAGCAGCCTTTATAATTTCGAATAGTAAAACATGAAGCGATATAAAAATCTGGTGCCGCCATCTGCCTTACTATGTAAGAAACTAGATAACGGAATATTTTTCCTTGCCGATGAAAACTGAATCCGAACAATGTAAATGTTTAATATCGTGGCAAATATATAGAGGGCGCTACCTGTATTTTTAATCATACATTTCATGCGTTGGTATGTATTGTTTTTGATACATTACTCGGAAATAGAGACTTTTATTTGACTCGTGACTTACCTACTGATTTGTCAATAGTATACCGCACAAACCGCTGAGCTAATCAGTTCTTTTATTTATAATATTAGATACCCCTGCTCAAGGGCGGATCCAGGATTTGGTCCAAGGTGCAGACGGGCAAAAATATTATAATTTTTACTACGAAAAGTGTGTGTTTAGCTCGCTCTGAACAGTTAGAAATTTCAAATATCCTTAATAATAATTGCCGAGAAAAAAATATAATCTTGACCATGAAATATGTGCAAAATTCGTAACTCTACAATGTTGCAACTCTACAATGTGCAAAATTCGTAACTCTACATAGGCGGAAATCCGCCTATGCCCCTGCTGATGATGAGCGGTATTACCGGGGCATCTAGATGTTTATAACAACTTGCCGACGTTTTTAAACCTCTCCCTACCCTACAGGATTGGGTTGAATTTTGGCGCACAGATTGGTTTAATGGCATTGACAATCGCAAAGAAATAATAACTCCCCGTAAGCGAATCCACGGGCAAACGCTAGTGTTATAATAATTTCTTATGGGTTTTCTCAGATCTTCTGAGTAAATAACTGAGGGTAGATTACCTATAAAGGTGCCTTATCTATAAACTCTAACAATCTTAACAATGCATTAAATACCAATAAATGACATAATTAAAGAAGTAGTACAGTAGTAAATGCAATTACTACAGGTATCTAGAACACAATCATCCTGTAAATTACTTTCAGTTAATTCATCGGAAAAAACGATGTGACGTCATAGCATGCTTTGAGCGCGTGCGTCTCCCCGCGCTTCACTTCCTACACCACCTTCCCTGTTAGAAGGGCGCTAGTATTTCTATTTTCCTTTGAATTGTACAGCAGATCGTGTAGTTCTAATTTTCTCCACTGGCTTTAAGTTCGTAGTCGGTTTGTTTTAGTTTTTAGTCGCGTCGGGCGGCATCAAACGGACAGTCTAGTAGGCAGTTGGCTTCAGCGAAGCCTTGGTCTAAATCACGTGTAACTTTGAACGCGATGTCTCCCCTTCGGCACGTATCTACCACCGCTTCTCTAACTAATATTACTTAGTTCAATTTAATTTGGTGGTGTCTCTTTTCTGTGGTGCGAGCACAGCGGACCCCCAAAAATTTAAATCTTTTGTAAATACTCTTTCGTGTAATTTTTTTTTTGGTGACGTCGCATCTCTTCCTATTAAATTTAAAATTCTTCTAATTATAATGGTTTCGCGATCTGGTCACGTGTTAGTATGGGAGCAACCAGGATTGGAAGACCAGAGGCCAAAGAAAGGCGGTGAGTTAATTCGAACCGTTGTTTTATTGATGTATGTATGTATTTGATAAGCTTCCAGGCGGTGACGTCATCGGTAGGGACGCCCGGCGCCTTGGTAGACATTTTTTATGGCTTTACGTATGTACCTCTACATACATAATAATTAGTAGGTGGTATATGTATCTAAGTGGAAAGGTACCGCCGTGCCCCATATCTTTTAAATAATATAAGTACACAATATTTTGTCCCTATCCTTAGTGACTCTTCGCAAAATACTAGCTGTGCCCAGCGGTAATATTCGCTGAAAAGCTATATCTGCCCTGCCGGCGCAGGGTGACGACGCGTATCGCATTTTTACTGGGGTAAAAAAAGGTCTACACAATTTTGCCCAATCAGTTCAGCCTTCAAGGCGTGAAAGAGTATCATGCATAACAAACCCTAAAGATAATAGGTACGAAGGCTTCAGCTTTTCATTTTGATCAATATAATAATTATCTGCCACATTTAATTTGTTTGCATTGGGCAGACCGTGTAAAGATTAGCCGGCTTATCGTTAACAATACAGCCATGCGTATTGTACCTACTATCTAATAGGGGAGATCACCCATAAATAGATAGGTATTGTGTATTAGGACGTCCACTTATCAAGCTACTTTTCATCTTTAAGCATAATATTGACTAAGTAGCTTTTAGAGTTCGACCCTTTTTGACCTAGGAAAAATGCATTATGCATCATCACCCTACACCGGGGGCCGCGAGATGGTATGTAGGAATTCTCCACTGAGAATGAACACACTACGAGGCCCACTAAAAACCTCGGGGTCTCGGGGTGTTTCTGAGGGGCGCCATAATGTAGAGCCTCTTCAGGCACCCTGAACATTTCTTAGTAGGAAACTGCATAGTTTTAATTGTGGTTAGTCCACAGAGTCCACACCGTATTTTTTTTTTATGAATTCGAGTACAACAAATATGAACCTGCTGATTCATAGTAATAATTGAGATTCATACTCCGACACTGTCAGAGTCAAATCACAATTCACCGTTCCAACCCAGAAGAAACGTGAAGCTAAATATTAAACCAAGTTCAGTGCCAAGGCATTGTTAGTACCGTCACAGTGGTTGCTCACAATCGTTTTGTTGCGTCTAATCATTTCAGATTTTCAGTCTGACACGCCATCCGTGAAATGAATCGCTGACTCATGTCTAGTTGTCTATGAAAAATTAATGTCTAAGTAGATATTCAATAAACTGTATACTTGAGTAATAGTTTTAATTTACACGTAAACATGTATTGATTTTTGTATGAGGTTTTGCGACTTTTCAATCTTCTGCCGTTATTAGTTTCAGTTGAAACTGAAAAGCCTATTTATTGTAGATAATCTTCTGTCTGTAGCCACTTATGTATTAAAGGAAAATATGGTTGTTTGACTGACTGATATATTTCTCAAGGAATATCCTTAACCGTTGAAGAATTTAGTTAAAATTCTGAACTGTTACCATTTAGACGGCTGCTTAGAAGGATTCCTCCGCGCCGAATGTAGTCTTCCTTTCTGAGGTTTTGTTTGTAAAAAGTCCGGTTTTGGCAATAGGTACTGGGACCGTGTTGCAGTTAGTAGGTCGGTAACTTTAACTAGCAACTTCAGGAGAACTTCGTGCAAATCTCGTTCAAGTCACAACAAATTAATTAGTTTGCACGTGCTTCTGAAATAAACGTCAAATTCATATATAAATTACTACTTGTGGTTAACAAAATAGCAAACTTATAATAATAAATTCGAGCTCACATTGTATTGTGACCAATTTACACTTTATTACACTATTTTACAGTTTCCACGTCACAGACTGAGTCACAGTCACTGTTGGTTAGCGTATCGACCACTTTGATGTGTAAAACTGTGCGTTATAGTAATTTGTACTTGTTAATTACTATGACTATGAGAGATATAGGCGGCTAATTTGCCAATGAACTTTATGTAACTAAATATGCGTGTACCTAAATGAGAATGAATCAACGCAAGTGTTAATTGATAATATTTAGATTTTTTCGATATTTAAGAATTCGATAGCAACTGCAGCTTTTGACAGTACCTAAATATAGTAAGTAGTACCTAAGTATTAAGTCACTGCGTTATTTAAACGGATTAGTTAATAAGTTTTATTATTTATTTATTTATTTAATACATCTTAGGAAGACCAACAGCTTACAAACAAAATTATAAAAACTTACAATAGTTACAAAAAGCCAATAATAGGTCCTCGCGGCTAGAAAATATATTGGGAAATATTGGGAATATATTAGAGTCCGACCGAAACTGGTTTTACGGCCGAAACCGAAACCGAAACCGAATGTTCGGCCGAGGCTTTAGTTTCGGCCGAAACCGAAACCGAAACCGAAACTCACGTGGTCAAGTAAAAAATCTTTAAAATACTAAAATTTGGTGCATTTTACCCATTATTCTGCATTAATTAGGACATGACATTTACCGGGGGTAGACTTCCTTTGCAGGAGGTCATCTAGGTGGGTACCCCAACAGTGCCAGTTATTCTACCGCCTGAGCAGTAATGTGCAAACATTACTGTGCTTCGGTAGGAGGGCACTGTAGCAAGTGAAATTACTGGGCTAAAGAGTCTTAACATCTTATGACTCTTGAGTAAGAAGCGTTGGTGCAGTGCACCTAGAATTGCACATCATTGTGAAATTCTGGGTGGCACTGTACTGATTATGGGCAGCGTTATCTCTTAACATCAGGGGAGCGTCTTGCTCGTCTTTTTACTTCTCCACATAAAAAAAACATGAATTTGTCTGTCCGTCCGTCTGTCCGCGGCTTTACGGAGAAACAGTAATTTTGCACAGAGGAGGGCAATGGTTAGGGCAAGAGAACGGTTACAAAAATAAATAAATTTATATCATTTAATTTAAGGTACCTCGGTACCTCCCAAACTTGTAAAATGGGGATGATATTTTTTCTGGCTGATCCCATCATTTGGGGTATTGTTGAATAGGTATTTTAATGAAGGACATAATTCTAAGGAAAATTTTCGCTTTAAGGATCCATTTGAAAGATATTCAAGTTTAAATTTTTTTTGGGCGTCCCCCGCCCTCAATATCTAAACCACTGGTTTAAAAATCACGAATATAGTTTCAAACACTGGCTTAAAAATCACGAATATAGTTTCAAACACTGGCTTAAAAATCACGAATATAGTTTCAACCATGAACTTTCCAGCAAAACCATAGCGGTTAAGATAGTTTTATAAGTTTTAAAGATATCGTTGATGAAAATTAAGGCAGTAGATATATACGATTTGCCAGTTCTACGGAGTGTAGGCTTCCGTAGAACTGGCAAATCGTTGCGCGTAGTCAGAATAACGCTTGACCTACATTAAGTTCTTATAGCAAAATGTTTATCAATTATAATCAAATCATTAATTGTTACTGTTTCATTAACCCCTTGATCCAGGAAAAACTTCCAGATCAAATCAAAATTGACATCTATTTCTAGCTTCTTTAAAATAAGGTTCAAATTCGCATTTTCGCATGCGCAGGTGCGGCTCGATTGAGCCGCTCGGGGACATACGGGTAAAATACTAAGTTTTAGTATTTTGAAATCTTACTAATTAATATAATTTGACACTGGACACTGACACTGGACTGGGAAGGGATGGGCATAAATGTCAATGGCGAGCATATCTCACATCTGCGATTTGCAGATGACATCGTCATAATGGCGGAATCGCTGCCAGATTTGCAACGAATGCTGACCAGTCTAGCAAACGCCTCCAAGCGGATCGGCCTCTGCATGAACATCGATAAAACAAAGATCATGTTTAACAGCTTAGTAGAGCCGAGGCCCACCGCTGTTTACGATATCTCTCTGGAAGTTGTTCAAGAGTACACTTACCTTGGGCAAATTATACAAATGGGTAAAAACAACTTCGAGAAAGAATGTAACAGGCGAATCCAGCTGGGCTGGGCAGCGTTCGGGAAACTTCGACAGATATTTGAGGCGTCGATCCCCCAAAGCCTCAAGAGAAAAGTCTTTGAGCAGTGCGTCCTACCTGTAATGACTTACGGAGCCGAAACGTGGACACTCACGGTTGGTCTAGTTCACAGAATGAAAGTCGCTCAGCGAGCAATGGAGAGGGCAATGCTTGGAGTTTCTCTGAAGGATATGATTCGTAATGAGGTTATCCGACAGAGAACCAAAGTTACCGACATAGCCCAAAGAGTGAGCAAGCTGAAGTGGCAGTGGGCTGGCCACATCGTGCGCAGAACCGATAACCGCTGGAGCAGACGAGTTTTGGAGTGGAGACCACGCTTAGGTAAACGTAGTGTAGGACGCCCTGCGACCAGGTGGAGGGACGACCTAAAGAAGATGGCTGGCAGAGACTGGATGAGGAGAGCCGAAGACCGGGCTCAGTGGCGCGTATTAGGAGAGGCCTATGTCCAGCAGTGGACGAATACGGGCTGATGATGAATATAATTTGTACTTAGAAGAATCATCAATCTCTTTTAGGTACCTCTATATAAAAATAATAATTACTAAAATTGCTAGTACATGCTTAGTTCCAGTCTCAACAAAGATAATATCAAATCACACATTTAAAATTAACAAACCTATATTACAATAATTATTTGTTAGACCTCTGTTGTAGTTCAAACTAACCTTTATATTAATTTACTCGTTTTATATGTTTGAATATGGAATATGTTTTGTTTATGTCTTATTGAGAAAATTACATTGAATTGGACCAACGTAATGTTCGTTTTACTTCCACGGAATAATATAATAAACTAGTTATTTTCATCAGGTTATGGTCCTTTCACGAGAACATGGCTTCAACAGCAGGTAATCCTGCAGCAGCAGCTATACCAGTAATTGAAAAATTAAAAGGGTATGAAAATTATGTAAACTGGAAGTTTCAATTGAAAATGCTGCTCATACATGAAGACCTGTGGGATGTTATATCCGAGGATGAGGCTGAAAGTGCTGAAAAAGACCCAAATTTTAAGAAAAGGTCGTTGAAAGCACTGGCAAAAATTTGTTTGTCAGTACAGCCAGCTGCATACATGCATGTCCGAAAGGCGGAGACAGCCCGTGAAGCCTGGTCCAATTTGAAAAAGGCTTATGAGGATAAAGGCCTTACGCGACGACTAAGTCTCCTCAGAATATTGTTTGCCACCAAATTGAGTGACTTCAAAGACATGGAGGCGTATATTGCAAAAATTTGTGATGTGAGTCAACAATTGAGCGACATTCAGTCACCTCTTGATGATGATTTTGTCGCGGTTATAATGTTGAGCGGTTTGCCTGCCGAATATGATCCCTTAATCATGGCACTAGAAAACTCAAACATTTCACTATCAAGTGAAATTGTAAAAGCAAAATTGATGCAGGAAGTACAGCGGCGCGGTGACAAAAATGAAGAAGGCTCAACAACAGCGCTTGTTTCACATAAGAAAATAAGATGTTTCAAGTGTAAGAAGTTAGGACACACATCAAAACAATGCAAGGGGGGAGCAAGTAAAAAGAAAGAGAATAGTAACGGAGAGGCGATGTTAACTGCATTATCGACGTGCGTGCGTAAGGATGTGTGGATTGTCGACTCCGGTGCCAGCAACCACATGTGTAACGACAGGGACATGATCACTGATTTTGTGCCTGGTTTCATAACTGAAGTGAAAGTGGCGAATGGTGAAAAACTCTTTACTCGCGGTCGCGGCAATGTGATAGTAACCTTAAAGCATAGTGTAAAGACAATAAGTAATGTCTATTACGTGCCAAATTTGGCAACCAATTTGTTATCTGTCAGTGCTTTGACAAGGAAAGGTTTCAGAGTTATTTTTATAGATGAAAATTGTAAAATATATAAAAATGATACCTTGATAGCGTCAGCTAAACGCGAATGTGGTGTGTATAGGCTTGAAACTGTAGAGTCTGAGCGGAGTGATACATCAGTTGTAGGGCATAATAATTGTTCAGCTTTTACAGAATGCAACGAGGCTGTGTCGATGGAGAGTCAAACAGGCTCAAAAGCTTCGCCAGCGGTGCAAGAGGATGTATCACAAACCCAAAAGGCGTCACAAGTAGAGTGGCACAAACGACTAGGTCACCTTAACGTGCGTAGTATGCAAGTCCTAAAAGGTATGAACTCTGGAATAGATTACGATACTTCTACGTTCGAGTCTTGTATTTCTTGCATTCAGGGTAAACAAATTAGATTACCGTTCCCGAAAAAGTCTTTCAGTCGTGCGACTGAGATATTAGGGCTAGTGCACATGGATTTATGCGGGCCCATGCCGGAAAAATCGATTGGTGGTTCAAGATATTTCTTTTCACTTATAGATGATTTTTCGAGAAAGACTTTTGTTTATTTTCTGAAAACTAAAGATGAAGCTTTTACTAAATTCATGGAGTTTAAGGCTTTAGTTGAAAATCAGACCGGGAAAACACTGAAAAGCATTCGTAGCGATAACGGCACTGAATTTATTAATACTCGTTTTCAGAATTTCTTAAAGAAACACGGTATTCGCCATGAGACGACTGTTCCTCACTCGCCAGAACAGAATGGTGTGGCAGAGAGAGCCAACCGCACCATCGTGGAGAAAGCCAGGTGCATGCTTCTTGGTGCCGGGCTGGATCAAAGCTTCTGGGCGGAAGCTGTAAACACCGCCGTATATTTGAAAAATAGGTCCCCCACGAAAGCTGTTAGAGGAACTACGCCCGAAGAAAAATGGTCCAAACAAAAGGTACATCTAACTCACCTTAAAGTATTTGGATGTATGGCTCATATACGGATAGAAAACAGAAAGAAGTTTGATGCAAAAACTAAACCGTGCATTTTTGTAGGATATTGTCAAGACACCAAGGGCTATAGGTTCATTGACCCTACGAGCATGAAATGCATAACGAAGGCCAGAAATGTAACATTTCTGGAAAATGTTTTCTATCGTCCTGAGAAGGATAACGGTTCTTTAAAAGAACGTGATGTACTTGTCCACATCTCTCCATCTAAATGTAACTGTCAGCCTGTTAGTGTAGTAGACCCTGCACATTTAGATTCAAATGATGATTCTATAACTCCAAGTAATGCTGGAGCTGATGAATCAGTTGGGCAGGCAGATGGAAGTAGAGATATGTCTCTAGATGTTACTGACAGTAGTGAAACAGATGATTTTCGCGATGAAAATTATATTCCAGATGAATCGTCGTCGTACGAGTCGTTGGAATACGACGAGAACGCTCAGCTGGCATCACAATGCATCTTCGTGGCTGAAGTAGATCGTGCTGACGACGAGCCACTCACTGTGAAGGAGGCGCTGGAAGGCGAGGAATCTGCGAAATGGAGAGAGGCGATGGACGATGAGTACAAGTCATTTATTGTCAACAAATGTTGGACACTGACTGATTTACCGGCAGGACAAAAGACTGTGAAGAGTAAATGGGTGTTTAAGAAGAAAAGAGGACTTAATGGTGAAGTTTTGAGATTTAAAGCTCGTTTGGTAGCCAAGGGCTATACACAAAGGTATGGAGAAAATTATTTTGAGACGTACTCACCTGTAGTCAGATACTCAACTGTAAGGACAATACTTGCTCTAGCCGCTGAACATAACATGGAGGCGGATCATCTTGATGTTAAGACAGCGTTTTTAAATGGTGATCTGTCTGAAACCATTTATATGGAGCAACCAGAAGGCTTTCGTGACAAGAGGAATCCTACAAAAGTATATCGCCTAAATAAGGCAATTTATGGTCTTAAACAAGCGTCCAAAAGTTGGTATGACAAAATAAATGACGTATTAGTAAGAAAACTGAAATTTAAGAAGTTTTCGTCGGAACCTTGTGTGTTCATGAGAAATACTGCTCGAGGTTTGAGTTTTATTTGTCTGTATGTTGACGATATCATCTTATTTTCAAATAATGAGATTGATAAGTCTACAATCAAGAAACAGCTGATGTCTCAATTCGATATGAGAGATTTAGGGCCAGCGCATCACTTTCTCGGCATGAGACTTTGTAGAAAGGAAGAAGGTGGTTTCACCTTGGATCAGTCAAGTTACATTAAAAATGTTTTACAACGGTTTAATATGGCCGAGTGTAAACCGGCTGTTACCCCAATGGAGTGTGGTTTGAAACTGTTGAAAAATGACTCCAAATGTGAAAACTTGCAGTATCGAGAGTTGGTGGGTTGTCTGATGTTCATAGCTGTTTGTACAAGACCGGACATTTCGCACGCAGTGAGTGTCCTCAGCCAGTTTAACGAAAGCTACGGAGAGGATCACTGGAAGGCTGCGAAGCGAGTATTACGTTACCTGAAAGGTACACTGAACCATTGTTTAACTTATAAAAAGAGTGGTTTGTCTGTCAGTGGATATGTAGATGCAGACTGGGGCTCTGATGAGCTGGACCGGAAGTCATTTACTGGTTACATCTTCAAGATTGGTAACTGTGCTATCAGCTGGCAAAGCAGGAAACAGAAAACAGTAGCACTTTCAAGCATGGAAGCGGAATACTTAGGTCTATCAGATGCTTGTAAGGAAGCTTTGTTTATAAGGAGTTTTATGCATGAATGTCTTGGCGTTAACGTTACTGTACGTATCTATAATGATAATCAATCTGCGTTGGCCAGGGCAACAAACTCGATGTATCACTCCCGAACGAAACATATTGACATTCGTCATCATTTCGTACAAGACATTGTTAAGCAAGGGTTTGTTAATCTGCAATATATGTGTACGAATGATATGATGGCGGACGTATTAACTAAACCCCTTAGCGGGGATAAAACGCGTAAATGTGTTAACCAACTTGGGTTAAATAGTAATGTAGTTGGTTAATGTTTGATATATAGTAAGTTTAGTTTGAGGGCCAGTGTTAGACCTCTGTTGTAGTTCAAACTAACCTTTATATTAATTTACTCGTTTTATATGTTTGAATATGGAATATGTTTTGTTTATGTCTTATTGAGAAAATTACATTGAATTGGACCAACGTAATGTTCGTTTTACTTCCACGGAATAATATAATAAACTAGTTATTTTCATCATTATTATTAGTCGTCCGCCAAAGCGTTGTCGCGAGAAACGAAGCTTGGCGAGCGTGCACGACAACTTCCGAAGGGAGTTTCGGTTTCGGCAAAAGTTTCGGCCAATTTTGGCCGAAACCGAAACTTTCGCCGAAACTCGATTTTTGGCCGAAACTCGGCCGAAACCGAAACCGAAACCGAAATTTCGGTCGGACACTAGAATATATTGAATTTGATATTTAATAACTACATAATATAACTACGCATATTGAAATTTTGGCGGACCCTGCGGTAAGCCCGCATAATAAGTGTATGTAGTGTAAGTCTAACTTTTTCTATAAGTCATCAAAAGCAACCTAATAATGCCCTGTGTATTGGTAGCTTCTTCCTGTGTGTACAAGGGAGGAAGCTCTACAAACGTTTCACCCCTTCGTTCAACAAGGTATTTTGTACCACAGAAATAATGACATCAGCCAGTTACAAGTAAATTTCAAAGAATCCTACTAATCTTACTAATATAATAAACGTGAAATTTGTAAGAATGGATGTTTGGATGTCAGGATGACTGTTTGTTATTTTTTCACGTCTAAACGGGTGGACCGATTGAGCTGAAATTTGGTGTAGAGATAGCTTAGACCCTGGAAATAACACATATAGGCAAAAGTGCAGCGGATAAAACCGCTGGGCGCAGCTAGTTACATATCACCATTAAAACCGACTTTAAGCTCGTATAACCTGAAAGTCGCTGTAACGATGAAATAAATTTTAATACGAGTATTATTCTTTAAAAAAAGACTTTTATTAATGGTTAAAAATTGTATATTTTGTTTAATTCTTAATTAAGCTTGGTAGATGAAACTTTTTCATGCAGATTTAATACTTAAATGTACCATGTGTGTTTAGTAAGTTAGTATGTAAATAGAGGTTACCCGCAGATAACATCTTATCTCTAAATATAGCCAAGAAGAAAACTTTCTTGGCAACAAAATCACGGTCATTCCTTGAAAGTCTACGACCAGCTATTTCCGTACGTATGTGCCATTTTTTTTATCGCATGCTCATACTTGACCAAATTTCCCCAAATGTAAGTACTTATACATAGTGTACAGTAGGTAGGTACCTACATAGGCGGATTTAGGGAGAGGGCTAGGGGGCCCAGCCCCCCCCCCCCCCAGAAGCATTATAGAGTTACAAAATTTGCACATATTTCATGGTCAAGATTATAATTTTTTCTCAGCGCTCGCAGGAAGCTACTTGCGCACTTGTTATTAAGGATATTTGAACTTTCTAACTGTTCAGAGCGAGCTATACACACACTTTTCGTAGTAAAAATTAAAATATGTTTGCCCGTCTGCACCTTGGTCCCCCCAGAACCAAATCCTGGATCCGCCCTTGGGTACCTATACCATTTAAAAACATTATACGTTCAATATTATTAAGTAGCCCAGTCAATGAGTGCTCAAAAAGGGTATGTGGATCGAAAAGTCGAAAGCAGAAAAACTAACTTAGTAACTTTGTTTGGACTAGTTAGGAGATAAACATACTAAAAGTCCCCACCCCTCCGAGGTGAGCCCGAGGGGGGGGAGGCCGAAGAAGGTCCCGTTTTTAGGTTTTTTGCTTATATGTCAAAAACTGTGCGTTGTACGATATTTTGTTGTACTACATTATTAAACCTCATAAAATTTTCTACAACTTCAACCTTGATACTTTTCATATATCTCCAATCGTTGTCCAGCTATGAGCTTCGAAACATGGTCTATTTTCAAGACGCTTGTTTTAGTTTTCCATACAAAGTTGGTAAAAAAATCTAAAAAGTAAAATTTGACCAACTTCTGGTTGTCGTACCATAATGAAATTTTACAAATGTCTAGAAATTTGATGAGAGTTCAATAATCTGGTACCACTGAACTGATCTGATGATGGAGTCGGGAGGTGTCTACTGGAACTCTTCAATGGCTATTGGTAAACCCGTCGAGTTTGGGCACATTACATTTGAATCGATGAGACTTTTTCATAACACTTGCTGTCGAGGGTCTGATAATGAACCAGGTGGTGCCTACGTCTCATCAATCCGAATGTAATGAGCCTAAACTCGCCGGTTTTACTAATAGCCATTGAAGAGTTTCAGTATACACTTCCTGGCTCCATCATCAAATCAGCTCAGTGGTACCAGATTATTGAACTGTCATCTGATTTCTAGACATTTGCAAAGTTTTATTATGATACGACAACCAGAAGTTGGTCAAATTTTATTTGCAAGATTTTTTTACCGACTTTGTATGGAAAACTAATTTAAGCGTCTTCAAAATAGACCATGTTTGGAAGCTCATAGCTGGACAACGATTGTAGATAGATAAAAAGTGTCAAGGCCAAAGTTGTAGAAAATTTTATGAGGTTTCATAATGTAGTACAACAAAATATCGTACAACGCACAGTTTTTGACATATAAGCAAAAAACCTAAAAACGGGACTTTCTTCGGCCTCCCCCCCTCGGGCTCACCTCGGAGGGGTGGGGACTTTTAGTATGTTTATCTCCTAACTAGTCCAAACAAAGTTACTAAGTTAGTTTTTCTGCTTTCGACTTTTCGATCCACATTTCTTCTTTTACTGGACTATAAGGTACGATATAATAAACAAAAAAAAAATTCTTCTAATCTTTAGAAATTATTTTTGTTTTATTTCAACCAAGAACAAGAGATTATTACGACTCTTACCATTTTCTATTTGTGTCCTTCTCGGAAAACTAATAACAGTAATGTATAGCTCTGTTCCAATCAATCATACCCACATAACGCGTAAGAACTAAGAACACATGGTGGACGTACAAACACATGAAATATATTTCTTTTCATCTGCTCATTAAACTACGAAGTGTATTTATATAACATCTATTTTTATACTTATATACCAACTATTCTGAATAATATTTCGTTTGTAGTTTAAAAATAAATACATAATAATATGTTCATGGTTCATCATTTAAGGGATGGGGCAGAAAGAAGTAAATAAACCAAATGGTAGGAAAAATGCACCTAGTGGGCGCCGAAAAAATTATAAAATTTAGACTTCAAAATTTGCTCCTTGGAGGCATGTTAGGCATAGGAAACATAATAGGGTAGATAAGTTTAACTTCAGTAAGAAACTATAGAAAATTATCGAAAAAATGTTAAACTACCGCCTAACCCGAACCTTTCGGTGTCATGCCGTTTGGAAAGAGTTCGATACACAAACATATAAAAAGTGTAACTCGAGATTTTTACATTATACACATAGGTATATTATGAAGTATGTAGGCAGAGCTAAGTGGTTCTATAGTATAACCAAGTGCTCGCAATAAATAAAAGCTCATGAGTGACGTCAATGATGTTATTTTGGTCAACCTCTCATGATGCTGTGTGATGATTGGATGGAGATTGACTGATTGTCGCTGTCTGTCTTAGTTATTCTCGAATATTATGTGGTATTTTTATAAATAAAAGTATAAATTGATATAAATTTTGAGGCTTTACGCCAAATTAAAAAAAATCACTTCATAGTTGGTTTGACTGATCTATCAAAGCACCAATTAAACGACTGATTGTGTTGAGTGGAAATTTGGTTCGAAGATAGATATTGTGATAATGAACATCCATTTAACAATATCTCAACTTTATAATTAAAACGTTCAACCGTTTGATCTGTGATCTGTGCGTTGATACTTGATACGAGCCAATAAATGCTTTCTGTAATATGACACACGGGGCTGCTCACCAGTTCTGTTGCTTGAACTTGGATTGACCCGCTACCTCTAGTCTAGATATCTCTATTGTTTTTGTTCATAACATTTTTTTCTGTTGTTTCCAGGTGGCCTCGGCACCCGTCACTGGGTGACGTTCATGCTGTTCCTGGGCATGGCGAATGCGTACATAATGCGCACCAACATGTCCGTGGCGATCGTGGCCATGGTCAACCACACGGCGCTTCCTGTGGTGCATGAGGCTACCGATACCGAGTGTGGGGATGTTGATTCTAATAGGACAACAGTAAGTGAACAGTCTTTGACAACTGACCACCAATTACCGTCTTTTGCCGTAACTGTGTTTTACCGGGGGTAGACTTCCATTGTAGGAGATTAGAGGTCGATTAGGTGGATATACCCTAACGGGGCCAGTTATTCTACCACTTGAGCAGTGATTGATCTGAGCCTGACAAACATTACTGTGCTTTGCGTAAGAGGGTGCTGTAAGCTGTAGGTTATAAAATGACTGAGGTGAAGAGTCTTAACTTTTATAATGACTATTTCTAATAATTCTACATACTAATGATTTTGTTATTTTTCCTTAGATCACTCAAGATGGCAATTTCGTCTGGAGCTCGTCGCTACAAGGCTACATCCTATCATCGTTTTTCTATGGATACGTCATGACACAAATTCCCTTTGGGATTCTGTCTAAAAGGTAAATCTCGATCATCCACCTCCTTCATCGGTCGTGATCCTCATATCTGAGCAATAGACCATCATGTCTCATGACCTTCTCCATATATTGTTTTTGTCCTCACGATGTTAATACATTATCCTATCATCATCCACATAAATATCCTCTACCAACTTCTATTTCAATTCCTAATGATTGATTGATTGATAACACTTTTTTTTGGAACACCACAATATTAAAATAGGTACCCTAAAAAAACTTAAGATTAGAACAATATTTTTAAACTAATGTAACAATACCAACGTCATAAAATTACATTTTGCCTAATTAAAGTTTTGTTGACCAGGTTCGGTGCCCGTCTGTTCCTCGGTATCGGAATGTTGATCAACTCGACGTTCGGTCTGCTGGTGCCGGTCGCAGCTGAGGCTGGTTACGAATACCTCATCTTGGTGCGGTTTATACAGGGATTGGGAGAGGTGAGTTGTGCATTGCTGGTCTAAATTGAAGAATTTAAATCATTTCTCCAGCTTCACCGGGAACATAATTATTCATCTGTTATTACAAAATACATCCCGGTCCACGTTTCCACTGCCGCGTCGGCCTTACTAGCTATACTCAGAAGAGCTCTTAACATGGACGCTGCTTAAATTATCTTCTATATTATATGCAAAAGGCCAGTGATGAAACGAGGCCCGTATTGTAAACAGTGAATAAATATCGTAAGAGAGGGCTACAAAGCCTGTTTTAATGGGTTGAACTGTATTGTTTGTTTCTTTCACAGGGTCCTATAGTGCCTTGTACTCACGCTATGTTGGCAAAATGGATTCCGCCCAACGAGAGGAGTCGGATGGGTGCTGCTGTCTATGCAGGTAAAATACTTGATATCTTGATGTTATATACAATTTTCTCTTCATATATTTCCTTCAATAGTGAATGTTTGACGGATTTTTAAGATTATTTTTTATCCCCTTTTAAAATAAACAACAATACTTTTTATATTCTTTCAATAGGTACTACTTGTTTGCTGCTGGTCGCAAAATCTGACAAATAGACTAGGGGCTTTTAGCCAAGATTAAGGAATCCAAATCTCAGGCTACAATTACCACCGCCCATTGTGGACCAATAAGTGTACCTACTAGCATAGGCGGATCCAGGATTTGGTTCTGGGGGGGGCCAAGGTGCAGACGGGCAAAAATATAATAATTTTGACTATGAAAAGTGTGTGTTTAGCTCGCTCTGAGCAGTTTAAAAGTTTAAACACCCTTAATAACATGTACGCGAGCAGATAGCTGCGAGCGCCGAGAAAAAAATTATAATCTTTACCATGAAATATGTGCAAAATTCGTAACTCTACAATGATTCTGGGGGGGGGGGGGGGGGGCTTGGCCCCCTGCCCCCCCCCCCCCTAAATCCGCCTATGCCTACTAGTAACACTAATACACAGCACACACAGCGGCTAGTAGCACTAATACACTACTACTATATAATTATGTATCATTAATAGTATGTACCTACCAATAGGTATATACTAGGTAGGTATAGTTACAAGTAAAATTGAAACCCAAGAACCGGCGTGCATGAAGAATGTGATGAAATTCGAGGAAGCGAAAGAGGTGTGTCAGGATCGTAGCCAATGGAGGGACATAATCTCTGCCTACCCCAACGGGAACTAGGCGTGATTACATATATGAATGTAAAATTATAACTTTATAAATAAAGAATACTTTTAATAAAGATATTACGACCTTTAGGTCTTAACGTCTTTACGTCGTAACTTACCTTATATCATTGTCTAACGACTTCATTTCTTTGCAGGAGCCCAATTCGGCACAGTGATATCGATGCCCCTCTCCGGGCTTCTCTCAGCGTACGGTTTCGCGGGCGGCTGGCCCTCCATATTCTACGTGTTCGGTGTGATCGGCACGGTGTGGTGCGTCGCCTTCCTCTTCTCGGTGTCCGAGGACCCGGAGCAGTGTCCCCGGATCAAGGAGCAGGAGAAGAAGTATATCTTGAGCTCGCTGTGGGGCGCTGCTGGGTCTAGCGTAAGTGAAGATAATTTAATACTATCTAATAACTTAGATGAGGGCGGCAAGGGACAGGGGAGAATGGCATAATCAAAGGGAGGCCTATGCCCAGCAGTCGGCTATTGAAGGCTGATGATGATGATGATCCAATAACTTAGAAAGTCCCTCGAGCCTATTCCCGAAAAAATGTTGGGAAGAGAAGCGAAATCCATGATCACGTGTTAAATAGCACCTATGTTTCTCGAACGTTAATAAGAAAGTTCTGCTTCACTGCGCTGGTAACCTAAGGCCTAAGAAATGGTCACAGAATACTTAACAGTGAAGTAATAATTGGTAATCAAGCAGGCGATGGGAAGTGCATCCATCCATCAACCTTTCAAGGATTCAAAGATACTCTTGTTGATAAAGGCCCTCACTTTAAAGGTGAAAATAAATAGTTTCTTCCTATGTATATGTCAACGTTTCCTCCTTATCTATCTTAATATATAAAAGGAAAGAGTGACTGATTGATTGACTAACTGACGCACAGCCCAAACCACTGATCGGATTGAGTTGATATTTGGAACTCAGATAGGTTTTTTATGGCGTAGAACTCTGCTAAGAAAGGATTTCTCCATGTGGGCAAAGACGCGAGCATAATAAGCTAGTTCTTCTATAAACTCCGACTTACCAGTTCATGTACTTTTCACCAATGTCTAACATCCTTCTATTCCCACCAGTCACCCCCCATCCCGTGGAGCAAGATCCTGCTGTCGATGCCGTTCTGGGCGATCATGTTGGCGCACATGGGACAGAACTACGGCTACGAGACGCTCATGACGGAGCTGCCCACCTTCATGAGACAAGTGCTGCATTTCTCCATCAAAGATGTGAGTACACTCTATTATTACATTGATAGGTAGGTACACACTTTATACGATTGTTATTGGTTTAGGTAGAGAAAGTTAGATTTATTGAAACACAAAAGAAAATGTATAAAAAAAAAACTATGTGTTAAAATAGGAGGTCGTATCGCTTATAGCGTTTTCTTCCAGACAACCGTGCAGGGAGATGAGAAAAAGGGGTAGGTTAGTAAGAAAATTGGCAGTGGAACTGCACATTTAGTTTTTAATTAAATAAAACAATAATATAGGTCAATGTAATCAGTGCATCACAATCTATATTATAAGTGCATGTCCAAACCATTATGACGCTGGCACTCGACCACATTATCCAATTTGGAGAGTATTAGCAGAACTGCCGAAACTACTTAGCTGATTCATTGTAGTTGTAGGGCTAGCATATACTGGTTTCCATTTAGACTATAAGGAGCCTGGAATTCTAAATTACGTATGTAGATCCACCTACATGGGTAGTTTGATGATTTCCTTTTGAACGGTTTAGATTTTATTAGGTAGTTAGGCCTTTCCTATTTTTTTAATAGGTCATAATTAGGAGGGATTTATCCCGCCTTCTAGGTTTAGTCTGTTACCATCTATGGTCGCATCGTCTACCTAGTCACCTTTTAGTTTTAATTTTTAACTTAGTAGGTACACTTACATATATCTTTCTTCTGAGCCTATAATTCCTTTAAGGAAAAAGGCTTCAGGGAATATCTGATAACCAGATAATTTTATAATTGATTCAGATTTTCCGAATTCGAATTTCAAATCAAAAGCCGAAGATTTTCAGATTCTAATAACGCATGACATTTTAACTCCGAAGTTTGAACCAGGCTTTATGAAGATCAAACAGACATCCCTGGTTGATTGAGCGTGTAGTCAGCCCATTAATCATTCCCCTCGTGAATTGTCGCCTGAGGTCGAGAGGTCGGCGGCGGTCAATTGCGATTTGACTCATTGAATCACGTCTCGCCTTTACAGCTATTGAATAGCTGACATGAAAGACTGCGAATCTTTTTGAGGGGCTTCAAATTGATACGTTGATTTATCGTCTTTTGATATTTGATATGGTGGTACGGTGGTAAAAATAAAACTGGTTTTTAGTTTATATATGTAATATTATGTAGGTAGTGGGTACCTCTACTGAAGATCTTTAAGTAGGTACCTAGTCACTATAACGACATTAAAAAAAATTAGTATATCGGTAGAGTTTTCATGTTGACCATTGAATTACAGAACTGCGCATATGAAACTGCGAGTTTTTGAGACTTACATTCTATCTGCATTCTATTCTATATATAATTTAAAACTAAATAGATTAAATAGTCGAGCCAACGATTTGCTTAAAGGCTTATTACACCTGGCTAAATTTAGAAGCCTAAGTTCAGTCGCCACTGAATTAAGTCAAGTGTAATCACATTTAGCACCCTAAATTTAGAAGAAAGTATCGTTCATCCTAATTTAGATTCTGAATTTAGTGACTAAATTCAGCCAAGTGTAATAAGCCTTTTAGAGACATAGTAGGTACAAACCCTCGTTATACATGTTTAACGGACATTTAAAATTTGAAAATAGAACATCTAACGTTTCAAGCGATCTTACGAGGTGCTTTCTTCTTACTCGAACATTTTCCGTGTTATTACAAAATACGGACTTACGATTGTACCAGGACTCAGAACTAAACTATGTAAATACTAAGCGAACAAATGATATGAGTTAATCCTCCAAACCAGTTCTATTTTCAGAAATCCAAGATATAATTTGTATATATTAATTTCAGAACGGCTTCGTGTCAGCCCTCCCGTACCTGTGCATGTGGTTGTTCTCCATGTTCATCTCGGTGGTGGCTGACTGGATGCTCTCCAGCGGACGGTTCAACCACACGCAAGTCAGGAAACTCATCAACAGTATTGGTAAGTTTGTTTTTGTTTAACTTTTCTATATCTACCCTACGATTTAAATATGGAAAGCCTAGATTAAGATCTAAGACTATCCAAAACTACTATAGGTTGTTTTTATTGAGACCAGCAGTTGTTAACAGAATAGACTTTGGGTCGCCTTATCCGCCTTATCGTGGGTAATTATTAATTACCTCTAGAAAGTCGCAAAAATACAAACTTTGATGTAATGAAAGTTTTAAAAGATGGTTTTTTTTATTCGTGACCTCAGCTACTATCTGAATTTCTGGTAACATAATATTGTAACATTTCCATGAAAGCAAAGTCATATAATCGTGTATCCCCAGGTCAATACGGTCCAGCAGTAGGGTTGTTCATAGCGGCCAACACCGGGTGCAACCCCGCCGCCACCGTCGCCATCCTGGCCGTCGGCGTCGGACTCAACGGTGGTATCTACTCCGGCTTCAAGGTAAGAATATCAAGAGACTACTCTGTTTAACTACATTTCCACATTATTAATCAGAAAAAAATCTATCCCTATCAGTAAAAAGCACACAAGGGAGCTGGTGCAAATAATATAATTTTGGTAAGATGCAATTAGAAACGTCGGTTAGAAAATGTGGCTACTTAACTTACTCTGTTTAACTACATTTCCACATGATTAACCAGGAAAAATTCATCCCCATCTCACGTAAATAGCACACAAGGGTGGTGCAAATAATATAATTTTAGGTACGATGCAATTACAAACGACTGTTAGAAAATGTGGGTAATCTACCATAATTTTTAAAACGGTGCAGTTTAGGGAGGATATTTTCTTCCATGAGAACTATTAAGTAAATTGACTGCTTTTAAATGCCATCATGTTGTGATCCTCAGGTGAACCACTTGGACATCTCTCCCCGTTTCGCCGGCATCCTGATGGCCTTCACCAACTGTCTCGCCAATCTCACCGGACTCCTCGCGCCCATCGTCGCTGGATACATCATTGAGGGCAGGGTGAGTGGTCACTTTATATGAGTTTATATTAGATACCGACACACAAGCTGACGGCCCTCCTGATGGTGAACGGTCATCGTCGATCGACCCTCACCGATGTCCATGTATTGTCGGACAAGTTGGCCGGGTAAAACAACTTCTTCACTGAACATCATACCGGAACACGGTTATAATTACTCCTATTTCTTTTTATACAACGAAGTAAAAAGACGCGCAAGACGCTCTCTTGATGGTAAGAGATATAACGCTCCCCATAATTAGTACAGTGCTACCCAGGATTTTACAAAGGTATAATTCTGGGTGCACAGCGCCAACGCTTCTTACTCGAGAGTCATAAGATGATGTTAAGAGTCTTCAGCCCAATAATTTTAATAATTTTTTTTTTAATTTTCATAATAAGAGGGTAGGCAGATTATAGATTTATTTCGTAAGGATGTGATTGGTTTTACACTTGGATTTTGGGATGAATATATTAGTTTTGTTACGGAAGTTTCTAAGATGAGATGAGACCGCAAGGATATGATAGAGCTATATTCACGAATTATGTTTCTTTGCAGCCCACACAAACACAATGGAAGAAAGTGTTCTACATCGCTGGAGGAATCTACATATTCTGCGCGACATTCTACAACCTCTTCGGTTCCGGCAGAAGACAAGACTGGGACAACCCAGCCGACGATGAAGCCAACGCCAAGAAGGCCGCCGACAAGAAGGCCGTCAAACAAGAAAAGAAAGCAGCCAAAAACCCAAACCAAGCTGAGACGGCGCAATAACCTAAAAAGTCGTAAAAGCAACTGGCACAAAACATTGGCAGAATCGAACGTCATTCGTGAAGCGAATACGATTCGAATTTCAAATAGAGTAGTTTCCCGCCAATTGTACAAAACTTGCACACGACACGTAATCGTAGCGTAGTCTTTTAGGCGTAATCGTTGAGTTTTATCACTTTAATACTTTTGTTACTGGATATCAGGAACTGCAGGTAGACAAGCGACAATCGCCTGTGGCTAACGCTAAAAAATGTCTTTGAGGAAAAACGAGCAACGACAGTTATCCTTATCCTAGTACCTACATTTTTACAGTTTAGCCACAACCGATTAGCGTTTGTCTAAGCCTGCTGTATTCAAGCACGGTAAAGAGCTCTTTACAGTGATTCAAATGACCTAATGTGTTACGATTTACGATTAAATCACGCTTACGATTCGTGTCGTGTGTGAATGTTTCTAGTTTAGGCGCGGTTGCTTGTGCGTCGATTGGTGCAAGTTTCGTTTAGGTTAGACTGGGTATTGGCAACTTTTGAGAGTTGTTTTGTTTGAAGAGAATATTGTAGTATGCTTTTGCATACAACGCTAATCGCAATTGTAGCGTTACCATGTTATTTTTAATTCAATGTATGCTATACTGTCATTTACTAATTAATTATAAATATTATCAAATGACATAAAAGTACTATAGTGTCAAAAATGCTACGATTATTGGCGTCGTATGCGAAACTTTTAAGTATGTTCCTTAATTTTTTGCACAGTCTTTCCATTAATATCCTATGTATTTATCAAAATAAATACATAAGATACGCACATCAATAGGGCTGTGATAAAATCATGTACAAACGCATGAAACTTGCACCAAATCCACTTTTTAGGTTAAGTATAATTTATTATAGTTGAATTACCATAAAAGTATTGTTTATATTTTAATGCTTGATGTTTAAGAGACGTGTGAAAGGTATGGGTCCAATATCGAGACTAATAAATGTTACCGTCCTAGCCAGTGACTTGTTTGTTACGATTTAGAAACTACCCACATTTTATTGATTATTTTAAAGTGAGATTAAATGGTGCCATTGATGCATTTTTAACTTCCATTTTTGTACTACATGTTAATAAACTTTGATATACCTATTGTCAAATTCAAACTAAAGTAACAAATCAGATATAAAAAATACATTAAAAAAACAAGCACCTAGGGCATTCTAAACTTAGGAATTAGGATTATTAAGTCTTTGCATACGATGTTTAGCGTATTCGTATCGTAATGAAAGCGTGTTTAGTCTCCATTTTCAAAAGGAAGTCAATCACGCTTAAAATGCGCTACGCTACGTGTCGTGCGCGAAGTAACATAAGTATTTTTGACGCAGAATAAACGAATAATTTCAATACGAGTTTACTGGTAACCAGAAAAACACCATAATTTGAATAACTTTACATAAATGAACTCAGCTCTGAAATCTGGTACAAACAGCTGTTCCACAATTAGGGTCATTGAACTTTTATGAAACAGCTGACTTTTTCTTATGATGATTTTTTTATCTATTTCAAAATTAACAATGAATGATGAAGGAATGAATTCTAAGCATATTTTCTGATTACCAATAAGACTGTTTTTCAGTATTTTATTGGCTAGTTCCGATCCGTTTGCATTTTATGTGCCAAACGGTAATATATTGTGTTGTGAATAATTTTGTAAAATCATAATTGTTGATCGCTACGAGCGAATTGTTGCATTAGTTTAAGAATTTTATGTTTTGTGTAAGATTATCGTAATATTTATGTTTTTAGTTGTAGTTATTTGAATGCTCACTAGCTGTGATCTTTCGGCTTTGGCGACCGTTTATAAATTAGTGAAATAATAACAAATATTAATTTCACAATTTGTAAATGGTTTTTGACATTTTAGTACTCATTTATTGTCGGCTTAATTGAAATTGTATCTATAATCATAATTAAAACGAGAATTCCTAAAATGTTAATACTTCTCCCATACAATTTATACAAAGTCTAATATCTTTATTGATGAAAATTTCCTTACTGCATGAATCATATTTTGCTGATCACTGAAGGATATTCGTCAAAGATGCTAGTTTCAATAATATTTAGAGTACAAACTATTAGTGCGATGTGTCAAACACAACCACTCCGATGTAAAATGTTAACGTAAGCCTCGAGAACTTTGAGAAATACAAACATTTAAATTTATTGCTTTCTTTTATTTATCTATCTGAATTCTGGAAAACCCAAAAAAATATAAATTAAAGAAGTAGGTACTTCAATGGATAGCTTAGAGAAAAAATTACACGTTACATGTTAACTAAAAACAAAAATGGCACAACTCACGTCTAATATTGTCGAGAATATCTCGACCACGGTTTCGGACAATTACCTTTCTATGTGTTTTCAATTACCTGATGTCCTTCATCAGGAGTTCACGCCTGCAGTAACCGACGCTCATCGCGTTACTGCAGGCTCCTGATGAAGGACATCGTAGTTGTCCGTAACCGTGGTCGCGATATTCTCGACAATATTAGACGTGAGTTGTGCCGTTTTTGTTTTTAGTTATGGAAAACACTCGCGATAGTTTTAAAAATCGTACGTTACATGTTATGTATTTTTGGAACAGAAAAAACAAAGATCTAACAATTAACTGTGAATTAGACCATGAGAAAGATCCTGTTAGCACTGGATGAAACTCAACAATGGCTTATAATAAAAGAACCATTTAGTAATTTAACAAAATATTTATTTCTCCTTACGAAACTAACATAATCCTTCGTTCATATAACAATTTACTAAATTAACCTTAATTGCAAATTAGATTCTTAATAATTAAATCACTCAATCTCAATCTTATTATAATGTTGCAACGAGAAAGTCCCTGTGCCACTCCTGCAAGGCTGACCTACCATTAGGCAGCTGGAAGCCGACTGGAGATTATCAGATTTAGCATTCACCATAGCTTCTTTCAAAAACAGCAGCGTCGATTCAAACGACATCTGTTGAAGTGGCGACGCGGACGCCTCCATTCCTCGCCGACTCATCGGCTCGAAAACACCGTTAAAAGTCATGTAATCAGCGACCAACGACAAATGCCGCGGATCCACAGCAATTCCGTACACGTTAAACACATTCTGAATCTCTTTTATGATCACTTTATTAGCTGCCTCAATCCCGTAAGTGCCGGCGATCGCGTGAATATCGTTGCTGTAAAGCTTGTTCAAATCCAAAATTGTATTATATTTGAACATTTGAAGAATGTTTATTCCTTCAGTCTTGATGTATAGGACGTCTTTCTCTTTGTTAGTGATTGCTCGCTTGATATTCTTTACTTCGTGCAAGACTGATTTCTTCGCGGCCTCTCTGAGAGCTTGCGACAAGTCTAATCTGAGGAAAGATATTGGGAACAGGACTGTCAGTTCGCACCACTGATTCTTGTTTATGTCGAATGTGTAGTTGGTTGCTTCTTTATGACTGTCGAGGACTATTCTGCTGACCTCTGCCTCGTTGACGGTGGTGTCTTGTTCTTTTTCCTTGTTGATATCGTCTTCCTCTTTTTCTTCTTCAGGTAATTCCACTTCGTCGTCAGATTTGTCTTCTTCTTCTGATTCTGGGTCTTCGTATTCTTGTTCTTCTGTTCTCTTGTTGCGGATTTTCGCCTGAAATTAAAACAAGAGATGTGTGAAAAAATATTTTCAAAAACTTGTTAAGATTAATCATAAAAATAATAATCCACAAGTGGTGTACATATTGAGAAGTATATCTATTATTTCGCTAAGTTCATTCCGCTTTCATCAATAGCTTTAATAGTATATTATAGAGGCAAGTAACATCTTAAGATGTGCATCTGTATGAATTGAACACCAGAAAGAGGGTAAATATAAGAAAATAAACAGTTAAAATATTGAATAATTTACTTACAGCAGTTTGATCATCGTCATCGTTAGGAGCTTCATCTTCAGAGCTGTCCAAATCATCCTTCGCAGCAACTTTAGTCTCAGCTTCACCTTCATTGTCTTCATCATCGTCACCAGCTTGACCAGTCTTCTTCTTTCTTTCACTGAACGACACCACACTGCCTGCTTGTTTCGCATGTTTACGTATCGCTGTAAACATCTCGTGGAAGAACTTATTCTGCATGTGGTTTATAATTTGTTTCGGCTTCACGGTGTATTGCATCTTGTACTGAGCGTGCGGCAGAAACTCAAAACGCATTGTGGTTTTTAACTGACGATCAGGGGCCGTCACGATCTCGCAGGTTACATGAATCTTCTCCAGCACATCGTAAACTGTTACTCGATTGAGCTTCTGTCTCAGCCGTTCGGCCTTCTTGTTCAAATTTGAGAGGTCATTTCGGAAGGGAATGTCCATGTTTGGAGTCTTAAGATTCGCTGAAGCAGTCATCAAGATTTCACGAAGACGTGGGATACCAAGCGTCACGTTCATGTCACCACGACCAGCAAAGTGGAAGGTGTTCAGTGTCATCTGAGTAGAAGGTTCACCAATAGATTGTGCGGCCAGCAAGCCTACTGGCTCTCCCGGATCTGCCATAGATTCCAAGTATTTCGCTGACAAAATTTCAGCGAACTTATCACTGTCGGTACTTGTATTAAAGATACTTTCCTGACGCGTTTTAAGATAGTTCTGTATTATGCCATCCAATTTCTCACTTATCACGCCGAATTTAAATGCTGGTGCTGCTTTGTGTGGAAGCGGGTCTGGACACGGTTTCCTCATATATTGTTGCCTTTCCTCATCATCCATTTTTCGCCATTTCTTTTCCATCTCCCAGTACAGTCGATCCCGAGATACATCATTTCGTTCTTTAGTCACAGTTATATCGTCCTTCACAATCGAAGAATATTGCAAGAATCCACCAGATCGTTCTTTCGTAAATGGGCTTCCGTATTTCTTTTTCCACTTCTTTAAAGATTTTTGTGATTTAGCTATACTTTTCGCGTCATGATCTTCTTTAAGCTTCTTCAATACTCCTTTGCCTAGTACTGCATGAGAATTGAGGTCGAGGAATGGCAGTTGTTCTTTTCGAAGATACTGACATTTCAGGACATCTAATCCATCTTCCCCGTAAGCAAATTGCACGACACTTCCGTCTGCATCTCTCACAGTCTGGTCGTATGAAACACACAAGCTTTCCAAATGTTTAATCAAACATCTTTGAAGATAACCAGAGCGACTGGTTTTGACAGCAGTATCGATAAGACCTTCGCGACCAGCCATACAATGGAAGAAGAACTCCTGAGGCTGAATTCCAGTCATGAACCGTCCATCAATGAATCCACCAGCTCTTGGTGACACGTCGTAGGGAGGAAAACTGGGCAGTGATCGTCCCGATATCATCAAAGGCGGCCTCTTTCCTTCTAACTCGATTTGTCCAAGCAAGCATGAAATTTGCATAGTGTTCACAGTAGAACCTTTGGCACCAGACTGTACCATCAATTGCAGATTGTTATCAGGGAATTTCTCTAATAACCCTTCACCCAAACACGCAGTATTTATTTTATTTGTGTAAGAGTCCAGCATAGTCTTATATTGTCTATCCAAGTTAGCCCTGAATTTTGGGTCTTTGGAATGCATATCACTGATGGTCTCTTTCAGTTGGTTGTCATCCACATCTACAGGTAAATCTGTAGCCTTTACTGCTGCTAGTTTTCCTGCTTGTCGCACCATACATATTACGTCGTCGCGTTCCTTGTTTGCATCATCTACTACAAGAATATCTTTCACACCCAAAGTGAAACCAATCCATTGCAAGTAAAATGTAAAAAGTTTTGAGAAGGAGCTGAGTAAAGCGCTCGAACTATCTCCTCCATACAACTCATACATGCAGTGGACAAGACCATAGGGTGTGGCACCATAATGGGTTTTGTCTAAGACTCCTGATAGAAGTTCACCCTTTCTGATAACAACTTGTGCCTCAGACATGTCATCTGAACTGCTGAAAGGAGTGCCTCCAGCTTTCCATTTTCTGGGTGGTTCTAATTGCCAGGCTTTTGAGCTAATTTTAGCTTTACCAGTCAGTGATAAGCATTGCTTTCCTTTTGGTGTTGTATTTATGATGATCGTCGACAGAACCTGTTTCCCTGACCAAAGCACCATTGGTTTCAGTATTGTTGGTGGTAAAAGCTTAATTTTTCCTTTGCGATTAGCTAAGGCTTGGAATACCAGTTGTTGGTAGTCAGTTTTTGTGAAAAATGTACCTCTCAGTGACATTCTTACACCTGAGATAACGTGATCTTGAATGAGGCCACTTAAGGGAGTACCATCTTTAGGCACGAGATATTGTTTACGTACTGACATGATGTTATAAGCTTCGCTTCTCGCAATTTCGTTCTGAGGGAAATGGGCATTCATTTCATCACCATCAAAATCAGCATTGTAGGATTTGCAGTTGGCATAATGCAGCCGGAGTGTCTTTTCTCCTTTTAGAACTCTAGCTCTGTGAGCCATCATACTTGGTTTGTGGAGTGAAGGTTGTCGGTTCAATATCAAGACATCTCCATTGACCAAATGTCTGTGAACTATTTTCAGACCGGCAGTTTTATACTCATCAGGGGTGAGTAGCCTTTTAGCAATACTTTTTCTCTTCTGTATTGAGTCTGCAGGAAGCCTGATCACTCTACCACTCTCTAGTTCCAACTTCTCAGCACCAGGATGTTTGTTAGGGCCGTTTATTATCATTTTCCTCAGTTCGTCTACATTCCATTCAGTCACAGGGACTGGGTAAGTCAATTTCATGGCAAAAGCATCTGGTATTCCTATTTCATCAATGTCAACATTTGGATCGGGTGTTATAACAGACCGTGCTGCAAAGTTGACTCTTTTACCCATCATGTGCATTCTAATCAATCCAGATTTCTTCTCGAGCACTTGCTTTAGTCCTTGGCTGGTGGCACCTCGCCCTTCACAGTTGAGCAGGCTATTGACAGTTTTCTGCAGTTCTTGCCAAATGTAATGCAGCTTTTCTGGGGCTGATTTTCTAGGGGCAGTCATTTCATAAGCATTTCTATTTGTGGTGTCGAGATTTTGTATGGCTTTTTCTGCATCAGGAGCCATCATGACTTGAAGAATTACTCTGCATGCTAAAGATGCATTGAGAATGCTTTTGTACACATTTGATTGTGGGTGTTCCATGACTTCTCCTCGTAAGAAGTTACAGGGTCTTACATTAGGAGGCAACACCGGGATCACTTCCATGAAGAATGAGTTAGTCACGGGAGTCACATTTGTGCTATGAAGTAACGGAAACACAACTTTCAACGTCTCATCATCATTTCTAGCAATTTTAGAACAATATTCTTTGATTTCGTCTGGCATCAAAATTTTGACACTCTTCAAACCCTTTTCTGCATTAGAAATATTGTACATCAGTCTTCCTTCAGAAGTAGTGATTTTGATCAGTCTTGTTCTACAGTAAATACAGTTTCTCGTGATGTTGATCCTTTTGAGGTAGTTATTTAGAATTTTTGCTCTGATTTTGTCAACATTTTTATTACGGAACATTTCTGTGACAGGGTCTCGTTTCTTAACTAACTTTTTGTATTTTTTGATAACTTTAGCTGAATGTTCGACATTGCCTTCTATAATTTCTGGAGCGTAGGTGTCTAAATCCATAGCTGCAGTCACATGGCCAGCATCCACTAGCTCTAGTTGAAGTTTCAGGATAAACTTCATTGGGTCAGTCATTTGTATTTTGAAACATGTCAAACAGCTCACTCTGAAGAGAGTGTAAATGTTCTTTATAAACAGTGGATTGACCACAACCAGTGGCAGCTCTATATGTCCAAAATGACCAGGACAATGCAACATAAAGTTGTTGCATGTTTTACAAGCCTCATTTCTGTCTCTACTCGGGCCTAATGCCGGGTCATACAAACCTCCCGCGTTGCAGTTTCCTAACATATCAAAACTAGTCGTCGAAGTTATTTTAGCTACACTTAGCTTTTTGATTTCTTCATCGGTGAACAACAAAAATTGGATGGAGTCAGGGTCTACCGAGGGTAGCCCTGACGTCCCCGACGAAAACGGTGATTTAAACGCCATATTCAGTCACTGGAAATAAAAATATATTGATAAAATTTAGTAAAATACCACAAAGCGACGGCATGACCTAACCTCTTTAGATCCTAAATATACAAAAAATATATATAATAAATACCTTGTGTCAGGACATATTAGTGAATTAAATAATTAACGCAGTTATCTGGTAATTTACACGCAATAAGAAAATATCACGAAAATATTTTTTCTACAATTTTATAACCTCTCAAACTTTGTTTTTTAAAATGACAGCTGTCAATTCGAAATCATTTATTCGATTTATTCGTTCACCATAGACAACTTTGAACTCTTCATTCGTAAGTTCCTGTGAGTACTCGTTTTAAAAACCGGTAAAGCCGCCAAAAATTAATATTATCTGTAGCAAATATTTTTTGTTACGGCAATACTAGTCACTACCTGTCACTTGTCTAGTCTGTGGTCAGTGAACATGGCGGCCCAAGATGAAGTTGACGTATGTGAAAGTTGGGAGGATATGGACGAAATTGGTGTAAGTTTATTCGGGCGATGAATCTACAGTGATTAGTAGTGATATTAGCTGTTTGATACGGCCGCTGTGGTGTTATCTAATAGTGGGATCGCTTATTTCAGTTGGAGCAGCAGATCAAGTTGAACAGTGAGTGCGCGCCACTGAACACTTCCAAAGGTTGCAAGGTGACTGTAGAAGAAAGCGCGTGTATTGGGTCACAGTGCGTGATGCCGGAGCCCGCCATACGTATATTGAAGCGGCCGTCTTCTCTGGCCAGCGGGCAGCAGAACGGTGAAAGCCGCGCGCGTCCCGTCAAAACGTTAGAGCAAAGGCAAAAAGAGTATCAAGAAGCGCGCCTCAGGATATTAGGAGAGGCGCGAAGTCCTGAGGATGTTATTGATGACAAGTAAGAGATATTTCGCTTATATAAACTTAAGAAAAATCTGTGAATATCATGAGAAATTTTAATCAATCCGTTAATTCTACACTATGTACTGTAATTTTATGTGTAATATGTGTGTGTACAGATAAGTGAAACCAGCTTAGACTCAATTTTAATAGACTTCATTCTTGTGGCTGCCTTTAGTCTCCATCATCAGACTCTTTCACATGTGAATAAATTCTATGAGCAATATTATAATGAGCACTGTCAAAAATTGCAACTAAACATCAGCAAGAACGGTCATAAGACAGCTGAAGCTTATAGTAGATTTGAAGTTGTTAATCATATTCATAATGTAATTATTATTGTGTTTTTTTATTATTATGAACATTTATTAGTGAGAAATAACTTCATGTGTAAACTTAAATTTTTTAAACTATGTAGTTACATAAGTAGGCCATTAGTGATTACATTTGACACTCATATTAGTGACATTTTGATTATGTACTATGCTCATGGCATCACTATCATACATGTAACCTTCGAGGATGTTTATGTCATAAAAGCTATATATGTGCCAAATTTCAACCCAATCAGTTCAGCGGTTTGACTCCATATTTTTTGTCATGTTCTCACCATTAACTCTACTCTAGCTTGAATTTGAAAAAATTGTACCTACTTAGCTTAAACATTTTTTAATTAAAGGTTTCCTAAATAAAGGCAAAGTCAACACAGCAAAATATGGGGTTAGTGGTGTGTGGACAGATCAGTTTCAGTTGTGGACAATCAGTCACACTTACATATATAAATTTCATTTCCAAAGTATCCCTAATACCCTGGCCACCCAGCTTACCAGAATGAGCTATTCACCTAAGCTGAGACGCAAACATGTGCTACCCCAAGATTAGGGAATGCTGAAATATATCGAGGAGATGTTCCCAATGGGAGACTCACTCTAACTGAGAACAATTCACACAACACATCTACTAAAAGTTGTACTGATTGTAGATAAAGGATATAACACAAAAAAAAAACATAGTATAATCATAGTATGAGTTAATTGAATCCTCACCTGCTCATGTAACTGAATAGTTCTTTGTTACACAAATAGATAATTAGATCACTGTTATTGATTTAAGATCCTAATTGAATCTTCAGGGTTTTATGTTTTGTTTTGTGTAAAAACTGATTTCATTTTCACTTTTTAATTGGACATAAAAAACAACTGAAAGTTTACTACTTTTGTTTTATTTGTATGTGCTGTGTGCCTTCACTGTGACAAAAAAAAGAAATAAATCAGCATTGTAAACCTGCGGGTAAAATTTATATTCTATGCAAACTCAGCATATTCCAAGGTTTTTAAACTATGTATTTCGGTCATCAATCCATGCTGTTGCATGCATTTATAATATTTGTAGGATTACTGGTTTTTGTTTGAATTAAATTCTTTCAGCTTTCATTTTTCCTTTTATAATATCTACAATCACTATTTCTTTCAGCAGATGTGTTGTATGAATTTGTAAGGGATTCCACCACTGAGGAGCCTTCGTTTAAACCCCACCACCCAATCACCAACCACCCAACCTACCTTTAACTATAAAATGATTAACGACGATGATGAGTATTAACTATAATTTTTCCTCTATTTTCAGTCTATCCCGCCTCCAAGACAAACTTCAAGCTAATAACTTAAATGACACTCAACAAAAAACAAAAGACAATACCAAAGGGAAAGAGCGGAAAGTTCTAGCGAGGTTGCCTCCCGGCGCGACCCCCCAGGGGGTCTTCCCGTCCCCCCCACCGCCCGGGGTCCTTGTTATAAGGACCCCACGGGGTCCAGATGGAACAAAAGGCTTTCAACAGAGGTAGCATAAGTATGACATCGTACATCTATGCCTTTACGTAGGTTTAATTTTATAACAACACAGTTATTTCACATTGTTTCTTAAAGACAACTTCTAAATGACCCTTATTTTAACTAAAATCAACAAAAATGGCACAACTCACGTCTAATATCTGAGCGTAGGGTTCTGCAGGTTAACACCTGATGAAAGACATCGTAATTGTCCGAAACCGTGGTCGAGATATTGTCGACAATATTAGACGTAAGTTGTGCCGTTTTTGTTGTTTTTAGTTTTGGAGGACACCCACGATAGTTTTAAAAATCACACCCTTTATAACTGTTATACTATTGTGGGATGAATCTCTCTTCACCATGCTATCTACACTAACGCAAATAATATGTACCAAACATATAGGTCATCAGTGAGACTCATCAGACCAGTGTTATATTTTGTGTCTGAAAGCCTGCAACAATAGAAAACAATCACATTTTTCCTAACAAAGAACATTGAGAAGACCTGTATAAAGTGGTTGTTAAGACTGTAAGCAATGATATTTGTAATATTATCTTACCCATGTCACCAATAGCATTGTTAGTGCAGGTATTTTTAAAACACCTGCAACCTCACAGCTCATTCATCATTATGCTGTCAGCATGTTTGTTTGTGCCTAGCCTACACGGCCATGAAGATGCCATAGACCTACATAATATTATTATTATATGGTAAAATTTCAACTCGATAACTCTATGCGTTCTGTTCCCAGTTAAAGGGTCTTGACAGAAGGACACACGAGTTTTTAAGGGTATCTTTTTTCCTTTAGAAGTACGAAACCCTAAAGTGACAAAAAAGGGTTTATTAGGGATCAAAAATATTTGGTAAAATAAGAAACAATGTGAAATAACAATGTAAGAGTGCTCACATCTGGGATCAATCCATATTTATTATTGTAATTATAATAAATAGATCTAAACTAATCTAATCTGAGATTTGTATGACACTCTGAACTGTATAGGCATCGATTTATAAATTTTCACACATTTTGTCATCAAAAAAATGGGGTATAAAAGATGGTCTTTAATAGAAATAGGTATTTAGTTGTTACTGAAAACTTGGGTGAGTTTTTTAAGAATTTTTGCCATGGATTACCTAAAAGGCAATTATAAATTGTGAAGATATTAATTTTGCTAAAAACTGTCAAGACCAGATCTTCTGCTTTTATCCTCATGACATAATCAGAGTCCAAGAACCAAAATAAAAAGACAAGATCTTAAAAAAGTGTCCATTTCATGCCCCATACATATGAAGTATAATTAATCTCATTGTATAAGTCTTGAATAACGCCTTTACGGTATTTGGCCTTTATGGTCTTTTTTGGCTCTTTATGTAGGATAGGTTTTGGTCCACTCACTCTTAACTATTTAAAATATTTCATGGCGAATATAATAATATCAAAATTGAAGCAGTGGTGGCCATACGGTTAATATCAGACAGTTAATGGGTGAAAAATAAATTCAATTTAGTACATAATAAACAGGTTTTCTAATCGCAAAGGTGTTATTTATTCTTATTTCTTTTCATCATGAATACGAAATTTAAACATTTGACCATTTTATATGCAGTTTTTACTTGTATAGACATATTTTTAGGCTAAGGTATATTAATTGTATATTTTAACAAATATTACTTTTATATTTAAGAAGGTTTTTCATTGTTTGTGGTAAAAAGAAAAAATTGTCTTTCAAATAACCTAACACCATTACCAAATTAGTTATTGAATAGTCATTGAAATAGTTTTTTGTTAACATTTCATTTCATGTAGAAATTCACCAATTTTTTAAATATATTTCTGTGACCTAAAAGTCCCAACCATTTAGCTATAGTGTCTAGATCACTCCTAGACTTTGGAGCGTAAACGCAGAGGGGTAAATAAAACGCCCTATTTTGTTTACGCTCTTGAAGTGGGGTCTTGTATATCCATAAAAAAGTAGTATATTTGTATAACATGTACATTTTGTATACAAGTTCTACATTTTTTCACTCACTGACACTTCATGATACCTATTTATTTCTTTTTCTCGAGTTAGGCATATTAGACTTCCTCTGAGCTCTAACATATAGTAACTGTAATGTGCTGCTAATATTTACAAAAAAGAAATTTATTTACTTCAATGGCCGTAGTATGACGCATGGGATCCCGACGAAACTTTAAGAGTAGAACTGTCATCCCATACGTTCACAAAAGTACAATGTGTGGTGTACTTTTGTGAATGTATGGGATGACAGTTTGACTTGACAGCAAAACAGGTCTACGCAATGTCTGTGCTTGGCCCAGAAAAGAGTAAAATGAATGAGAACTCCAAGGCTAGACATAATCCATGCTCCCTGGTCATTGAAAAATTCATTCATCATTGTAATTATTCCATTGCAGTGCTATTGTCACTCTGATTACCACAAACAATGCAAAACTTGCCATTGAGTGACTGAATGTATGTAAGAATCATAAATTGTGATTGTATTCAATTCTTCATGTGCTTGTGAAAAATTATTATCTTTTTGACAGAATGAAAACACAATGTTTTTTGTATCAAGTTTTGTAAGCTGTCTTGGTCTATTATTTTCATAATCAATTCAAAGTATCAAGACATTCGAATTTCAAAACTGAAATTTAGTATTGCCATTAAAAATAACAATTTTATAAAATGGCAACACTGAATATAAAAAGTGTGTTTTAATATTATCTGTCGAACAAAAGGTAATAAAGATATAAGAATTTAAATGTATTTATAATACGATGGTGCAGTTTCAAATGAATTTCTGTGCCAATGAGGGTTTTAGAAAAACTCTGTGAATTGACGGTACTTTGACAAAAAAAAACATGTCAGCACATGAAACTTACTTGTTTCAGAATATGTATGATAATAATTGCGGTAAGGAGAGTCAGACAAACCTTTATTTCTTCACAATGAGGGTATGCAATTCGTGACACAAGTCTATTCCCTTAGTGCCTACCTGAACGTATGTACTACACATAAATCTCTATGTGATTGCTGCAATTCAATGTTATTCAAAAACCCTCATTTTAGTATAAGCTGAAGGATTGTGATATAGAATAAATTATTGCAAACCTTAGTACATCTATTTAGTCATACCAATAAGGTATTTTATATACATACTATTTAGAACTTTATTTTAGGACCGGTCCATACTGCCACTTAAATAAAAAAAAAAACAATTTCTTTCAAATTTTGTGCGCCATTTTGGAGAAAAATCAAGATGGCGCATGATAATGTCAAAATATTAAAACCCCCTTTTGGGTTATTTGTGAATTTGGCCAAAAGAGTTCTTTATTCTTAAATAAGGAACCAATCAGGAAATCATCAGGAATCTTAATTCCAGCTGAGATTTTATGAAACTCTAGCAGTAAATTTCTTGTTGTGATTATGACGAGCCTTTAAAACGAGCATGTTGCTATTTGGCAAGTCGTAATAGAAATTTCTAAACCATTGCGGCAGATTCATTTAATATCTATTTTTTTTATGGCAAAAGTACATCAATCTGTACGCAATGTTCTTTTTTTTGTGTTAAGAACTAGTAAATTGATGACCATTTTGTAATATGGCTGTAGCAAATGTTAAATAGCCGACCAGATTGACAGCAATCTCGTTTTAAATTCACAGATCTTAAGTAGAAATGCTAGATTTAAATAAATAGGATTTTCTATGACGCCGTGATTCTAAAAAACACTCCTTAATTAAATTTTATACATGATACGAAACGTAGCGTTAGCCAAATTACTGGAAATATTAAAAAAATACTGATCAGTCAGTAACATGTACCATGTATAGACGCCCTTTTAAGACTATTTAGTTTCAATAAGATACCGATATTAAAAAAATATCTGTACATTGCTTAGTTTTCTCTTCATTTCACCAAGTTTGAATATGCATAATATTATTTATATTTTAAGGTGCTATTTTTCTGTTCAAATGAATCATACGGTCCAATGATATTTTAACTTATCTAATGTATCTAAAAATCATTGTCATTAATGGCTCAATGGTTCAGTATATTTTCAGATCTTTTCAATATTTACCCCAGCTCGTGTTAATTTTAGTTACTTTTATCCTAAATAATAGTCCAGTAAGCCATTTTGAAATCTGAGATTATATTAGAGGCAAAAAATATGCATTTTCAGTTGAAATTTTTGGCTTATTTTTAGGTTAGTATCCTACTTCTGATTAATTAAATGAATGCGAAGGTTTGGATTCGTATGTTATAATATTTTAATGGCTACTGAATTTAATTTTCTGCAATTTAGAATCGATTTGATTTAGCTGTTTAAAGAATTGGCATTATGTATTTAATGAGTAGACCGAAAAAAAACTACACAATAATATACCTACAGCGTTATTTCAATCTGAATAACTTGTGTAAAAATCAAATTGATGTTATAAATCGAAATGATTTTTTAAATTTAGCTATTTGTTTACTGTGTAGAAAACTGTATTTCTATAACTTTCATGCCTTTATAAACGTGTGAAGCTGCGGCGCACAGTTAGTCATAATTTGTAAATGATGTAAATTAATTTTGTATGTTTTGGTATGTCTGAGTAAACCATCGAACTCTCTTAGTTGTGTATAAGTTTAGGATTAATTTTAATAATTATTATCATTATTTTAACCGCAAAATATTATTAAAAATCTACTATATAAAAATAAGTCGGGTTTTCCTCCCTGACGCTATAACTCCAGAACGCACGAACCGATTTCCACGGTTTTGCATTCGTTGGAAAGGTCTCGGGCTCCGCGAGGTTTATAGCAAAGAAAATTCAGGAAAAATTTCAAAAGAAATGAAAAAAAAGTAAAAAAATAAGTTATTCAATTGGAAACCACGCGCGTATTGGGCAAATGTCAACAGCAGGCATTTGTCTTTAAGGTGGTAATGGCCGTGTCGGCGCGGAGGATATTGATAAGTTTTATTGCAACCTTATTTCGAATTAATACTGGCAACGTAGTAGCCAATGGCTCTCCTTGGATGATTAAAAAAAAGCGTGTTCTTGGGCAAATTTTTATTAAATTTCAACAGCAGGCATTTGTCTTTAAGGTGGTAAGTTGAACTGTTTAAATTATGTGGATCGTGAATTTGAGGTTAAATAGGGATGTTGACACATGTTACGAATTGATATAAAGTTATGTTTTTCACATAAAAGACAGTATTTAAAAACATAAAATCACATTTTCAAAATTGAATAAAATCAATTTTAATTTCAAAAAAAATTCCTTTTATTACGCGAATGCGAACGCCAATCAGAGCGCGTGACGTCACACCATTGGCTGGACCTTACGCTTCCTATGAAATGTTCCTGATTTCGACACATTTTAATTATTCATAACATAAAAACCACTGAACCGATTTTGATGCAACTTATACTGTGCCCTTAGTTGGTCCATACTTAAACCAAAAATAAAGTCAATAACTAAAATGTCTCTCTGAAAATATAAGATTCATTTTGGTTATTGACTTTATTTTTGGTTTAAGTATGCTCCAACTAAGGGCACAGCATAAGTTGCATCAAAATCGGTTTAGTGGTTTTTAAGTTATGAATAATTAAAATTTGTCGAAATCAGGAACATTTCATAGGAAGCGTAAGGACCAGCCAGTGGATGACGTCACGCGCTGTCAGATGACAGTTCGAAACGTTTTAGGCAGTATTTAAAAAATCATTTTTATTTACGTATTTTTATATTGAAATTTCATATATTTTTGCATAAAAATATGATATACGTTTATGAAATGGGTCTATTCTACTATATAACAAGTGAAATTTTAAAAATACTTTTTAAAAACAAGCTTTAATTATTATTATCGTCTTGTATCATAAAGTACTCGTCAAGACGAATCAAATGAGCCCAAACTCGATGGAGTTGCGTTGTTTTATGACGGAGTTCCTATGGCCACCTTCTAGCTCCATCATCAGATCAGCTTGATGTCATAAAAATATTGCATTGTCATCCGATTTACACACGCATGCAAATTTTCAGCTCAATTGGAAACCGGGAAGTGGGTCAGATTAAACTTGCAAGATTTGATTACAGACAGACAGACAGACAGACAGACAGACAGACAGACAGACAACAGACAGGTGAAAGTAATATAAAGCTTGTAAAAATAAGTCGGGTTTTCCTCCCTGACGCTATAACTCCAGAACGCACGAACCGATTTCCACGGTTTTGCATTCGTTGGAAAGGTCTCGGGCTCCGTGAGGTTTATAGCAAAGAAAATTCAGGATTTTTTCAGGAAACCATCTGGTGGCGAAATGGAGTTCGCCGGGTTTGCTAGTTGTTAATAAAAGGAACGATTTTTATTTATCTGCACGAAGAAACATATAATGCAATAAAGGAATTCTAGGATAATAATTTTAGAAACTATGTGATAAAAACTGCGACCCGGGGTGTTACCCGCTGCAAAGTTCTTTTGAAATAAAATTACAAACCTAAAAGATAACAATACAAATACAAATGAGCTGAAATTTGGTATAGCTGGGCCATGGAATAAGATAAAATAAGAAAACGCTTTATTGTTTCACCACAATTTGTACAACAATATCTTAAATCTAAATAAACAGTTTGCGTTATAAACAGTGAGACAATTGGCGGTCTTATCGCTAATAGCGATCACTTCCAGGCAACCAATAACACATAGGCTACAACCGCACACAGCGGCTACAGCGGTTAAAACCGCTGGTCGCAGCTATTTTTACTATATTTTTCAATTCTTGCTATTATATATACCTAATTCAAAGGAAGGTTGTTAGTTAATGGCTTTCCTTTCCTCTATTGGTAAATATTATGAAATAATATAATTGATATTAATAATGTCGGTCGTGGTGAATGGAATAAACCAGTTGCTATTTACATAAATTGATCGAGCCTTGGGAATCTAGCATTGAGACTTATGTTTTATACGCATATGGGCAAAATAAGTATGTCCTTATGTCTGAGAATAACGAGTGCGGCGTATTTAGTCACAGAGGGCGTAGTTTTGCATAAGACTTCGTATACTTATGTGTAACACTGCGAATTGGTTTCCCTTCACACAAAAAAAATATGTACCTATGTTCTGTTCCGCGATTTTACCCGTTGGTGATACATCATTACTGATATTACATATTCGTATAGCCTGGTATAGCCTATGTGACATGCCAGGTTCTAAGCTCTACATACCAAATTTCAACTCTGTTTAGGCAAAGAATAGAAACTAATACTAGTTTAGGCGTGAAGTAGTAACAAACACACATCGCATACTGCATTTAGGTATATTAGGTAGGTATTGATTAGATTAATTTTTTAAAGGATTTTAAATATTTTGGCGGTGGGATATTACCTCTATATAACCCACCAGCAGGGCAAAGCTTGTATTTTTAAAAGTACTAGTACGAGACACTAATCAACATTCAAATGAACTTAAGAAACTTGTTTTTCAACTTTAGTTCATAACAAAACTTAAGTCTGACTACACGTTTATAAACATAATTCGCACTTATTTTTCTTTTTAAAAACGAAGATTCTACCAACATTGATAATGGCTGGGCTAGATAATCTGAGTGAAAGAGACCGAGCAGTGTTGAGGAGTATATTTGATCCGACAGCGACGATTGGAGATGTGGTCGACGATGGTGATACTTTTGCCGAAGTTGACGATGGTGAGTAAATCGTTTCGATACTTTTATAAATAAACATTAATAAATGAAATAATCTTTGTTTAGTATAAGTAGGCAGGGAATCATGAATCTAGTCATTCTTTATTAGGTAGGTACCTACCTATTATAAGCCTAGGCTTAATAATTAATCGACTATGAACCAGTCCAGTCGTCATTACGTATAAGTAGATATGTTGTTTCGAACCCCTTAACCCTTACCTTCGAAGGACGAAACCAAAGGAGTTCGTGAACCTCACTTTGGGTAACTCAGGAATAAATCAAGGTTGTTTAATTCAGGTAAGAAAGTGCGCAACACACTCTAATAGACTTCTAGGTCTACTAAACATAAGTAATCTGCTATATTTATTTTTAAGTAAGCACATCCTTACTAGCAAGATTGTTCACAGAAGAATAATAGGTATTCTTATATCGTATTAACTAATTTCCAGATTCAAGTGAAGGATACAAACAAGCGTCTTCACTATGCTCCCGAGGAGTGCAACTGGCAGAGAACTGTGACTTGGAAGGCGCTTTAGTGGTCCTCAACCAAGGCGTGGATGCGGCTGAAAATAGGGCTGCCTCTTACAATGATAGGGCCCAGCTGTTGCGGCTTATGCAGAGGGATGAAGGTAACTTTCTCCTATTTTATGTTCTCCTGGTACCGCCTAGCTAGTATGAATACAGATTCAAGTCCAGAATATAGTGAGAACGGCCGAGCACTCGGGACCGTTCACGGACCCCTCCCTGATGAGAGGGGAGTGTAGGCCCGCCTTTGTAAAGGCGGGCGGTCGTTGATGAGAGACTGGATGCCAAGGCTCTGCCGATTCCCAGTCCTCCGTCACTAAGACGATGCGAAAAGCGCCGCCGTTTTAGTGGATATACCGTGCAGTCGTCCTGCACGGGGTGTTCCACATAACCCTGCCATTCCCTCGATGGAAGGGTTGCCTAATGTATTTTTTCTCGGCGTCAGAAAAAAAACAGAATATAAACAGATTTTTATTTTATTCTTTCATCCAGAAGCTTTATCAGACATCAACCGCGCCCTTCAGCTAACGGAAGGCAAACGCACCCGAGCGCGCGCGCTAGCTCTGTGTCAACACGGCGTCTTGCTGAGGAAGCGAGGTTCTACTGATGAAGCCAGGGCGGCCTTCACCGAGGCTGCTAAATTGGGCAGCGGGTTCGCTAAGAAACAGGTGAGACAAAAAAAGTATATCTCAACTATTACTCAAAATCCAAAAATATGCAAGTATCTAATATTTCTTTATTCCTCCTTTCGAGAGCGCTATTCTGCGCGATTCCGCGTTTGTGTGACGTCAGCTTAATTGTTTACGACCTGCAGGGTTATTCACTTATCCGTGAAAGAACCGAACCGAATACCGAAATGTCAAAAATGTATGAAATGACATATTACGTAGATACAACTTGACATGTTATGTCACGTCATTTCATACATTTTTGACAATTCGATATTCGGTTCGGTTCCCTAACCGATAAGTGAATAGCCCTGCTGGGCCTAAATTCTGCACATAAAAGAGACGGCGGCGCAGCAAAACGTAAGCAAAAAAAAATAACCTATAAACACATTTTTATTTTCAAAAACGCCACTATGAGGCGCCCAAAAGATGCTAAATTAAAAAAAAAATGAAGTTGCATTTGAGTTTGTACTGGCATCGTAAGAATTTTCAAGTTTTTTTTCAAAATTTTGTTAAAATTTGACAGTGGGCGCCAGCAAAACGAGAAGCGATTTTGGACCGGAATAATCCCGCTGTATTGTGGATTATCCTTGTTTAACCCTTTAACCGCCATATTTTGTTAAATTCATTATTCTCCTAACGCCAGCGGCCTGTCGGCGTAATTTGACTTGACGTGAAATTACGTGTGTGGCGCTTGGAGCACATCTTTCATATCCCGACATATTACGGTGATGGCGGTTAAAGGGTTAACGAAGAATATTGACAATAATTAGAGGCTGCTGATCTCTTTTAAACGCATGCTATTGTTTCAGGTGGTAGAGTTAAACCCGTACGCAGCTCTCTGCAACCAAATGCTGAGCCAAGTCATGAGAGGAGAGGACATCAATTTGTAACCCTACGGGTGTAAATAAAACTCACAAATCTAATGGATTAGAAATGTATATTGTTGAGTACAATCCACACATTCAAGATAATCCATACGACCACAGGGATTATTCCCCGGACCCCAAAAAACACATTTATATTCCATACATTGACCAGGGCTCAGAAACTGTTTGGTCAATGCATGAACTACATTTTTGGAGCCCTAAAAATAATCCTACCACAGATCTAATAAGATCTAACCAACAAGTGCAAACTTCCCGTAAATTATTGAAAATGACAATTTTACATTTTGAAAATGACAAATTTAATGCTACTCGAGTAATAGAAATACTTGCAACTACGCTATAACTATAGAATATTTAATAAAATCTCAAATGATTGTGTGCAGAAAACTTACGGAAATAAATTAGAGAAAAATGCTTTGGTAGTCAAATTATTTCCACACACAACCGTGAAATGGTTAAAATTCAAAAATGTTAATATTAACTACAAATCTAGTGAGTGGCTAAAACAGTTTTTTAAACTAAAAAGTGCACTTGAAAGTTTATTTTAAAAGCGCAATGCTGATAGGACGAATTGGTCCATTTTTCTTTTTTACACCCTGTTTTCACAGAGTATAAAACATAACGTCACTTTTTTTAATCTGTTATTAATGTTGCCAGCATTACGCAAAAAAAAACTTTATACTGTAAAAGAGTTTTCCATTTTCTGATTGAAATAATACAATACAAAACTAATAAAACTAAAAATTTTGGCACATTTGATTTATATTATGCTAAAATTTTCAATAACAATACATTTATAAAATCAAAGGAAAACTCTTGTACAAAGTCCGTGATGATTATAATAGTGTAAATATTTGGAAGGTGTAAAATATAAATAAAGCATTTTAATGGAAATAGTTAATTGTTGGAATATTGCACAAAATTATGCAAGTAATATTATTATAATAATGTTAAAATATTTCAAATATAAGTAATTACAATAATTGTATTGTGTAAAGTAGGTGTAAACATTATAAAGAAGTTAATTTTTAAACCATCGTGTCATTTCCCATTTTAAAATAGGTATATTGGATTATCATTTAAAAAGTGCAAAATAGTTAAAATGTAGGTATTAATGATAATAGGGAAAATTGTATCAAAAATTTGGAATAATAGAATCATTATTAATTAAATTTAATTGAATGTATAGGTGTTCGCACACAACAACTAGTAGATTCAAAATTAGTTGAATATGCGAAAACCTTTATACGTTACTAAGCTACTAACAAAATCTACTATTTCTGTGGTAAAACAATCTTCACTCGAATAGAATCAAAGATCTTCTAGCACGTGGCATATTGGGTGGCACTGTTGGAAAACACCAAAATAAATAATTCCAATTGTAACCACGCGCCAAAATATCCATGTCACATAGTAACATAATAATTATAATATTATAGTCTAGCATCTGAGTCTTTGGGTCATAAATTTTATCAATCCGTGCTGCACTTGTTTTGCTTACGGAGCCTTAACGAGTAAGAAAGAGACAGATTTCTGATTTTGATGTTTATGACCCAATACCTAATTATGACTGGACTATTAAAAAACGTACAATAGGTCACAATAAACACTAAAATATGGAAAAATATTTACATATTTTGGCACAAGTGATGGTGCGAGATACAACATCGTAAAACTTCGAATATTAATTAATATTAGTAAAATATAATTAAAAGACCTGTATATTAACTACGGGCTTATTCTATAGAAATGGTGAATTAGGCCTATATTTATAATTTATTATGAGATAACCGTGAGATATAATATTATATTTGGCTCGTTTCTCCAAATATTTATAACATATTTTATAGTGAGTGAAATGGCTAATGGCTCGGATTAGTCGATAGAATAATTATTATTTCTGAATATGCGAACTAAATTTAAGCCGCTAACTAATAATAAACAAAAAATCAAACAAAAAAATCGTAATTTGATCATGCCGTGATTGTCAGAGTTCCAATCCATCATTATAACAAGATGGAGACAGTGGTCAGTATCTCTAATTTTTTTATTGACTGCACGTATGCTCTTGCATTTGTCTTAGAAAAACAAGACTTTTCGGTAAAATTTTTAAGGATAAGGTTTACTGACAGGTTATCGGGCTAAGTATTTATTCGATCGACTAAGCCGTTTTACAAAATGGCTGAACGAAGTGGATCTCAAACGCTAGGAAGAGCAACCTAAAGCTAACCTTATGCTAAGCTAAAATAATATCGAGATTAATAACTAATTCTCACTGAACACGTACGTTTATAACTACAATCATTAAAATACTAACATAATGATAAAATAGTGTAATAAAAAGGCATAGTAATATTTTGAGAAGACGATTTTTACGATTCTATTTCGAGATTCCCTTGAATAGGTTTCAACCGTTTTTTTCAACAACAAAAAAGTTGGTACATATAATAAACTATAGAAAAATTGGTGTAGTAATCCCAGATATTACTACACATTTTTGAAATATAAGAATACTTCAAGTTAGTTGTTCACAGCAAAGTAATTAATACTAAGGAAAGCAACGCATAAAGCAAAGTTAATAATATTATAAAAGTTAGTAATGGAAACTTATAGTCTAGGCCAGATGTAAAAAATATTTGTATTAGGTATCATAATCACATTTTTTTACAACTGGCCTTGTGAATAAAAAAAAATTTTGATTTTCAAAATTATAATGGTTCCTTTCCAATGACGAATGATTCCTGCCATCCGAATTTGTTTTAAATAAAATTTTACCTTTGCTTTATTATCAGAGAAATGGTAAAAATACAATTATTGCATTTTTAAATTACAATTATTATTGTATTTTTACTACCGGATATAAAGACAGTTTTTAATGCACAATAATTCAAAGAATTTAAGCACGATTTTAAAAGTAAAACATTTTCTGAAATAATTTAAGCTGAGTGCTAAGTTATCGTACATTTAGATTGAGGCAGCGTGAATTTGTAACATAAAATTAACACCATTTCGTAAGAGCAGAACAATTTTGTTCAGTTTTTGAAATCAAACAAAATTGCACACATAATGCTATGACTTATTTACAAATGAGATCTTAGTATAACTGGTTAGATAGACTTGGTTAAAGTTTTATAAACTTGTAACAACACTGACCAAGTCAGAAAACAGGATGGTAAAGGCGCAAGCTAGCAGACACTAGTATTAGAAAATTACTAATAGAACTATGCGAAATACTTTATATTATTAATATTATTGGTGTTTATATATTAATATTTGTGATATATTTTATGAAAGTGAATACAAATGCTACTTTTTGGCAGCATATTTGAAAGATTTTTTTACATGGTCACCCCAACTTAGGGAAACGTGAACCGCCATTATTATTGCAATTCAACATGGCGGCTGGCCACAGATAAAAAATATTGCAATATTTTATGTAATAATTATTCAATATTATTTGTTTTATTGGCCATATTTACGTAAACGCCCCCTAAACCACGATTTTTAGATGAGTTCGTTGAAGTCTGATATTGTGTAACGTATTATATTGAATATTGTTCATAAAATGTCTTCTAATTTTTAGATATAATAATATAACATGTACATATATTTTTTGTTTCAAAACATCCAAAAACATTGGGGCTTTAGTCCATAATATGTTTTTAAAGTTTGTATAAATACAAAAAGTAATAATATTAAATTGTAGTTAGTTATTATTTTACATTGTTATTCTTTACCCATAAAAGTGTTCGTATTTCTCATTGTAATAGCAGTTTTTTTTTGCAAAGCAAACAATACACAGCCGATGTATGTGCCAGTGTATTATATGATCTTGATTTTTTATGTCATTCAGTGTTAAGTGTACTTTAATATTACTTTATTATTTATATATTTTATTTGTAATATAGATGTGTTAGATATATTATGATATTTGATACAACCTTAATAGAGTGTTTTCTTACTCAGAATTTATATTAACTGACTCACTTCTAAATTTATGAAAATTATGTTATGTCTTAACGTTTACGATGTTTTAATATATTTGTAAAAAATTGATATTGAGATATCATATCAGATATTTTTAATCACTCTGATATTATAAATGCGAAAGTTTGTGAGTGAATTTGTATGTTTGTTACTTCTTCACGCCTTAACTGGTGGACCGATTAAGCTGAAATTTGGTATAGAGATAGCTTAGACCCTGGAATAACACATAGGCTACAGTACAGCGGGTAACACCGCTAGGCGCAGCTAGTTATATAAATAAATTAATAACTTTAGTTTTTTTTACATAAATAAATGCTTCGGACTTTGAGATTTAATTTTATCAAGATTTTTATTCATTCAACGTGCATTTAGGTTGCACAGATAAAAAAGTGTTTTACTTTTTCAAAATTCAAGTTTTATTTTGCGAAGTGAAATGAGCCAGTGTCTTATACATTACTTATGCCTAAAAATCGAAAAACTATAATTAACTTAGTTAATTAGCAAAGCCGTGCTGAAAACCACCGGCGGTAGCTATGATGAAATAACTTTCAAAATATTATTGAAACTTATGCATATTCAAGCGAAAGGAAGCTTTATAACATACGCAATAAAGGACAATTTCAATAATATTTTCAATTTTACACACATTTTTTTACTTTAGAATCTTTTAAGAAAATTATAAAAAAAGCAGGCAATAACGTTATCAAACGAACCTAGTTATTATTTTTTAATACTGGCAATACACTATTAGTGTATTTGAAAAAAAAGATTTTTCACTTACACTAAATAAATAATTATTAATAACGATATAATAAATAATTGCTAAAGTGAAAAAACGTGTGAATGCTTAAAATTAACTAAAACATTTAAATGTCATTTTATTATAATTCAATTTAGAATCAAATGCTTTTCCATTTTTTTAATTCACAATATTAATCTAGCAAGAGTGTTTACATGATTTTAAAAGTATTTTTAATTACCGTATTATTAATTAAGTTAGTAAGGCTATTTAGTAGACGATTAACAGCTGTTAGCTGTTATTAACTTGTAACGATATTGAGGTTTAAAAATAGCATGCGAAATTAACAGCTTAAAAATAAAAGAATAAAATAAGCAGCTGAAGCTCCCTTTTAGATATAATATTATAATAAAAAAGGAATTAAAATTATCTTTGGTTCGTGGAACATTTTCTTCTTATTTCGTTACAAGTTAAAATTCGAATCAAAAAGGTACACACATTCGAGTGAAAACACATACACACAATCATACAACCTCACACACAAACAACCACATACATAAGTTTATGATTAGATCATACACAAAAATGCTATTTTCTTAAACATAAGGTAACTCCATAGACAATGAAAACTTAAACACAAATATTTAGCAATATCTACCAAAAAAACCTTGGATAATTATTGAAAAAAACCTACAAACAAACTTTAAATCGCCAATGCACTGTCGTGCGGCGTCATAATATTTAAAAAAAAACTTCATTTTAATGATGAGATTCAAACAATATAAGCGTTTATTTATATTAAGGTATAAAATGTGTAGGAAATATCTAAGTTTTTATTATAATTTACCATCCAATGACACGACATGTATTTTAATAATATTTTTACATAATATACAATTAACATTGATATGTAACGATAACAATAAAAAACGATAACTGCCTTGCACACAGAACACTTCATATAAGTGTTTTTGATGCTGGTAAATGCACAAATCGTGCGGACTTCTTCCGTATGTGCCGAAAAAAATCGGGAGTTCGAAATTTAAATCAACTATTAAAATTATTGCATAATTTTGGCAACACTCATAGAGCGTCTATAATATGAACAATATTTAATTTTTGTTTTTTAATATCCGTTAAAGCGATATTCGCCATCGCCGGCAGGAGCAAATATCGCTCAGGTTTGAGCAAGCCGTTAAACTGTGTGGTCGGCAGAGAAAAACAAACATGAAACAAGTGGCCCCAAGATTGTGATGATCGAATGATACAAATTAAAATAAATACTTTACTACATACACAAAAAATACAAAATGATTTTTATTACATTTTTAAACACATACACAAATTATTATCCTTAAAATAAGAGAGCATTAAAACCGAATATTGCTTGATTACGAATTATTGCACTAAAAGTCATGTCTTGGATGGGTGTGCAAGGTGAAAAAAAAGTGAGCAAAATTCTCTACGTAACTCCGAGGTCCGCTCCTGGCAAATGCACAACCGTGCGACGCCAACTGAAGAGATTACACTCCTTAACTAAACAGTCGAGAATGAGAGAGAGAGAGACCGACGCCGGGTGAGTGAGACAGACAGCCGAGTGAGAGAGAGCGCCGGCCTCAGCCGTGGACACAACTCCGAATTCGAAGTTTCTTCAATCCTGTAATAAAATGGTGGAAATTACTAAAATATAAATACCTATATGCTATTTTTATTTATAAATATTCAGATGTCTTACATTTACGGACAAGAATTTTGGCAGGAACTTGTTTGTTTGCCTATATATCATGGCACTTTTACTGAAAAATTTTCATCGTCTTTACTGTTAGTATATGAGATTCCCGTCACTAAATTTCTTATATATTTTGACCATTTAATTTCAGCGTCAATTCGTGATAATGATGGAGCAATATGACGCAAAATACACAAACTGTGTGTTGCCAACATTATAACATAAATGAAAAAATAAATCTTTTTAGGGGGTGGGTGGACAAGACGGAGGACCGAGTTGAGTGGCGTGCCATGGGGGAGGCCCATGTCCAGCAGTGGACGAACGTAGGCTCATCATCATCATCATGATTCTTTTTTATCCACCTCCACGAAAGTATGGCGTCATACATATTATATATTAGCCATTATAACAAAAGTTCCAACAGACCGTTGTTCAGACGTGCTGCACGTACTCCGGGTTGAGGAAGGAGAAGCCCATGAACTCCGTCTGGTCGAGGTTCATCATGAACAGCTTGTCCGTGGGAGTCAGCTCCGTCTTCTCTTGCGTGAACGTCTTGTCGAAGTTGGACACGTCTTTGCGATGTTTCTGGAAAGAATTAAAAAATATATAAAAATATAGTGCACTGGCAACACTGCACGCATCCATGGTGAGAAGGATTCATTTTGCCGCGCTTTTGGAAAGCGGATGAAATTTTTTGTGTTCTTGGATAATAATTTTGCAATAAGTGCTAAACGCGTATAATTAGTGGGTTTAATAAACGTTCGGGTTAAAGATCATTTTATTTTCTCAAAAAGAATTTACAATTCACTTATATGAGAAACAATATTTTAAATTTAGTTTAAGTTATAGGGCTTATAGTGCTAATAATAAAATATTTAACAATATATTTGTTCTTAAAGTTAAACATAGTAGGTACATACACGCAAGGGTGCACCCGAAAGGACCGCACATACCCACAGTTACACGCATTAGGCATATTTGGTTGCAAACCGGTAAAACTGTGCATCATTTACATTCTCAGGTTTAAATTTAATTATGGTACATACAGATCTGTCCTGCACACCCCTATGCGTATGGTCAGCTTAAATGCAGCCTTATAAAATTAGCGAGACATCATAACAAGTAGGTACTAATATGAAAAAACCATCATCATAACAATATGCATGCTTTAGCGTTATTATAATATATTAAAATATAAATGACGGTAACCAAAAAAAAGTAAAATAGATACTTGATAATAACTTGTGTTAAATAAAATTTGAGCGCCGACAGCACTTCTAGTGTTGCTACACTGATTGATGTAAGCAACTGAGCTCAGATGAATGTGGCAATTTGATATTACATTGCGGTATAATATCTTACTATAGTCGGGCCGGCCTAAAAGGCCACATTTGACACATCATCAAAATTCCCTTACAGGGTGATCTAAAAATTTTACTTATTTTTTCTGTAAATAATATATGTCAACACTTAGCTGAACAATAAATAATATGACAACACTTAGCTGAACACTATACTCGAATTTACAATTAACAATTTACGCATTACCATTAAAATTTCTACCATTTGGTAGATTTTTCTATCATTAAAAATTCTACCAAAAACTACTAAGTAGATTTTTTTACTGTCCATTTTTGAAAACTAACGTGAGAGTTATCCATATTACTATGTAAACAAAACGACTAAAAACTCACGGAAATAATGGTCGGAGCTAGGCTCGATCCTGAGTTTCGGACAATTACGATGTCCTTCATCAGGAGCTCACGCATTTTTCTACCATAAAAAAGTCTATCAAAAACTACAATTGAAATTTCTACCAGAAGAAACGTAAAGAAGGAACAAACATACACACACACACACACACACACACACACACATTATTAAAAAAATTTAAAGTCCTCAACGGTGTCAATTTCGGATAAGCCGATGGTATAGATTTTATTTCTAATATAAAACAACGGTTTTTGTGGCATTATGTTTAACCAAAAAAAACTAAAAATAAAAAATACTCAATTTTTGTTTCAAGTCATTGTTGTGTTTATTTTTAAACTATAAAGAATATGTTATACACATAGCTAAGAACATTGCCGAGTAATATTATTAATTTTATAAACGAAAAAATAAACAAACTTCATTAATCCGTTCGGCTACGATGGCACAGACAGATACACAAACAGACAGACAAACAAACACGTCAAACTTATAACACCCCACCTTTCTTGTGTTGGGGGTTAAAAACTTTAGATGAATAAATAGGACACCCTATACAAGGTCACGTCAATCAGTTTTTGTTTTTAAAACAATAAGGATGCTACCCAATAAAATCGCGAAATCGAAATTTGAAATGTAGAATCGAATGCAATTATAACTTGGATTGAATATTTGATCATAAATAAATAACTATATTGCGATTAAAATAAAATATGTTGTTAATATTGTGATTATATTATAGTAAAATATAATGTAATTAAAATAAAATTGTGTAATGTATAGAGAATAAACATATTTTTTTATTACAGGTTTTTTTATAACTCGTGAGATGTTTCTGGCAAAACTAGCCCATGACGCCATTACATGTTTACAAAAAAACCTATTAGAATTAAAATTAATTAGACTTTATGAATGTTTTCATAAAACTGTATTCGATTCCAACGTGTTTGAAGATCGTATCGATTCATATCCTGTAATCGAAATAAACAAACAATGTCCCAACACTTGTTTGCTATGACTGACATCTGTCAAATGTGGCCTTTTAGGCCGGCCCGACTATAATATTGATTTTATTTAAATTATATTAAGTGGTAATAATACAAGTTGCTGTACTGTATTTAAATCTAAAAAAAATCGCTTATTTACAATAATACATATTATAAGTTTTGAATTGAATAAAATAGTCCTATATATTTATGTATTTCTTAGCTTGCAGATTTTGTTTCACATGTAACTCGTATATGAGTAATGTTTTAATGTATGAGTAAAACTTTAATATACATATTTCGGTATATAGACGTGCATAAATTATATACTATGTTTATGTATTTTCCTATTATATTGATATTCTATTATGTTACGTTTTTACGACAAATTATACACATATTACGTCATAAATAACTAGTAAAGTTTCAACTAACTTATCCAAAAAGTAAATTAAAGCTTCACGGCTACGCACCGATCCTGTCGAACAAAACAAACCAGTTTGATGTATCATCGTGTAAGCGCAACTAGAAGTGGCAGTTAGGATGAATTTGTGATTATTATAATATGTATTGCTTACATGAATTTTAATATAAGTAATATTATTGTGGGTTTTTTATATTTTAACGTGGTTTGTTTGTTTAAATATTAGATTTATATTTATAGATATATCGTGTGTGATGATTGCCTTTATATAATAATATATTAAATATACTTCTTAGACGCATTTCATACATAGCTTTTATGTAAATATTTATAAATATATTAATTTAATACAATATTATAATAATTTTATGTGTACATCTTACATTATAATTACCTTAACAATAATTTTGAAATTTTTGTTGATATTTTTTTATGAAATTGTTAATATTTTCGGGGTGCCTTTTACATATTTTATAGTTAAATCATTTTCACCATTTTGAATTCGACGTGTCACCTCCTCTTTCAGGTTTTTTATAAATTTTTGTTGTTGTGGCGTTTGGTCTGAATAAATTTTGATGTTATTCTTATTGAAACAAGTTTTGGATTGGTTGCGCAAGATGGTTTTGGCGATTTCTTGAGATTTGTAATATACCTTAATTGGTCTGCATTTTTGGGGATTATACTTCCCTAACCGCATAATCTTCTCAGGCTCTGGACAATTAGTATAGGTCTGTCGGATAATATTGGTCACTTCTTTTCTATCATGGTTCATTCGTGCATCACGATTTGTAGATTGAGTTTCAGGGATACCTTTGATGATGACGTTTCTGCTTCTTATATCACGTTCGTTAATTTCCATAATGATATCTTCCTGAGTTATGTTTGAGCTGGCTCCAGCAGTTGGATGCGATGTTTGATCTTTGAGAAGTTCGACAGTTTGAGTTAAGGTTTCCATTTTTTTTTCTGTGCTCTGATGTTCATTTCGAAGGGTCTGTATCTCTGATTTCATAGCAGTTTGTTCCACGACGAGGCCATCTGATGTAAATTTAATTTCACTTATTTGTTCCTTAATTGCAGCAACATCAGCATTAATTTTCTGAGTGAATTCTGCGTGGCTAGCAGCAAGTGCTGTGATCATGTTCATTATTTGAGTCATCTGCTTTCGCATTGCACTAATATCATTTCTAATGAAGCTGTCACTATCATCTGGCTTTTTACGTTTGGTGCGGTACTTAATTCTTTGTAATTCCGGTTGTGAGTCATCGCACGATAAGTCAGGTTGGGAATCATATCGCCTCAAATCGCTGCCACTTCCAGTGGGTGAATGTACCACGCTCATCTTTGTTATAAGCGGACTCAGTAATGTGACGTTCTAATATGAATGTGCGTGAGCAGGTTAAAAGATGCAGAGCCCGTCTTACTTACGCGGGGGTGAGGTGCTGCAGCGCTGATATGCACCACTCGTTCGCTTGTTAGTGAAGGCGTAATCACCACTATTTATTTGGGAACTTGTTTAAGCTATGTTTATGGTTGAAATTACTTTAACTGTTTATTTTTAAATTTTGTTAAATTATGCGACACGTCCGTCTTGCACTACGCCCTAGCGCTAAAAACGTTAGACCAGGGTCGATAATTTTTAAAACAAAAAAAAATAATAGTAGGATGAAACCCATTAGAAAAGGAGGGGAATATTATAAAAATAAAAGGAAAAATAATTTACGGGCGATCTGAGGTCGGGAAGGGGATGGGGGTGAGTTTTTAAGGGTAAAAAACGGTTTTTCTCGATTTCCGGCAAAACTAAAAGTCCTATCGAAAAAAGTTAAATGGCAAAGTTGTAGGTAATAAAAAGATCTACTTTTGTATTATATCCACATTTTTCACATAACCTCAAAATTTATGTGAAAAATTTAAAAAACCAAGTTTTTGGTTTATTATTTTTATCTTTTACAAAAATTTTTTTTTTTCACGAAATTTGGTGAAAACATACCTTTTTATGTCCCAAATACGCTGTAATTTATTTGATTAAAAATATTTATTTTTTCACCTTATTTTGAATTAATATCGAAAAAACAACCTAATTTTCAATCGAAAATTCACCCGTCAAAATATCAGCATTTTTCAAAAAGTTGGTATGGTTTCTGTTCGTTGAAATATCTACTTTCCGATGGTGAAAAAAAAAAATGTTACTACAGTAAATCTCCTCAGAAAATGCAAAAAAAATAAATTGAATTCGATTTTGAAAAAAAAAAAATTGTAAAGATAAAAATAAAAAACCAAAATCTTGGTTTTTTTAAATTTTCACATAAATTTGAGGTTATGTGAAAAATGTGGATATACAAAAGTTTTAGATCTTTTTATTACCTACAACTTTGCCATTTATCTTTTTTCGATAGGACTTTTAGTTTTGCCGGAAATCGAGAAAAACCGTTTTTTACCCTTAAAAACTCACCCCCATCCCCTTCCCGACCTCAGATCGCCCGTAAATTATTTTTCCTTTTATTTTTATAATATTCCCTTCCTTTTCTAATGGGTTTCATCCTACTATTATTTTTTTTCACTTTTTATTATTTTTAAAGGCTTTCTACCCTGGTCTACGTTGAGTGTTTGTGAATTTGATTTACTGTCGAAAAATGGAAAAAAGTTCAACAGTCTAGTATTTTCAAGAATAGTCACAAAATGAATCGATGTGATTCGATAAACGCCCACTCTTTATCGAATATTGGAGAGAATATCCTCTCCAAACAATGAACTTAAAATTATAATAAAGTTTTCGACTGAAGGACTTGTATCCATGGTCAGAATAAATTAATAACAACCATGGTGAGAATAAATAAAAAAAATGGTTTAGCATTGAATTATTTCCTCGTTGAGAGGGGTGAAAAATTATGTGTCACACTCGAGTGCAAAGATTTTTGATCTTGTGCTCTTTTGATTCCCTCGCTAACGTTCAGGATTCTAATTATTGAATCACTCGCTGCACTTGTGATTCAATTTTAGAATCCTTCGCTTGCTCGGTCATACAAACTGAGCACGCGGTTAAAAAGCAACTTTGCACTCTTGTATAACAAATAACTATTATTATAGTTATTAAATTTAGGCCCGTAGGCCTATTTAGTCTAGTTTAATATTCTTAACTTATTTGATAATTCTGTAACGTTTAGTTGTGCACGCTATACGTAACTGTGGCACTATAATAGGGATGTTTGAACTTTAAAATCTGATTAGTCCGTTATTTAAATATTAAAAAAATATTAGATAAACCTTTTTTTGTTTGTAAATAAAGTATGGTGTTTTGTACTCCAAGTTATTCTACCTACAACCCTGCAGTTTTAGGTCGTTCAGTCGCATAATGCACAGATCTAACTACTACCTACATAATGTCTTATAGAAATCAGCCGGGACCCACAGTTTTACACACGGTAGTGCGAAAAACTTCACACTCTGAGCTTTTGGATTACAAACAGCACGTACGAGTACTGGGCCATGGACGGTACATAATATCATACAACAATTCATATTCTACAAGGGAAGTGGTCTTTTATTTATTATTTTGAACAGTAACAGCTTTTATAAAGGATTTAAAAGTTTTGCCATGGATGCGTTCGTAATAAAAATGTATAATAATCATTTGAAAATAAATGGAGAACTATGAAAAAGTACCATCCCGCACCACCCTCGGAGCTCCTGTTCACGAGGCCATGAAAATCGCATCTAACCGACCCAGATGGCGCTCCATCATCAGAGATCAAATCCTACAAAGGACTATCACGACCCCCAGTAATGGGGAATACGACACAAGATAGATAGATAGATAACCCTTTATTGGAATACAGAAAAATATACAGAAATAAACTTAAAAAATAAAACACAATATTATAATCTATGTGTTCCAATTGGCGGTCTTATCCCTGAAAGCGAGGACACAAGGAGGAGGATGAAGTAGCTTACGATCTTAGGTTTGAAGGGCGGTTGTACGTCCCGTGCCTCGACGCGCGCCCAGTCGATGCGGCGGAAGAACACGTGCGTGCGCACGTCCTCCTCGCCACGCGACCCGCACCCGAGCCGCTTGGCTGGGTTCTTGGTTAGGAACGTCTTGCATGCGTCCTTGGCTTCCTGTAGATAGATAACCCTTTATTGAAACACAAGAAAATGAACAAAAACAACTTAAAAACTAAAACAATCCAAAAGCTATGTGTAGGGCCTGTAGGGAGGGAACAGATAATTATTATACAGGTCTATGATTGGAAGTTCAGGCTCTGCAGATTGACGGTCCTCCGTCACAAAGTCGATGGGAGAGTGCAGCCGATAGTTTTAGTGGGTATAAACATCCTGCACGGGGAGTACCCCCGACAAGATTTAAAATCAAAAAGACCATCAATATGGTGGTAAGTGGAAATGTGAGAACCCTATAAAACTTTGGCTTGATGAATCCTTATATGCGTGCTTGGGAAGTGAATGATAGAGGAAGATATCCGAAGGGTCCCTGAGAGTCGTTGAGGGTAGAAGACGGAGGACCGAATTGATTGGCGTGCCATGGGGAGGCCTTCTTCCAGCAGTGGACGAGTGGACATTGATTTTCCGTACGGCTGATACAATAATATGATCTCAGGAGCTAAATTAAAAAAAAATACGCCACCAGTAGGCGCCACTTTGACAGAAAGTCCATCCCATTATGCGCGCTGTCCAAACCTTCTTTAGTTTCTGCACAGATCCAGTTTGTCAATGATTTCAGTAGTTGGCTGTTATTTCTGAAAACCCTCTCTATGTCAATAACATTACCTTGCTAAGAGTCTTGGGGTAGGAGACGTTATTATCAGTGATGGCAGCGAACAGTTCCTCCTCGTCCTCTCCATCAAACGGCGGCTGCCCGACCAGCATCTCATACAGCAGCACGCCGTACGCCCACCAGTCCACGGACTTGCCGTACGGCTGGTACAAAATGATCTCAGGAGCTATGTAGTCGGGGGTGCCGCAGAACGTCTTCGTTGTTTTGTCGCCTGGAATTTTATTACAGTTTAAAGGGATTTTTATTAAACTTGTTATAGTTATACGTGTGGGACGTGGGAGAAATGTTAATGTACATAATATAACAGTTGCAAAGATCTCTTTTTCTAAGGACAGTTGTAAGGCTTATGACATTTATTGTGAGTGATTTTTGGCAGTTGTGATATACTGATAAGTAGTTGTGAGTTATTTTAAGTAAATTTGTGACTGATTTTTCGCAGTTGTGAGTTGTGAATGATTTTTGGAAGTTGTAAGTTAGTTTTGGTAGTTGTGATTGGTTCTTGGCAGTTGTTAGTGGTTTTCGACAGTTGTAAGTGGTCCTTGGCAGTTGAGAGTGGTTTTCGGCAGTTGTTAGTGATTTTTGGCAGTTATAAGTGGATCTTGGCAGTTGTAGGTGGTTTTTTGTAATTATGTGTCAGTGGTTTTAACTTTAACTTATTAGTGGTTTGTGAGTGCTTTTTAAAAGTGCACCGTGAGAAAAGGAAAAGCTTATAATAAAAGCATGTGTAATTAAAATGTTACCAGTAATTCCCTCCTTGCACATGCCGAAGTCAGCGATCTTGATATGTCCGTCCTGATCCAGCAGCACGTTGTCCAGCTTCAGGTCGCGGTACACGATGCCGCGGGAGTGCAGGAAGAATAGACCTATAGCTATCTCTGCTGCGTAAAACCTGCAATCATACATAATATATTACTTACACTGTTCCTTAACGATAACTTTTAACTTATTAGTGCCTAATAAAAACAATTCTTTAGCTATTTTTTTTTTTATGTGATGAAGTAGAAGACGAGCAAGACGCTCTCCTGATGTTAAGAGATAACGGCTGCCCATAATCAGTACAGTGTTACCTAGGATTTCACAATTATGTGAAATTCTAGGAGCACTGCACCAACGCTTCTTACTCAAGAGTCATGAGATGTTAAGACTCTTTAGCCCAGTAATTTCACTAGCTACAGTGCCCTCCTACCGGAGCACAGTAATGTTTGCACATCACTGCTCAGGCGGTAGAATAACAGGTACTGTTGGGGTACCCTACCTAGACGACCTCCTGCAAAGGAAGTCTACCCCCGGTGAAAATTACCAATCTTCTAAATATATAAAAGGAAAGAGTGACTGATTGACTGACTGATCTATTAACGCACAGCCCAAACCGCTGGACGGATCGTGTTGAAATTTGGAACACAAAAAGGTTTAATGATGTAGACCTTCGTACTACCTTGGTCATAGATGATTAAGATTTGAGTAAAAAGCTAATGTCTTCAAAAATGACTCACACAGCAACAGGTTCCTTGAACTTGCCGCACTGTTGTATCTGGAACATCAGATCTCCGCCGTTCACGTACTCCATCACGAAATATAGCCGGTCCTGTTCAACAGTACAACAAATACAAAATGTTATTTTTTCTTATGTAAAAATCTCGAAGCTGATGAAAATACTGGGCTGACGAGTCTTATCATATGACTCTTGAATAAAAAGCCAGTGAAGTCACGACCAAGTAACTTTAGAGCTTTGTATCTCACACGTTTTTCATAAAATTTACAAAGAAACAATACGTGTCTAATATTTCTTCTACTGGTGCACACATTTTTTTTTGTTAACATCCCTATTGTGCTGAAAATTTGTATTTGTTTTAGATCCTAGAACAGCATCGTGTAAAACCGCTTGACGCAGCTAGTTAATAATATAATTAATTCTGAAGACTTACAAACTATTTTTAAGAGTCTGCTAAAACTAATGTCAACTCACCATAGTCTGGAAGCAAGAATGCAGTTGCACCAAGAATGGCGGCTTGTTGCTGAGCGCCAACACTCGCTTCTCCACCATGGTGCACTCCACGTCGTCGTCCTGGATGATGATGTCCTTCTTCAGGATCTTGATCGCGTACAGCTCGTCTGTACCGCGACGCTCGGCTAACATGACCTGGATAGAATAGAATAGAAGATTAATGGGATATAGCTCTTTAACTAGTAGAAGCGATTTTATGACTATCAGAACAATTTTGATTTTTTCGGAGCATTGCCATATTATACGAGAAAAAAATTAAAAAAGATGTTGGTACACATGTTGTCACCAGCAGTAAACGGGATAACAAGGACTTTGAACGGAACAAAATGTTAACGAATGATGTGCTCAGAAACGCCGCAAATAACATCATGTGCAGACATTATATGTACTGGAATGAAGGGCAAAGTCAGCTAGCCCACCTGAATTACTAGTCTTGCCAAGTTTCAGCAACTAATATCACAGGGTGCGAGGAGCAGTGCAGTGCCGCGTAGTATTATGTACCTAATTCTAAACACTGGGTGGCGCTTTGACTGATATGGGAAATCATGATGATTACCTTAGGGTATCTGATAATTTTATGGTCTTGTCTCTCATTATCATAAAAGTGTTTGACAGGCGCAGTGGAGTGCCGTACAAAATGTTGTATTTGAAAACACGGGGTGGCACTGTGTTTGATGGGCTACCAAGATCGTGAATAGTACTTCTAGTTCTAAAGTTAATACGGTATACCGTTCCCCGAACCACAGATACATTTTATGGTCAGACAAGTGCAATTTAAAACTTTACAAACTAAAGTTTACCAAGAAAACCCTTACCTTGCCAAAGGATCCCTTCCCTAGAACCATAATAAAGTGGAAGTCTGATGCCCTAATGACGTCAGAGGCCGCCATATTATGGGGCACCTCTCTATCAGGGGGTGGAGGAGCCTTCTTCGCCCCAACACTGGTCGCCCTCATCTGGTTCTTGAGTTGAGCCAAGTCGGTGCCTTCTTCGGGCACTGGTACGTTGTAGAACTCTCCTTCTTCTTGGGTCAGGAGCTTGAACCAGCCGTCCGCTGGGGCTTTCATCACTTCTGAGATTCCGAAGGAAAGAGAGCCCATGAAGTCGTTGCGGGATGTTCGGTCCCAATCCCATATCTGGGGATAAAATAAATAAGTTTTATAAAAATGGTAATGGTAAAGATGAACGATTGATTGATTTCTACATATATGGACCACTGCTACTTCTGCATTGTGAATATTAATTTTGTCTATTAACAGCTTCAGCTAAGCACACATCTAAAAGTATAATTGTATGTTATGTTCCTCTTCAAAAAAGAAATTTGCTGTGTTGATAGTTGATAGCCTTGATTGTAGAATAACTTAACATAAATCAGGGATTTTTGAAGCATTTTTACTTTGTGCTCATTCAATTCATGTATTCATTTCATGTATTTCATTCGGCAATTCCTCCAGCTTCGTCATGTACACTAATTCGTCTGTGCACTTTGCGGTTGGCGTTGTCATTCCCGTATCGGCCTTACCAGCCCTTCTCGTAACTGTCGAATCATTGATATGGACGCTGCTATAATCATCTTTTATAGATGCAAAAGGTAGTGATGATGTATTTCATACATTGTTATATTAGATAAGCTTATCAGACTTCTAGTTTTATTCCACTTTTATGAAGATCTTCTTACCTCAATGAGAAGCCGTCGATCCTTGTCCTCAGCCTTGAGATCGAAGGCCAGGGTCTCGTTCCACACTGGGTTGAGGGTGCTCTTGATGGTCTTCGTTTTTTTCTTGACGTTGTCGGAGTCGGGGATCAGCTTCAGCTTTACGTAGGGGTCGGAGAGGCCGTTCGGGTCCATTGGGATCAGGTTGCGACCTTGCTTTACTGGAATCAGAAGTGGGATGGTGTTGAGGTAGTTTTTAAGGTAACGCCACACACAGGCGGAAAAGGGTTCGCGATGCGGGACGGAATTTTTGTAATATTCTTATGTGTGCGTATCCTGTCACATATAAAGCGAACGCAGGTAGGAACAGAATGAAGATCGCAACCGCCTTACCGCTCCGTCTAGCATCTGTTTGTCGTCAGCTTTATTGTAAACTCAAAAAAAAAATGCATTTAAACAAACAGCCTAGTATACCAACTTACGCCCGCGATAGTCTCGGAATGTGGGGTCAGGCTAAATTAAGTACAAGATACGTATTATCTAGCCTAGCTCTTTTACAGGTTTAAATTGGGTTTAAAACACAACATTAAAGTTAATAAAAAAGGTAAAAAAATGATTTTAAGTTAAACGGTTTTATTGTAAACATGTACTAAAAGATAAAAAATAAAATCGTGAGGCACGTCAAATATCTACAATATCAGTGAAAATGTTCAAGAGATTTAAGATATTTGACGTGCCTCACGATTTTATTTTTTATCTTTTAGTACATGTTTACAATAAAACCGTTTAACTTAAAATCATTTTTTTACCTTTTTTATTTTTAGGCTTTTTAGTACAATGTATTCTACTTGTCAAGCCCTTTTATTTGATACCCATATTGATGGTATTAAAAAAAAAAAAAAAAAAGTTATCCGCCATTTTGTAGCGGCGGCCATCTTGGATTTTGATTTCGTATAGTGCACTGTATTCTACTTATCGAGCCCTTTCATTTGATACCCATATTAATGGGGTTTAAAAAAAAACGTTATCCGCCATTTTGTAGCGGCGGCCATCTTGGATTTTGATTTTGTATAGTGCACTGTATCCTACTTATAAAGCCCAATCATTTGATACCCATATTAATGTGATTTTAAAAAAATACGTTATCCGCTTTTTTGTAGCGGCGGCCATCTTGGATTTTGATTTTGTATAGTACACTGTATTCTGCTTATCAAGCCCTTTCATTTGATACCCATATAAATGGTGTTAAAAAAAAAAACGTCATCCGCCATTTTGAAGCGGCGGCCATCTTGGATTTACAATAATATTGAATATACATAATTGTATTGTCACCAGAACCAAAGGCGTATACCAAATTTCAGATCAATCGGTTGACGGGAAGAGGGTGAAATTTCAATTACTAAATTTGACCCAAAAAAAAAAGAAAAATGAATAAAACAAACGGAGTAAGCTAAATAAAACCGTTTAAAAACCGTTTAAAAACCAAAACTGCATAGATAAATCTACAGTTGCTACGCTACCACAGGCAGTACCAAACATCGTTTAGGTTTGAACAGGCCCTTAACGTGTTTAACATTATAGTATAGTTCAAAATGATGCTAGAGCTTTAGGATCAATGTACAATGTACAACCTCCGACGGATTGGAATAAAATTTGAACCTGAAATAGTAGATTAAAAAATCCATGCCCCAATATTTCATAGTAGCATCGGGCTTCACAAGAAAGTTTTGTTCGTATATTAAACAGTCATGTTGGCCTACCTTCGACAGACAGCCGGTTTCCCTGGCAGGACACGTTGAGTTGTATGCGCCCGCGCCGCTCGGTGTGGTCGCAGCCGCAGAGGTTCGGCACCGACTCCTCGCACCGCTTGTGCACGTTCATGTCGCATGCTGTATCATACCAAACGTTACGTGATAGAACTTTCTAGAAATATCTTCGATACGAGAATTGGGAAGGAATAGGAGAACATGTAGCCATTTAGACTGTGGATGCTTTTTTAAAGCAGGTTCATTACTTTTAGGTATCCGGTTCCTGATATAGGGATTTTTACCTTTTCATTTCTTTCTTAAACGCTCAAATGCGGTTATATAACTTCTGCATTTAAGCGTAAACACAGCCTTATTTGCAGCAGTTAAATAATCGCGCTGTTAAAGCGAATCGCGACCAATAATCGCATGGCGTTTGTGTTCTAAGTCTAAAACCAGTGTCGCAAGTCTCATAATTTTTATGTAGTTTTCGACATTGGTAGCTTTTTTTCTAGTCTAGTAGGTCCTATATTTTCTCTGACTACAGGACAGTTGGCTGAAATTGCTACTAATCGTTCGTCCTCAAAACTATTATAAAGTCGCCCAGGTCGGCATCATCAGGAATGCATCCTTCTTTGATGTCTCGGAAACCTTATAAAATTATGATACCTACCAATATAATAATTACCTCACTTTTCCTTACTTTTATGAAAGTATCTTAAATATTAGTTACAAAACTTACATTATAAGCTGCACGTGAAAAATTGTTAAACATATATGCGAGAAGAAAAAATAAATTAGTGGTGCAAAAGTAATTACAAGTGCATAAGGTGTAATTTATCACTTAACCCTGTAACCACCATAACAGTCAAAACTACCCATAGATAAATTTGTGCCTTTAACTCTTCTGTAAGTTATTAAATTGTTACGTGAACATTTAAACTAAGAATGTGTCCATTCTTATTGTCTCTATTAAGAAGAGTCAATATCCAAAAAAGTCTTCAATCAAATCGACTCGACTAGAAAAAGAAGAATTCTAAAAATATAGAAAAAAACAGTAGTTTTTCATATTGTAAATTGTAACGTTATTTACAACGCTTGGACTAACTTAATGCTAAAGTAGCATGTTACGTACTCGTACTATTTGTATTAGAAGATTTCATACGCACGTCGGAGCTAAAGGCACAATCTAGGAAATCTTGGCGGTTAACGGGTTTAGTCTTAAATTACATAACAGCTCGCTTACTTAGATCAAAGTGAGCGAGCTTTGTGTGTCAGGAAGATAGAAGGCAGGTGCTGAACACAAAGTGAACAATCAAGTTAGTTGAGAACTGAGTCAATCTTCCACGGCTCCAAGCTTCGCGTAGTAATCTTTAAGCTAAGTTTACGTGTATAGTGAAATTAAGTTAGTTCACACACTTGATCCGATTGTCTGATCAGACTTTCACGTAGTCGGGGAACGATGGATTCTTTCTCTAGCGAACGAGATGGATTTAATTAATTTCCTATTTTTTGTCTGAGACATCGGTTTTTAATGATCGAATTTTGACTGTTTAATATGTATATGTATAATATTGATGGAACAGGACCATTAGAATAGTATACTACATATTTTTGAGAATGCAATTTTAATCTCGACAACAGTTGATCCCATTACCAAATACATATTAAGCAATACCAAATACATCAGATGTCTCTTACTCTATATATTTTAAAATTATCTTAAATTACCCACCACAAAAGATGATGACTTATGTACTTATACGCAAATCCATTAAGTACCAAACATCATCATGCGTACTCATTTACATCTAATTTGAAAGTTATTCCAGCCAATTTAGTAGTTATCCGATCAGACGGTCGGATCCAGTTCGCATGAACAACTCGACGTGTGTTTTCAGTATAAGATAATAAACGGGACGTGGAAACTTCGTTGAAACTTGATAAAGGTTCATGTTAAAATCTACAAATAAACCGGAGGGTTCTCGACAAGCTCGCGAAGCGGAACTTTCTACAAAAACACTGTATCTTCGGCGAAGTTACAGCACAAAGGAGGAGAAAAATAATTGGTACACGGCGGTCATATTGATTATAAACTTTTTGACGTGGCTTTTTACTTTTTTACTTTTATTGGAAGGAGCTTGGGAGACGTAATTTGATATTGATTGCACATAGATGAAAGAACTTTGTTTAGAAATTGTTTCGATTATAACCTAGCTGGCACGGAGTGTCCCCTTGTAGCTTTAGGGACCCCGCAGTAATGTCCAGACTACAACTGCTGTCATCCCATACATCCTTAATTACAATATTTAAGTACCCTAATTTAAGACCTAGATGTAAGTTTTCCTAAAATTGTAAAATAAAATAAAATAAAATGCTTCTTTTGAAAATGTATGGGTTGACAGTTGTATTCTTCACCCTAACCCGCGACCGAGTTAGGTTTTCGGGTCAGGTTAGGAAAAAACCCTTCACATTACGTAAGAAAGAGAAGAAAGAAAAACATAAAGAGCCCGAGGGTTTCGTCTTGCTTTCAAGTCAAACTGTCGTTCTATACATTCCACTTGGCAACAAGACAAGACTCCGCATATTCCTTGCTAGCTAGGTTACTCTCTCTAAGATGTTTTGTATGATACACTCATACAGATTCAAATCTTTACAAAAATATGTAACATACATACAGAACCCTGTTTGTGGTTCAGTATTTTATGTTTGTAGTTGTGAACGTAGTCTTGAAGTTCATTTGTCGTAATTGCCTGCGATATACGACTTTGTAGAAACCTCCCCAGTCTTTGTAAATACAATAAAGTTCCACGACCCGCTTACAAGTAACTTATAGTTTAAATACATTCTCACAAGTACAGCCATTCTCCATTCTCGTCTACAATGGAAACAAAACGACACATTACGAAGTTCCATTAAACTATTCAGTCTTGCAAAGTTTCTAAGAAACCAATTCTAAATTAATACAACAGATAGACAGGGAAAATTAAAGTTTAATTTATCAAGCAAGCTAAACAAACAGAGAACAAAAGCTAATTGAATTTGTTGAACCAAATGCCAACTTGGAAGGGACCCTATAGGATGATTAATAATAAAATAGGTTTAGGGAACAATATCCAATGTCCATTTATTCTGAAATGTCTCGTGCAAGGACTTTGATATTTTGTTTAGGGATAGAAGAATGTCTCCGACTAAATTACTAAGTTTTCATTAGAATATTGCTAATTAACCAAAAAAATATCCTTCTATAACCTTTATAATGACTGTAATAATCAGATCTGGCTGTTGTTTAGATTTTATGACCCAATTTTACGTTTATGCTATCGTTTAAAAGTAATTAGAAGAATTTCGAGCACTCTTATTTTTATGGGTTTGGAATACGAAGTAATCGTGGCGCATCAGCGGCCAACAAAGCGCTAGAACGGGTATTGACCCAAATAATTAACATTTTTTCAAAAATATTTAGTTTTATACCTATATTTAGGTTTAGTTTTAGTATCATAGATCAGTAAATATTTTGCAGAAGATATAGTAATTTAGTCGTAGTATAGTTACTATTCTTTTATTTAAATATTCAGGAAGCCGGGAAGATAGCGTTATAATAAGTATATCGATGCTCACAAAGGATTTCTCTCAATATAAGGACTGGAAGGACTTATTCAGTGCTCGGGACACAGATCATTCGAGTTTTACTATTTATTTGTAACATTCTTTTTTTGTTCCGCTCTAAAGTCAGAACTACAATTGTGCTGACCTCAAAGCAATTATGTTCCTTTAAATATTGAGGACCTTTTACACAGGACGAAGAACTTAATCGTAGCGTTGACCTCACCCACAGCCTTTTATTACTTTGACTGTCCCGTCATAGGTACAGAAAAGTATCAAAAAGCGGAGCGCGAAAATCGACGTTACATTTAAGTAAAACGTAGTGTGTGAAAGCATTTATGATGTGCAAGGGGCACAGTCCATTCTTTTAAGACTATTCGTTCCTTTTCGTTCCATCTAAGGGGTACTATCCCTATGAGAACCAGTACCTCCACATTTAAGTCCTTGAGTCGCGAGACCGTGGAGCAATGTGCCACAGTGGTCGCAAAATGTCGGGGCAAGGAACGTCCACGTGTTCCATTTGTGGGGAGCGTTGCCGGGCTTCACAGAACAGGTCAAAATTAAGGACAAAATGTGTATTATACAAAAGATGTAAAGGCTAGAGTCGACCAAGAGATGAACTGAGGTGAACTGGATTAGGAACTTTAGTATCAAGAATTTTTTTTCGATTTAGGACGAGAAATAATTCCTCCAAATCGATCCGACTTAGTTGTCATTTTCGCATTGGAATAGGACTCCACGAAGCTAAACGCAAATAAGAGCGGGCCATACTGCAACTTATCGCATAACAAAAATCCGCTTACATACATTTTATATGAGGCAGATAATAATGCCAGCTCTAGTGTGCGTTGCTTTATATATTATAAAATATTCGAAAGTGACGCAAGCGAATTTTTGTTTTGCATTGCGTTGTGGTGAGGCCCACTCTAGTTAGCGCTTTATCACGGGAAAGTTCCAAATCCTGGTCAGACAAAAAGAGCAAAATTCAACCAGATCCATCTTTTGGTCGAGCCCACTAAGCTAAAAAGAAGAAAAAAGGCATAGCATAAGCACCGTCACCAAAATCTGAAAGAGAGCGAACGAAGAGCGTTAGAGCCAAGCGATACGAGGTCAGTTTCCTGTACCTTGGCATTTCAACCCTTGGTGCAGCAGCCCGTAGAGGAGCGAGCCGCAGTGGTCGCAGAACGCAGGCGACGAGTATGTATGTACGCGGAAGTTGTGTCGGGTACGAGTGTCCTGTAGGTACCAAGGTTTTAACGCTCAGGTATTACTTACCACCTATCGTTACACTTAGCATATAATAAAAAAAATGATAATTAAAAAAAATGTATAACACAGAAATATGTATGTGTGTATATGTGTTAATGTATTTAGTACTCGTATTTATGCTGTACATTGTTTGACTGTAATTTTTTTGTGCAATAAAGTATTATGTCTTATAAAACAGGTGTTTTAGTTTTATGTTTTCTGCTGATATTAAAATAAAAAGGGAAGACGAGGCGCTATCGTTGCTGTTGCTATAGCCGAACTTGGGCCTGCTGGGTGGGAAGTGTCGGTTTCCGTGCCGAAGTAAAATTGTGTGCATGAACCTAATTAACGCGGTCGGTATCTTCGCTTTTTATTTTAATCTGTTTTATTTATACTTATGGTGTTTCTAAAATACTATTTTATTCTATTGTTGCTTGGGAGTCATTTTTATTCACTAATTGCTCACTGCCGGGTAAAAAACATTCATTTCTTACGATTCTAAGCTACGGCTTGCCATTAGAACAGTTACCTGACTCTTTTTTATCGCTTCATTTACCCAAAATTAAGGTCGTCATCGAAGGTATCAGAATAGTACCATGTTTTCTATAACATTAAATTTGCTAGAGGTACATAATAGACATAAAACCATTGGGAATAGCTAGTTTCCCCATAACTGTGAAATTCAATTTTATGTGAACGAAGCCCCTTAATTCCCGAGAGCCTTAACGGCGTCTCCAGTCGGGAAATCTCTTTCAATTTCAGTAAGATATAATTGAAGTTTAATTAGTTTTCCCTTTTCATTAGTGATAGTGCAGCTTCTAATTGAATTACTCGACTGACATTTCAATATTCAGGGGACGTATTAAGGATTGCATTTAATGGTTAAATGTAATTAAGTAACTGAGTCATAACAATTACATTAAATGGATTAATAACGTTCATTCTTTTATTGTGAAATAATATGTATGTATATTCGTTTACCTGTGCTACTTTGAAAACTAACGTGAGCGTTATTCATATCAATTAAGATAGGAATTTTTGTTGTAGTTTCGACTATTATAATGTTATTTTTATAACCAAAACTGCAGTAACCTAACTTTGTGATATTTATCTAAATCAAGTATTTTTCGATACAGACCTATTGAATTTAGCTTATTAATCATAATAAATACATTTTAATAATTTTATTTTTCTTTTATTGATGTACCTATATAATTTATTTATGACAATGTATTTTTTTATTTATTACAAATACTTACATACATAAATTATTATCAGCACCTAATTCTTTATTATAAATCAGTGTATTAATCTGGCAACCTTTATAAGTAAAAGTTGCGCTAAACGCTAACATAAAAAATAAAAAATTAAAACCGTGTTTCAGTTCAAGAACAACTTTAGAATATTAATTAGGGAAATTTATTTTGCAGGAAAAGTGGCAATATTTTACAGTTTGACTTTTTGATTAATAATGTAGATGAGGGCGCCAGTGTTAGAATGGTTTTACAACTTTTTACTCGCAAAAAGAAAAAAATGTAGTTTGCTTTTTGGCTACAAGCATCTAGGGGCAGATTGTTCAGTGGATTTTTTATACAAGCCACACTAACCTTGGTGCAGTGCAACTAGAATTTTACAAAATTGGGAAATCTTGGGAGGCACTGTACCCATAATCTCGTATTACTTCTTTGCATAACATAATAAAATACCAAAGGTATAAAAATTGTTTAAAATGTGGTCATAAAAATTGGTTCGCCTTTCATTGGTGCCTTCATATTCCATATTTCATTTTAAGTAAAGCTGTTAAACTACAACTTTCCCCTTAATGAAAGTAAGATCCTAGTATCAACATCGGTAGTGAAAAAATTGGGCGTACTAGGGTTTAAGTATGCAAATGTGGCCGAGTATTTTTGTTTTTATGTGATGAAGTAGAAGACGAGCAAGACGCTCTCCTGATGTTAAGAGATAACGCTGCCCATAATCAGTACAGTGCTACTTAGGATTTCACAATGATGTGAAATTCAAGGAACACAGCACCAACGCTTCTTACTCAAGAGCCATAAGATATTAAGACTCATCAGTCCAGTAATTTCACTAGCTACAGTGCCCTCCTACCGAAGCACAGTAATGTGTATTATCGATTTGGGCACACTAGAGTTACATCATTTCTTCTGGGTTCTTTATTTTATTCAGTAGTTTACTAGGGCCATACGTGTATCTTTATTATTATCATATGTTTTTTTTGTTGGCAACACTGAAATGTTGAGCACATTTCATTAAAATTCAATTTGCGCTCGTGTTTTGAATACATTGTGAGCAACCTGTTTGTTCAACGTTAAGGCAAAATTAATTAGCACTGGCAATGTCAGTATTTATATAACTGGTAAACGAATATACGTTATGTGACTATGTACATAAGGTATATATTATGTATGTGTATAATATCTACGTATCTATATATTTTAAAATTAAAAAAATATATATAAATATAGGTAGGTAGGTACATATATTTTTGATAAATTTAAATCAATATTAATAATTTATTTGTAATCAACGTAAAGTATAATTCTTCTTTATACATCTTGTGTGTATTTACCAAAATAACAATAATACTTTAATTATCTATCGGCAGCTTAGATTATAGCTATTAAGTTTAGTTGCCACATAGTTAAATTCGGGGACCAGAAACGGAAGTGGCACTGTTTCTTGTGTAACGCAGGCTAACATCGTTTCGTGATTGGTAGACATGTAATGGGAGTGACGGGAAGTGACGTTAGCCAATGAGATGAGTTGAGTCAAGTTGTACGTTCGTGCCGCTAGGGGCGCTGTTGAGAGAGAGCGGTAGGGCGGACGGGCGTGAGGTATTATATAGGTATTGAGCTGTGTAGACGACGGAGACGCTCTTTACGTTTGGCTGGCGACCGGGACGGACACTTTACCTTTGACGGGCGACTGGGACGGTCACTATACGGTTTGGGTATCGAATTAGTTATCGAAGCGTTCGTAGCTTTGCGGAACACTCGGTCCCCGTTAATATTGTGTAATACTGAGTAGTGTAATATCATCCTTATTTACATTGTAATGTAACTGTCTGCAAGTGAAATAAAAGTGATCTTATTGTTGAGTGATTCTTATTCTCCTCGCCCGTTGTATCCACGCTGTAAACCATGCTTGAGGGGCTCCAGAATGGGCGACAATAGTGACACATATAGGTTACTACGCTAAGCGCCCGGTATCCTGTCCCGACATCAGAAGTGGGATAAAGAACGGTGAAAGAATTTAACGTGTTTTTTTCAATGTTTCAGTTTGCCTGCCTTGTTCGCCGCACCTGGTTTTTCCTGAGTGCTGAGTGCGCGATCTGCGTGCTGTGTGTTTGCGCAGATGGTTGCGCAGATGTCCACGCGGGTGACATGCAGTGGAGCGCTTTTGCCGGCGCTCGTGTGTGCTCGTCTGTTCCTGCTTGCGTACGTGCATACGTGCTTGTATGCGTGCGTGCTGAGTCTGCTGCGCTGTGACCTGCGACGCTGCTGGTCGAGCAACGAGTCGACCTTGGTGTGACTGTGAACTTGAGTCGATCTGAGAGATCGAGCCGTATCAGCGATGAACATTATTTGGTGAGTCGATTCCACGATTTTTTTGTTCATGCCTACTGCAGACTACGTAACCGTAGCTTGTTTTGTCTACTCTTGTAGTAGCATTTTAGTGTGCGATGAGCGGTAGTGGAAAATTTGATGCCTGAGCTAAGTTTTAATGTCGCTCAATGCTAATTACCTACCCTCACTTTTTTTGTAAATAGTTGAACATGGCTCGCAGTGTAGTCAGCTTAGAACAAAGCTTAGAAGTGCTATCTGATAATTAATAAGGCCCTCGCGTTGTGTTAATGGAAGTAAAATAAGAAATTCTGAGATTTTAGTCTTAGACTGATTACAATAAATGAGGTTAGGTTTGAGTTAGGTTAGGTGCACTATTGAAAATTGCAATTTTAATGCCATCGGTTTGTGTACCGGTATAATACGATATTCAGAGATCTTAGGCTTACATTACGATTGAGGTTAGGATTGAGTCAGGTTAAGCAAACGCAATTCTGTGCTGTGGTATCTTTATTACAGATGAGTGACGTGCAGCAGCGCGTGCGGTCGCGCGACGCGCTATCCTGAGCATCGGCGCGTGTGTGCGGTCACTTTGCGTGCTGGCCTGAGCATCGGTGCGTGTGCGGTCACATGGCGCGCTATCCTGAGCATCAGCGCGTGTGGTCGTGCGACGCGCGGTCGTTCTGAGGGTGCAGAGGAGAGAGAAAAAAAGGGGGGAGGAGAGAGAAAAAAAAAAGGGGGGGAGGAGAGAGAAAGGATTTGTATCGCCTTTTATGTTTAGTTGCCAGTCACCACGAGAGATAGAGGTCCAAACAAAACCAAACCAAACCAAAAAAAAAAAAAAAAAATTTGAATTAGTAGCCTTTTTTCACGGTAGTCGATAGCAAATTAACTTGTTCCCATGTCGTAAGGGAGAGTTTGTGTAGTTCATGCGGGTTTTTATTTCGAGTTATAATAGTTTCCAACTCTTGAAGTGAAATTACCTAGACAAAGTGGTGTGATCAGTTGCGGTTGGAGGTGACACGGCTGTTCGATGTGTGTTGTGAGATAGTCGAAAGGATTCAGATGTCTGGGTCGAACCCTATGGGCTACTGCGGGAGCTATAGATCGAAGAGACTCTGTTATCCGGGCTATTGTTATGCTGTGAGTGCATAGTGAGTAGTCGTGGGGATGCAGAGATCCGGGTCGAACCCTACTGGCCGCTGCGGTTGCCGTAGATCGAAGGGATTCTGTTATCCGGGCTACTGTTGATGCGGTGAGTGCATAGTGAATAGTCGAGGGGATGCAGAGATCCGGGTCGAACCCTACTGGCTGCTGCGGTTGCCGTAGATCGAAGGGATTCTGTTATCCGGGCTATTGTTGATGCGGTGAGCGCATAGTGAGTAGTCGAAAGGATGCAGAGGTCCGGGTCGAACCCTACTGGCTGCTGCGGTTGCCGTAGATCGAAGGGACTCTGTTATCCGGGCTATTGTTGGTGCAGTGAGTCCAGAGTCAGTCGAAAGGATTTTGTGATCTGGGTCGGATCCTACTAGCTGCTGCGGTGGCTGTAGATCGAAGAGACACTCTTATCCGGTCTGTACTGCTGGTGCATCTTGAGTTTTGAGCTGTCACGTGTCACAACCGAACTTGATGGCATACTAAGTCGCTGGGGTATATTTTCTAATGGGAGCCTCAATTATCTGTCACTTTTGAAAGAATTATGTCAGGATATTATGTCAGGATAATTATGTCAGGATGAACGAGCGGTGGAATGTTAAATCAATTAACATGGTGTCCTTTTGTTATAGATGTGCAGTAAGATCGCGCTGGGAGAGCTCACCCTGCGAGAGTTCGCTCTGCAAGAAGATCGCCCGAGGACGTGCGAGCGTCAGGAAGGCCGTATCGGCAGCTTAGATTATAGCTATTAAGTTTAGTTGCCACATAGTTAAATTCGGGGACCAGAAACGGAAGTGGCACTGTTTCTTGTGTAACGCAGGCTAACATCGTTTCGTGATTGGTAGACATGTAATGGGAGTGACGGGAAGTGACGTTAGCCAATGAGATGAGTTGAGTCAAGTTGTACGTTCGTGCCGCTAGGGGCGCTGTTGAGAGAGAGCGGTAGGGCGGACGGGCGTGAGGTATTATATTGAGCTGTGTAGACGACGGAGACGCTCTTTACGTTTGGCTGGCGACCGGGACGGACACTTTACCTTTGACGGGCGACTGGGACGGTCACTATACGGTTTGGGTATCGAATTAGTTATCGAAGCGTTCGTAGCTTTGCGGAACACTCGGTCCCCGTTAATATTGTGTAATACTGAGTAGTGTAATATCATCCTTATTCACATTGTAATGTAACTGTCTGCAAGTGAAATAAAAGTGATCTTATTGTTGAGTGATTCTTATTCTCCTCGCCCGTTGTATCCACGCTGTAAACCATGCTTGAGGGGCTCCAGAATGGGCGACAATAGTGACACATATAGGTTACTACGCTAAGCGCCCGGTATCCTGTCCCGACATATCTAATTAAGCTGATGAGCAATGTGATGTATGTGTAATATGTGTTATGTAATCGAGCTGATTTTTGTAAAAATGTGTACGCATTCATTATCATGTTTGAACTTAATCATTTTTTCCATAAAAAATACATTATACATAAAATAACCTCGTAATAAAAAAATAACTGTAAATAAATATTACATATAAAATTAATTTAAAAAATACTTACGTCTGAGTCCGCCCCCTTGTCTGCCCCAGGGCATGTAAATGTGACGTACTCGTGGCATCTTTTGTGGACCACGAAACTGCACACTGTGGGAAAATAACCCATAATTTAAGGTGCAATCGCACTAAGCGGCAACTGCACTGCAGTGGCACGGCGCTGCACGTCCAATAATAATTTGTATGAAAATGGCTCGCCGTGCCGCGCCGCGTCGCTACCGCGTATTGCGGTATGTCCCATACAATTTCATACAAAGATACTCGGCCGCGCCGTGCTGCGCCGCTGCAGTGCAGTTGCCGCTTAGTTAAAAGTATAATAATACCACGCATCCTAGGAGAGAGGGATAAAAAGGTTTGAATGAACTCTGTTAAAGAAGATATTATGCGTACAAGGAGAGTGAATACGTGTTTGTTGTACGATGATTTCGGAATGAAGATAAGAAATCTGGAAGAATACACTACTTTTTATACAGATTTTCCCTCAGAATCAGAAAAAAATCGGATATAAAATAACAGTTGATCCTCCGCTCCGCTAAAATATTATGATAATTTTCAGCAGAAGGCTTCTGGACGTAGATCTAGAAGAGAAAGCTGTCCTTTCGTGTGGTGTCATTATTATATCTATAGATACTGTACGGAACCACCAGGACCAGGACGTATCATAAAGTTTCTAGATTATAAAGTTATTCTCACCTTGACACTGGAATCCCTGTTTACCGAAGCCCCTGTAACAAACAAAAAAAATCGTTAGAATACAAATCTATAAAAGGAAAAATTTGGATTCCACGCGTAGAAAATATCCACAGTGCACAAAGGATTGACTAAAGGACATAATGGCTATTCACGATTGAATTCATGTCAAAGCGAAAATTTCAACAAAATGTTCAAAAATCTTTGGAAAACCCTGCCTTTCTGTAACAAAATGAAACGCAACTTTACTTACTTAACTTAATATTATTCTTAGGATATTATTATTAAACTTGCACTTCGCTATCGTCTTGCTACGATATCAAGTTGTCTCGGTAAAGAATCGACATGACATAAAGCAATGTTAAGAACTTACATCTTATACTATACCTAGCATCATATTTGACCTGACTGTCTTGATTAATACCTGGGATTAATCAACTTCGAGACCTATTAAGAAACCTGAATCTTTAAGAACCCTATCAACTGAGAAAAGTAACAGGTCTCCTTGGACCCGTAGGTAGAACACATAAAGAGCTTAACATTTTAAATTAATACACGAAAGTAATTTTTAAAGCTTGTCAGATATGCATGACATTTAGGTATTTATAATTGCTTTATAATTATAAGATGTCTGTCTACTCTTAACTAAGGGTTTTAAGATTTTTGTATGGAGCGCGAGATACTTACTAGTCTGCCATTTTGATTTTTGTTCAAAATCGTGGCCAGCAACGAAACCTGTATAAATCAATAGCTGACATCAATATTAACCAAAAGTATTCTGACACTCACTCTCGTAAAGTGTCAGGGCTTGAAGTTATTAAACGCCAAATTACGTGACTACTATTTAATTCGAATGGAACCACCAAGGATAATAAACTTTAAACGATAACGGCTTAGGTGTCTAACTAATTTACTAGGGTAGACTTCTTCTGCAGGAGGTCGACAAGGTGGGTACCCCAACAGTGCCAGCTATTCTACCGCCTGAACAGTGTTGTGCTAACATACTGTGCTTCGGTAGGAGGCCACTGTAGCTAGTGAAATTATTGGGTTTGAAGAGTCATCTTATGACTCTCAAGTAAGAAGAATTTTACCCTTGTAAATACTGGTGGCACTGTACTAATATTATGGGCATCGTTATCTCTTACCATCAGGAGAGCGTCTTGCTCGTCTTCTTACTTCGATGTTAAAAAAAAAACTAATCGGTGAATATAATATCAAGTAATACACTATGTTATGTACCTACATAAAACAATCGATTTGAGATAATAAATGGAATTAGATGTTACCTACTTTGCAGAAAATCCAGGATAATATAATAATAATTATTAATTAAATATCACTATTTACATAGCTCAAATAGCCTGCTTAGCGGAATAACAGAACACTAAACAGAAATTTAACTCTTTACCGTGTTAATAATTATCCGATTCGACGAATTTTAAAGGGACAGATATTTTTGAACTTGGTTAAGGTATTACCGTGAAACCTATAATCCGCGCTCAAAGCTCATTAACGGTATGAAATCTAGATCCGGATAATGATCTCGGCTAGATCTAGCCTAGCCTAGTGCACTAATGAAGCCTATGTGCAGTAGGTACATAGCTCGGCGTCGACTAAATCGGAAGCGCCACCGAATCGAATCGACGCCTGCCTTGATACTATTACCCCAATTAATGCTTCCAGCTGAAGCGAGGCCATTTATGTCGTCTATTTTTAACTGGATAAAGCAAAACTGGAGGATTTGGTATATGTAGGAGGCAGTCGTCAGGTCATGTTGCAGGCCTTGTAGTTATCTTGGCGACATGAAACTGCAACATATATAGGTTGGCCACACAATCTATAATTGTGATTTGACTCTGTGTAAGTAGGGTAACTTGTTCTGTTGGAGTATAAGCCTCAATTTTTTAAAAAATTAATTATTGAATTCATGCATTTTTCATGGAATGTTGTCTCCCTTAAGCTACTTATAATAATAAAAAATAAAAAGTAGTTATGTAGACACAGTGCAGACGCAAAGATTTATTTTTAAAATCAAATGCTCAGTGAGGCTCAAAACCTAAATATAAGGCAGTATAAGACTTATTTAATCAAATGGAATTACGAGGTCTGGGACATTTATTGTGTTTTCATTCAAATAAAATCTAATATTCTCAACGGCAAAGTTATAAAACATTTTATAATACAATATTTTATGTAATAAAGTTCAAAACAAGCGTTTATTGCTCGTCTGCGTTGATATATAGAAGTTTTTGTTAGAAAACGTAGTTATATGCAGCATGCACGATCATTTTTGAGCTATGTTTAAAATGATTTAATTATTTACGAAGAGACAAACTCATTGCGTAGAGATGTGTGATATAGACGCTACTCTTGCTACTCATGCTGTCATTGCATACAATTTGAGAGGTAAATAGCATGACGCATGGGATCCCGCAGAAATGTCAAGAGTAGAACTGTCATCCCATACATTGTACTTTTGTGAATGTATGGGATGACAGTTGACTTGGCAGCAAGACAAGTCTACGCAATGTATATGCTAGAGGAGCAGCTACTCCCAATGTCAGTCAATGTGCTCTTACATATTAAGCCCATTACACACGGCGCTATACTATATCTTGCTATATGACTCCTGGTACCATATAGTATCGTATCGCAAGGCCTTGCTATACCTCGCTATGCCGTGCTATATTATTTTTAGTGATGGCCGGGTTACTGATCGGAACTATATTTTTTAATAGTTCATTCTTTGTGATTGAATCTTGAGTCGATCTTTGAAATAAAATCAAGTGACATTAACATTCCTTTTTTCACAAATCAAGTGATATTAATGACTACTTATTTCCTCTTTATTAACGCACTCAAATATTTGGAATAACTTGTCAATGAATGCTTTGAGTGCATTTAGAATAGGTTTATTAATACAAAAATAAAGAATATTTATATTATTTCAAAATAAAAACAAACAAGTGCAAGTTGGACTTGCCACATACTTGTATGAAACAATGTTATCAACATGTTGCGTATAAAATTACGTATAAAATATTATTATTCCAGAAATCTGCCCTTAAGGGGAAAAATACGGCGTTTAAATTGGAAATCTGTAACCGCTGCTCCTCTCTATCTCTCTTCTCTCTTAATATTAACGTGGTTCAGTCTTCAAAAAGGGCACAACAGTTTATTTTTTTCCTATGCGGGGTCTATTTTATGCACTTTCATATATGCACGCACGTTTGTGCTTAACAGACCACTTTTCATCAGTTAAAAGCTAGTTAATATTTTTTAGGAAGTAGGTACCAGGAGTATCAGAAATAGGAACGGAGATTCAATCACTTGATTGCATATAGTTCCACAATGATTCCCCAACACTACTTAAACAAATGAATTTGACAATTTTTTCTACATAAAGGATGTTTCTTTTTTCCTTGATTTTGGTTTCGTTCCAGTCTGCTCCTGGTATAATTAAAAAAAAATGACGATTCAAACTACGTCAAGAAATCCAGAAAACTTTATTCGAAATTATCATCGTTTACTAAAAGTATGAGAGTTCATCGAATAAGATCGATTTGAGTTAGATTTGACCGACTTTATCAGAGAATTCTCGAGTACTTTGGCCAAATGGCATGGATGGAAATCTAGAGATGGTCATTGTTTCGGGCAAAATCAAAGGAAAGCGGTCCCAAGGCGGTCCGATGTGCTGGTCAGATCAGATCCGCACCACCCTCGAAGTTCCTGTTAAGATAAGATAAGATAAGATAAAAATATATTTATTATCAGTTCCAAAAAGTACAAAAGTACATGAAAAATTATACACATAAATATAGTGACATGTTAGTATGAGATACGAACAGAAGATAATAAAACAACATAAACAATAGGTACCTACACTGATAAATGGAATAGGCTCAGCATAATGCTGGGCAGGGAGGTCCTGCACAGCGCTGATTTTCAGCCTGCCCCGTGCTCGACTAAGATGACGCTGTTGCTGTTGTCCTGTTGTCTCGTGGCTCCTGGCCATGAAAATCGCATCCAACCAACCCAGATAGCACTCCATCATCAGAAATCGAATCCTACAAAGGAGGGGTCATGACTCCCAGTAATAAAGAATATGACAAGGACAAGGAGAAGAACTTCAAACGATCCATTTCCGAGCATAAATGTCGAAAAAAAACTAAAAATAATGATTTGTTTTTTTTTTCTTTAGAGGTACCTACAAAACCCTTGAAACAATGTGTTTGCATTATTACAGTTTTAACTGACAATCACTTTTGTAAAAAAAAACCATGGCAAACACCTGGTACGTACTTTTTAAAAATGTGAAAAAAAAATCATGAATTTTTTCACACGTCCTGTATAAGACTCAAAATTGACATTGTCAACAGCCATGTTGCTGTAAAACCATACAATTTGGCAAATTCCATTTGAACTAGATAAAAAAAAAATGCGTAGCCATTTTGTAGCATGACTTAGCCGGTTAAGCGAAAGTCTACTGCAAGATATTCAAAGCTTTCAGTTATTCGGACAAATAATCATTATGCATAATATGAGCATCTATTACAAGTAAATAGGAGGTGAAATTTAAAATACAAATTAAATTAATTTGTTTCGACACAAAGAACTGTAAACACAACAAAATATTTAATAAAAATAAAAAACATTTTTTTCTAATTTGTTACACAGCGGTTAAGCATTTGCTACTATTTAGTTTAATATATCGCGTAGGTAATATGAGTTTGTTTTCTTTTGTCTCCGTAATACAAAACGACTTAGTCATTTTATCACCTAGTCAAAATGAAAAATGGCGGATTCTACGCATCAACTGTAAATTATAGCGCGATATAGCGCTATATGTCATTTATAGCTACGTGTGTGACGGATGCCGATTTGTACTGAAGCTATGCCGCGCTATGTGAAGCTATATAGCGCTATATAGCGACGTGTGAAATGGGCTTTACTCTTGATATTGGGAAGGGAGTTGCTCTTACGTCAATGTCACAGTGTGCTCGGGCCGCTGAGAAGATAATAGATAATTATACAAAAGACATTAACCTAATACCAGCTAGTATGACCGTCTGTGTAGTATAATCGCATCGTTGTCATCGCCGTTTGCGGATGAATCTCGCGCCAGTGAGCCGGCAAATTGGCACGCCTGTTCCCTCAATGCCGATTAGGAATTTTATCTCGGCGACAATGGACTTTATAGTGAAATACTGGGGTTTTATTGATGAATGGGGATTTTAAAAGTATTTAGCTAAAAAGAGCAAGGGGTTTAACCCTAATCAATGGGTTTAACCTATTTAGTTACCTATATTTGTTGCTCATTTGTGTTGAACATGTATCTTACTAATATTATAAACGTGAAAGTTTGTAAGAATGTATGGATCAGTGCTCCATACATGTGTGTCCTGCTTTTCCGTTAGATTTTCCATGTTTTGTAATTTGTACCATTTTAATAGGTACTAAAAATACTAAGAATAACGGTTTAGTGGCATACTATAATGTTATTTTTGTGAGGAAGTAAATAAGTATAAGTAATATACTGAACTAATAATATAATACACCTATCAAGTAGACACAGTTCCCAATAATTACCCCTACATCTCTATTTACTCAACACATTAATTGGATCAGACCTCACGTCTGCCGCGTCGATTAGAACTACATTAAAGATAATCCCACCATCGGCAAATAGCATTCGCTATTAATAGATACGATATAATAAGCTCGCAGTGAAGTGTTTCTGTTTGGGATATAATTATACAGGGAATAGGGAAATAGGAATAAATTTGCTTCGCTTATTTTTGGATATAGAAGTATGGACAACATAATGCAAGTATTTAAAAGATGATGTTGCAACCTCATGCCTGTCATTTTCAATTGGCTTCAAAAAAGGAAGGAGTGAAAACTAATAACCGCTGCAGTAGACGTGTTTTGTAGTAGAGACCACGTAGTTAGACGCCCTACGACCAGGTGGCTGTCTTCCTCAAATCATCACGATTTGAGGCCGAAAGTCTTTTCCACCAGGACAACTCTTTCAAGGTTGCTCTTTCAAGGGCTTGGCGACACACATTGGAAGATACCTATGACCAGCAGTGAATGAGTATGGTAATGATGATGATAAAACCAATGGAAAGCTTCAAAAATACATACGTATCCTTCTCCAATGTTACAAAATGATTAAATCACCGTAAAGAGTATATATCGTAATAATATAGAAATTCACACAAACCTAGCTACATAATATCATAGACAAGAATAGCATTCTCCAGACGCAGACGTAGCCATAGACAACGGATATTGTGTTCGTATCGGACAGGTGTGTCGAGTACAATGCTAGATGTTACTGAACGAGCTCGAATTTGATGCAACATTATTAAATGCAGTTCTGGCAGTGTCTTAGGCATAAAGTTCTAACCTTTAATAACCCGTAATATCAAGAGTACAACTGCTGTCCTCTCATAATATGTATATTCATTCTACTTTTGAGAATGTATGGGTTATGGGATGACAGTCCGACTAGCCAGCAAGAAAAGACCACTGACACCCCATGTTAGGCCCATAAAAACTAAATGTTAAATTCAAAGTCTTTTTTAAAGGCATCTTTCTTCTAGTTTTGATAAATATCTATACTCTTCAGGTATTCCTTTGATACGTCCTGTCTCAGGACTCTTGAGAGGACGTCTGTCGGCAACAACTTAGAGGAGTTGAGAACCACACTAACGTAGCAAGAAGATACGAGTATTGCCGATACGTTTTTAGTGATTGCCGATGCGTTTGATGGTTAAGTAGAGTGGATGCATCCCTCTCTGGTTCCACGAAACATCACGAAACATTGCCATAATGTTCTACTTCGTGACACGGTTTTGTCTAGTGTGTGTTACAACAGAAACCTTAGTAACTAAATGTGAAAAAAAATTATCTGTGGAGCAGTTTAAAATGTGCGTTGATAGATCAGCTAATCAGTTTCGCTTTCCGTGAAATTTGGCTTTACGTAAAAGCGTACAGCTGAGACATAGAGCTACAAATCAAGTCGATCAACATACAACTCGTGGTTTCCGAGGCCGTCAACACTCAATACAAATAAACATCAGCCCGTATTAAGCAATCGGCAAACAGTAAACAAGTTCAACTTGGTTAAACAGAACCTTAGAACATTTAAACATGGGAATAGAGCCATACTAATTTAGCCATTACTAATTTCTATGAAAAAAAACGTCTACCAGTTTCTACGGGGGAAGGGGTAAAGCACAACCGTTAATATATTACACTAATGAATTTTCGATAACGTCACTACGCATGCACCCGACAAAAGACAGTTGAAAAGGAGTTGTTTTGGCGAAATATGTAAGCCCTTTTATTCTAATTTTAAGATTCTTTAAATGTACCACATTTTATGCAAATAAATTTCTTATTCTCATTCTTAAAGTGTCAAACACTGGCATAAAGTATACGACAGTACATACACACACAGGAATAACCTGTGTTGTGACAACTAGGTAGTTTTATGCCCAGCGGTCTCTTTATTTTGCAGCGAGGATCGCTTGAAAGTTACGTATCCAGTTGGATATCCAATCGAAGGATTGAACCGTCTGGAATGTTCTATCAGAATCCTTTACATAATATGTTACGTTTAGCTCGCATAGTTTACATTGTGTGCCATCTAAATATTGAAGCTGGATCAACGCCAATACGTACAGTGGTAGTCAGTTAGATACCATTCAAGATTTCTTTTCATATTTGAATAAAATATGAATAACACAAATTGTTAATACAAGTCGTCTTTACTCCAGTAGTATTGCATGTTTCTTTCTCAATTTAGGCATTTGCCAAAAAAAGAATAAAATATAAGAAATACATAGTCCAAAGAATAGTAAAGTAAGCTGAAAATATAGCCAACTTTATTAATACTGAAGGAAAAATATTTATGAAGGACTTTCAGTCTTCAGTCCTGCCAAGTAACATTGCATAAAATTTGTTTCATCGGCGTAATTAGTATGTAACTTTGAGAAACTTAATTCCGCGGATGAGTGCTTTAACTTTCTCTAACTATATTAATATGGCTTTCTTAAACAACAACAACACACACATAACATAACAACATTGTAACACACATTAACAACACACAACATTTAACATTGTATTTATAAGTGTACTATTACTTGAAATAAATGATATTATAATTTAAGTTATCTTTGTAGTAATTTAACATACTGTTTATATAGTCAACGTTTCAAATCCAAAGCTTTCTCCGAGGCTAAATTATAATAAAATGATGTGGCGGCATTAACTAAGATTTATTCAGTGTTGAAATAACAATACGAAAACCTTTTCAGCCGAAACGAATCATTAGTCTGTGGGAGTTGGTATGTGTAAGACCTCTACTCCACTGAAAAGAGAGATGAATATATTAGATGAGATATAATGGAGAGAGAAATTGATAAAATTTGTATGTGATCTTAAGAAAAGGGAAATGAAGAGTGTTAGGAATCCGTTTAAGTGTCGTCTAAGTAATCGATGAAAAGAGATTCTGACGAATTTTAACTTTGCAACAAAAAAAAAAATTAACAGTTTATCATCTGTTTTTCATAGGTCCATGGTAGCATATTTGATTCAATGCATTTTACAACCTCGAGGTTGGTTTTATGTTTTTGTAAAACTATTTTTTTTGGCCTTTATTGAGAAAAACAAACTTACAATACTACAGCTACTACAGCAGTAAAGAACACTTTTATTAACCACAGATCGGCCACAAGCCGATCTACAGAAAATCCAAGAGCTCCCAAGTTACAATAATTACGCGATAAGTCCCGATTAAAAAAAATGACATGACTTCAAATCGCAAATTTTGAAGTGTTTGAATGCATTTTGATTTTTATTCTTGTACTTTCGTTATTACATTAATGTACGAAATTACTAAATGCTCGAGGCCTGTCAAATCTTTAGTGAAAATATTCTATTACTACCTCTTCGCTAATCATATCAATGCTTCGATGGAAACTGCCTTAATATTTGTAAAGCATCGCTTCATTAACGCTCATTTTCATTAGTAGGTATAATGATCCTGTTTTATTGATAAAAATAATGACGGAGTATTATTATTAATGGCAGCTTTATTTGAAGTTGTAATGCCAACATCTGAGAATGCGTGGATAATCGCACTCGGTATCTAGAGGTAAGTACATAAAAAGAAAAGTGACTGGCCGACATCTCAGAAAACGTGGAGGTTGTTCAGATCTAGAGTGAATAGGTTTTTATTGATGTAAAGTGTCGATGCGGCCGTAGATGGAAGCAGACTTAAACTAAAAGGCGGGATAAATACCTCCCTGGCTTCACTCAACATCATGCAACACGGTCACAATGACCGCTTGGCGATATGGTTTTGTGGTAACTATAGAAACGGCTGAAGCCAACCACCAGTACAAACTATTAATTTTCTTATTTTGGTGGTGCATTTCTGCACATAGGCCTCTCCCAATAATCGCCAAGCCGCTCTGTCAGGCGCTTTGGCAATCCAGTCACGTCCCGCATGTCCGCGGATGTCGTCGACCCATAGTCTTACATTATCATGTTTGTCAATCATAATAATTGGTTCACACCACTTTGAAAATCGAACATTAGCATAATATAATTCTTGTAAACTCGTATCTCTGGGCCCTAAGACACAGGCTCTCGCCTAGTTTAGGGTACCGGAGCCTATAACATTTGTCTATTTATCCATAACTTTTCTTTTTTTGTATATAACATTTTGGTGTTAGAACATAGCATAAGTTTTGTGAATAAAAACTTTTTAATTTTTTTTTTCATAATAAGTAAATACGTTTTGGTGTGCGCCCTCGTAGTCTGGTGTTCGGTTCGCCTACGGCCTCCACTCAAGGACTCTCCGTGCCGACCTTTTCGGTGTTCATTCGAGCCACATGACCGGCCCATGCCCACTTCTGCTTCGCAATGGTCAAAAATATTAATACTATTTCCTATAGTAAAGATGGCTTAAAATAAAACTATAACTAAACCCAAGGAAACAAATACATATTAGTTGATATAAAAGGCGAATAATTTATGCGTCCATTATATTGATTTATATGTGTTGCCAGTTATTGTCGGAAGATATATTTCACGCGACACGCCGGTTTCAATGTTGCCAGTGTTTATTCACGCTCAGTTTTAATATATGCGAACTATTTGTTCGTATATCAATAGTGCGTTGAACTTTCAAAAGAATTCTGTATTATTTACTAGTTTTTATTTTATATACTGATGCAGAGAAGTAGGTACGTACTCATGTGTGTTAAAGTTGTCTACCTTTTATTTTTTATGTGATGAAGTAGTAGACCAGCACGACGCTCTCCTGATGTTAAGAGATAACGCTGCCCATAATCAGTACACTGCTACTTAGAATCTCACAATGAAGTGAAATTCTAGGAGCACTGCATCAACGCTTCTTACTCAAGAGTCATAAGATGTTAAGACTCTTTAGCCCAGTACCAGTAATCACTAGCTACAGTACCCTGCTGCCGAAGCACAGTTATCTTTACGGATCACTGCTCAGGCGGTAGTTGCGACGATTACGCCGAGATGTCGCGATGATGTCAAAAATCGCCCTATGCGGCTGCCTAAAATATCCAGCAGTGGACGATGCTGATGATAATTAAACTTCAGTTATCTTCGATCTAATGATTCTAATTAAAAGATAATGATCAATTAAGTCAAATAATTATAATAATATTTTTACGAGACCATATTAAAAGGGCGTAACTGGCATCGAGCCAGAATATCTTACATTCTCGGTTCTCACGCTCCGTTTCACTAAATGTACGTTAACCGAAGAATATAAAAATAACTGAAATTCGTTTCATTGAAAATAATGAAGCTGCATTAAATCCCACCAGTAAGGCTATTTATTGGCTGTTCATTACTTGCTTAAAGCTTCTCATTGATATGATTAAAATATCAAACGCAGAAATGTACCTTAAAATGGATTTTAAACTTAGTGGCTATGAATTTGCCAATAGCCCTGCGTTTATACGTACGCACACTCGTAGGTTTTACTGTAATGTTTTGCCTTTATGTTGTCCTCAAATCGCACACTATACTAAAGATGACCATGTTTTTGTGTTTAAGCTAGCGTTCCACTTCGCGCAATCTTTCGCGCAAAGTGTCATAATCACATTCAAGTGTTTTATTTTGTTTGAGAATTTGTTACTTCGCGCAAACACATGCTGGTTCATATGAGCATGTTTAGAACATACATAAGTGCGCATTCTTACTGACGAGTGGACTTACTAAGGGTGCTTCACTTCTGTTTTAATGAAATCAATTCTATATTTTTTGTATTCTTTGGTTAAAACCGAGTCCACTGAATGAAATTAAATCAAAACAGCGCATAAATAAAATGTTTTTCTTTTATTTTCGCAGGCGCTTTAACGAAATGTAACAAAAGATATGAACTGCTCTATGTTTTCACTCTTTGATCCCGCGTTATGATTCGTTTTTAAATTTTTGGAAAAAATATTTACCATGAGGTTTATAACGATGTCTACGAAGTATTGTAAACATTTATCGACTAACTACAATAATGGATTATTATATACAGGTTCAGTATTGGTTTATAAGTTTTTATCGAGGAGACCATTTTAGCTATGATTTGATGGCAAAATAAGTTCTCCGAAAATAACGGTTCCATTTTTTTTTGAAATCCAACCAATTTTAAAATAGCATAAAAAGTAACTCTACATAATTATTTTGTTGTATTAATTTATAAAATAGTCATAAAACATAAGAGTTTTTATTTAAACCTAGAAAGTAAATTGAATCCTTCTAAAAGCACAGCGACTGTATAAATGGCAGAATAAACTCAAGTAAATTTGTGAATGTTTAGTTAAAAGTAACGAGTCACAAGTAAATCTAAAGTCTGAAGTTAGGGCGATGGCGGCAAATTGAGTGCCCTCCACTCGCGCCTCAAACTGGAATTACTGTGTTTAGTGTTACAGGGATGGAATCATCAGAAACAGGGGGGGGGGGGAACGATAGATAAAGCTTGTGTAGCTATTAAGACTTTGTCTTTATTCAATCAGAAACGGAGCCCGTTTTTGGTGGGGAAAACGATAGATAAAGCTTGTGTAGCTGTAAATACTTGCCTAATTCAAATTCATTGGAGCTTTATTAAAAAACGAACATCAAAAGTATTTCACAGAACACAATTTGGTTACAATTTTATATTTATGTGCTAATTATTACAAAAACCTTGAGTCCTGTTCGATCAGTGATCTATCTTATGTTATGTCAATACATTTTTACTCCCCCTTCACACCGTTAACCTAAGATTTAATCATCCCTATAGTATTTAAAATCTAGTGACTACATCCCCCACCTATAATCCTGAGTTCGTCCACTCAAGGACAAGATAAACGGGCCTGTCCTAAACCTCAACAGCCAGACTTGTTAATCAATTTGTTGTTATTCAATTTACTTTGTAGTCTCTTAACTCTTACTATTTTATAGAAACTTTTTGTGGCAATCATTTTAATTGGAATCTATCATTTTATTCGAAATTTATATATAATCTTAGTTAAAACACTCGTCACACTTAATTAAAATATGTAATAAATGACTTTACAAGTATTAATGGTCATCATTAAATCTAATTGGCAAATACACCAATGTGTATCAATTTGTCTATGATTTTTGAAACAGTAAAAAAAACAAACATTTTTTAAACCCATAAACGCCTTTAACGGCGTCACACGAATTGGACATTTGCCACCACATAAAATATTTCTATTTGTCGAATAAACTATCGGTATTTCGCGTCAGATTTGAACGAGCCCTTCCAAAATGGTTGTTTGAACCGTGAAAGGCGAGCTCGACCGCACAGGCTGCGGTAAGGGACGGTCAAGGGTGAAATAACGAGCGACATAAACATTCAACTACGGACGCGCACTTCGTAAAGATTTGCCACGCTTCAACATTTCGAATACAGAAAAATGGGTTATATTTTCTTCGGGTAACTTAATAAAAAATCTTTCAGTAGACTGGTTACGAAATGAATGTGACTGACGTTTTTGTGTCTACATTCTTAGAGTACTTTATCTAATTGAGATTGACAGGTTATCGCTGATGCGTATTATGTTCATTTTAAAACCGCAATTGGTCGACCTAGGCGTACTTTACCAAATAAATGTCGTTCTAAGGAAAGGCCAGGTCCAAAGTACCAAGAACCGGCGAGCGTGCATGAAGAATGTGATGAAAGTTGAGGAAGCGATTGAGGTATTTCGCTTCCGTAGAGGGAAATAGTCTCTGCCTACCCCAATGAGACCAGGCGTAATTATATGTATGTCTGTATGTTAAAACCATATTCAAGTACATTAAACACGTAATTCTGACATAACACAAACTGATATAGTAAAAAAAAGACGTGTGGCACTCGGAGACTGCCGCGGTAAAGCTATTGCATAGCATTTTTTATCAACTTATGTAATTATAATTATTTATTTATTTTTTAAATAAATAATAAATAAATTTGTTTTTTTATCGGTCACCACGCTCAAAGTGTAACTTGAATTAATATCAAAGAAAAAAAAACAAAGGAAAAAACTCACAGAATGTGTGTACCGGATGTTGCGTTTTTAATCTATGCCCACATGCAATTGCTAGACAGTGATGAAATCGAGAAACGTCAAAACTCGAAATGTTCCATTTTCAAATGGAATTAAACCATTTTCAATTCAAATCTCTATAACGAAGCACTGGCCGGAAATTCACAATACTAGCTGCAGCTGCAAATCTACAGGGAGATCAATTAAAAATTAAAAACTATTCAACTCGCAAATCGCAGCCGCAATCGTGGTAAAAAAAAAAACAAAAGTGCGCTTGAAACCTCGCTTCAAGCAAGTCTGTGAAAGTGGGGCGCGGATGTTGCGTACCAGTTCTCTACAATAGCCCTCGAGATGAAAACCCCGATATAGCGCAATGGAAAATCATTTTCAAACTCTTTGCAGTCACAATCTCGTACCGAATCGAATTTCTGTAAGTGAAAAACAAAAGGCGTTTGAACGTATTTCGGATTTGGAACCCTCTTTGTAACGGTTTTGTCTTTGGATTTAGCTTTGTAAGATCTAACTTGGATCATAGATAATTTACCTAATCCACTGGATATGGCATCGTGATGCTTGCATCTTCATTCTTATCTAAATATACAAAAGAAAGGCATGACTGATTGACTAACCGATGTATCAACGCTCAGCAGAAACCGCTGAACGGATGGAGTTGAAATATGAAACATAGGATTTATGACGTACACTTTCGCTAAGATTTCTGCACATGGACAAAGCTGCGAGCATAAACTAGTTGTACTTAGGTATATAAAAGGAAAAATGACTGTCTGATCTCTAAACACATTTGCTATTGCTTGCCTAACGGTTTCCTTAACAGGTGAAATCGTTAGGCACAGCTAGTTATTAAATACCACATAAAATAATTCAATGTCACATCTCCCCCTATTACCTTAAATCAAGTCACTAAAGTTACTTCCCCTCTTTCACTTATCCCTCTTCCGATCCTGAATTATGTCATCTACATAAAATTATCTAATACGGATATTTTCCTTTGAAGATTTCAGTCCCACCTTATTAAAAATGTAAGTGTTTCCTAAGGAGGCAATCTGGACATTTGAAAGAATTATATACTGGTCGATCTTTTAGCTAATAATATCTTTTTTAAATGGACGAAATATATATTGGTCGGAAAAAAAAAATGCATACACACGTTTACTACATTTGCCAAAGTAGGGCTTTAATAAACAGGCAATTCTTAGAGTCGAAATTCGATAAAAAATACAAACAAATAAAATTATAATTTCATGTTTTACAAAGTTTCGACGTCGGTTTAAAATACCTTATAATATTAACCACCTACTCATGTCAGGCCTAATGTAAATTGAATTAACCTCAGCGTTGTTGAGTTAAGCCTACGTTTTTCTCCCAAAGAGACCTTTCAAGTTTGATTGCCTGTCAAACTTGAATAAAGAAGGTTTAGCTGCCGTCGCCTGGTTTCGACAGATAGGTACCTACTTTAGCTTTAGAAATTGCACGCAATATCACCACAATACCACGGACAATACCTTTGGGTGTAAGGGTTAAACAATGAAAAGTAATTTCCCGAGTCCTGAAATAATATAATATCTATCAATTAGGTATAAATACTTTTATTTAAAAAATCTCGCAAAATCCTTTCTTATTCAATTTAGGTATTACTAAATAATTATAATGATGAAATAATTCAAAATATATATCGTAAATTTAAAATTATAAATAGTCAAAAAGACCGCTCCGAGCCGTTCCTGATGGAAAGGTGCCCATAACACTTGCTGCGTTTCCACGTTGTATGGCGATGGACATTATTTGCACCAGGAACGGCCCTGAGCGACTATCTCCACTTTTAATTTGGATCCTGTGCCCTACCTTGTCAATATGTTTTTTGGCCTCTGTGCACCAGCTGCCCATGGTCTCAACGGCAATTGGTACGAAATAATATGGCCCCTCTATAGATGCGTATTTTAAACGTTTTTTGGAAGCCGCATCCTCCGCAGCAGACGCTGCCGCCAAGACGGATCGACCCAGGTGACTAGGGGCAACGGTGCTAACGCAAGTTGCGTCCCATACAAGGCACTTGCCGTTTTTTCATGGCCAGCATTAGGTATTATATTCTAAAAGGATATGAATATTGTCATAGAATTAATATTGTTTTACGAATTTAACTCTCCCCACGTGCTCGATATTAAAATGTTTGTAAATCTTCGCATTTCCTTTCTTCTGAATGAAATCCCAAAATTAAATTACTATCGATACTGGCATTATACACAGTCGTGTTGTTGTTCTAAATAAAAAAAGTTAATGTCAAAAACTTGATAGCGGTTTTTTAGTATAATGCTGAATAGGTTAGTTACATTTACCAGAGTCGAGTTTTAATAAAAGGAAGGATTAACTCGTAATATTTTTGAATTCAGGGGATACGTAACAGGAATAATTTATTTTTACATAAATTAACCTGCCTTGAATAAGCCCGAAATAGCTCAGCGAAGAGATTTGTTGTCCAAATGTATTAAGGGTAAAAAGGGTTCAATCAAGGGTTGATTCATATTCAGGGGCGAACACACTACACAAACAAAATGTAATGTTTCTAGCTCTCGGGCTTAGACAAATCGTGACGATTTAGAAGCGAGCTCAGCTAAAAAAGTGCTAATGTGTGTTACGAAGGTTTCATTTGAAGAAAATTTTGTTGTGGAAACATAAACGACAAGGGGAGGTTTGTGTGGAGTGGCATGCTACTGCTGATCCGCCTTTTTGATTATTTTTTTATAAAATCATGGTCAGCAACGAATACTATAGGTATATCGTACTATAAATCGCTAACAGCAATCATTGCTAACAAAAAACACCTACTGTGACACATACACTCGTAAAGTGTTCCGAAACTGTATACAGTTTCTGCATTATCAGGCGATTAAAAAAACTAAATGGCGGATGAGTAGGATGGAGTAGATTATACTTTGCTTTCAATACAAATGATAATTTTCAAAATAAATATTTTGTGTAGTAAAAAAATTAAAAGAAAAGAATAGCTTATAATCTATGCATATCTCTCATCTCTAACACCAGCATTTGTGTTAACAACTTAGTTTACAACAGATGTACACAAAGACTAGAGCCTGCAAATTAATGTGATAACTCTTCGTTTGCACGTTCGGAATAAATCTGCATGATTTCGCTTCACAACGCGACAGCCAGCGAAACAATTCCATAATTAACAACTAGGCTTCGCAAAAAATTTCATTGCGAAACTGTGAAATGAGACTAGGAATTTTAAAATATTTCGTGCAAGTTAAAGAAGAAAATTTTAATCTCAACCGGATAAAACGAAGATATGGCCAATGGCCATGGATAAGGCCAACAAGGATATATTAATTATAAAACTAGCTATTTACTTTAACTTCTAGAAAGTGGAAATTCACGTTACAGTGAACAAAGATGAACAGAAAAAAAAAAGATGAACGAAAGATGAACGTGTGATAAAAGATGAACTTGTAACTCTACGCACAAATTTTAAACAATATAAAATCATAAACACATAAAATTATATCCTACCTTTTTTTTTTTTTTGTTAACGCCGGGAAAAAATGCATTACGCATACCCTCCCATCGAGGGAATGGGAGGGTTATGTGGGACTCCCGTGCAGGACGGCTGCACGGTTTACCCACTAAAACGACCCGGCGGCACTCCCGCATCGTCTTAGTGACGGAGGACTGGGAATCGGCAGAGCCTTGGCATCCAGTCCCCCGTCGACGACCGCCCATCTTTATACCTATAAAGACGGGCCCTTCACGCCCCTCTCAACAAGGAGGGGCCCGGGAACGGTCCTGAGTGCTCGGCCGTTCCCACCGACGGTGGTGGTGAAATGTGCAATGCGGATGATGGCGCCCTCACGCCAATCATCCGCTATTCACCACCGGGGGGCAGGCGTTGGCTCACGTAGAGCCGCCTTCTCCAGCCCCTTCTCCTGCGGAGCGGTTCTGCGAGGGGGCCATGCTGCCTCGTACGCTCCGCAGTCTCCTTTTGCGACATCACGTCCTCGCAAAAGGAGGCAACCGCGGCCCAGGCCTCCTCACTCCCCAGCATGGCTGAGATCACGCTGGGGAGCGAGAGGTCCGGTCCGACCATTGAGGTCAGACCCAGGCGAAGCTCGGCCCATGACGGGCACACCTCGAGGGTGTGCTGGGCCGAGTCCTCCGTCGCGCCACAATGGGGGCATGACGGCGTCTCCCTTACCCCAATCCGGTGCAGGAACGTCCCAAAGCTGCCGTGCCCGGACAGAACCTGCACCAGCCGGAAGGAAAGGAAGCCGTGAGAGCGCTCGCGCCATCCATCCAGGACAGGCCCGAGCGCGTCCAACGTCCGGCGACCAAATGTGGCGGTGGCGATGTTATCCTTCCACTGGCGGAGGATGAATTCCTCCGCCTCCTTACGGACCGCCTCCCGCTCTTCCTGCGCAGGGGTTTCTCCGCGTGCCCTGCGCTCCGCCGTCCACTGGTACACCCTGGTAAGCACCTGCGCCTCGAGCTCCCAGGGTGGGGTGCCAGCCAGGGCGCACACCGCCGGAAAGCTTACAGTGCGGTAAGCTCTCACCATCCGCTGTGCAATGACCCTTTGGGGTCTGCGGATGGCGGTGGAGACGGCGCTCATCGGCCTCGAGAGGCAGTTCGACCAGATCGGGGCCCCGTAAAGGGCCATGCTTTTGAGTATGCCGGCGTACAAGCGCCGGCACCGCGTCTTGGGCCCCCCCAAGTTTGGCAGAAGCCGAGAGAGGGAGCCAGCAAAGCTGACGAGGCGCTTCGACAAATCCTTAAAATGTGGGCCGAAGCGCCACCCGCTGTCAATAGTAAGGCCCAGATATTTTATCTGAGCCTTCACTTCAATTCTGACGCCCTCCACTATGATGTGGGCATCAGTGGGAATGCGCCGCCGAGGCCCCCGAAAATAAACGGCCTCGGTCTTGTGCAATGCCACGTCCAATCCTAGGCGGCGGATCCTTCCAGCGATCAATGATCCGCCCGCCGAGGCCAACCTGGCCGCCTCTCCAAAGTCTCTCCCTCGGGCAGTGAGGAGAGTGTCATCGGCGTAACAAATGACACTCGTGCCACGGAGGAGAGCACCCCGCAGGAGCCAGTTGAAACCGACATTCCACAGGAGCGGGCCGAGGACAGACCCCTGTGGAACCCCGGTCTCAGAGCCATAGCGCCGCACGCACCCTGTCTTATCCGCGAGTAGGACCGCACGGCCCGACAGATAACTGCCGAGCAGTCTCCGCATGTATTGAGGCACTCCGTGGAACCGGAGTGCCTCCAGAATCGTCGAGTGGGGGACGGAGTTAAAAGCATTGGCTATGTCGAATGACACAGCCAGCACTCCCTCCCCCGCCTCCACAGCATCTGTCACCTGCCCCTTGAGTCGGGCCAGGGCATCTATTGTAGACCGGCCTCCCCGAAAACCAAACCTGCGACCGTTGCATGGTCACATTATGCGTGATAATATTAATTATGTTAATTCGTACTCGTACTTCGAACTCATTAAAATTTCCGCACGTCCGCTCACATCGATTTTTCCAACATTTGCCATATAGGCAGAAAATAACAGACTTTTTAAATTTAAGACGCGCTTTCCGCACTAACCTATTTTATTTTTAAAGAATATCTAGAGTAGAGAGTTTTTTCTTATGCATTATTTAGGTTTATCGTCATCATCATCACCTACATGGTTCTCTATTTTCAAAATAATCTATTTTGAAAATAGAGATTCTAAAATAGTCTATTTTGTCGCCAAATTTGCAGGGCATCTCTTGAGGAATTTTCTAAAAATGTTAATTCTATGAATAATATTTATATTGCAAAAAGTATCAATTGTGCGAGCGAGAGATAGCTGTATAAGCTGGACGTTAAGAGGTTAAAGAAAAATGTGATCATCTTGGCCTTTTTATAAACTTAGGATACTACCAGAAAAGAAAACAAAAACAGAGCTGTGGGTGAGGACAAGCTATCTTTTATTTCATTAAATCATTATCAAAAAAATCCGAATACATTTTCCAATAACCATAACGTGGTAAATGGAAATAAAACGTCATTGCAAAATATCCGATTTAACGTTTTATTTCACAAAGTTAAGCTTGAATACGCACGTTGTTCGCACAGTGTTTAATTTAGGAGCCTGAATAAGCTTGATACAAATTTCGCTGGAAAAAAGCCTTTTTCCTGTTACGCAACGTTACATATTTTTGGACGTTTTGCGTAATGAGGGCTTTTGAACATCCATGAGTTTATTTTCATTTTTACCAGTTCTAATTTACACCATTGGCTGTTTTTTTAATGAAGTACGGACCTCTGACTTTAGTAGAGTCGATTTTCTCTACACAAATCAAAAAGGCATTTATTCAAATAGGCTACTACATAGTAGGTACCTTTTGCAAGTAATATTTTACAAGGGAATTTATTTTTAAGACTCTACCACATCCTATTAGAAGAACGGGAAAGAAAATCACTGGATTTTTAAAAAAGATTATGTATACATATTTAGAATGTTTAGTTTGGTTACACATTTGTTTTTTTTTAATTTATCGTTTAGAAGTCTCTACATTTACCCCAGTTCTGTCATATATACTTCTTGTATTTCCGTGCTTATCCTTTCCTTTCATACATCGTCTTTTACACTTTTTGCTAACTACTATATTAACTACCTACTCTTATTATAAGGGGATGGGTTGTAGGGTTCAGGAAGAGATACTTTATTTCTAGCAATTGCTATGAGCTGCGGAATGCCCAAAATCTAAACCAGAAGCGAAAGCTTCCTCCATATTGTTAATATCAACAAAACCTACGTATTTTTCCCTTAGGAAGTTTTCCGTGGCATTTATTCCCGCATTTACGTAACAAAAGGGAAAAAGCAAGCAACGTTTAATTACAGTATTTACTTTAAATTGTAAGATGTTCACATGAACAATGAACACAACAAAACAGCAACTCGGAACATTTGCGAGAATTTGGAGAAAACCTTCCATTTCTCCAGTTTGTTGACTCGAGAAGAACAACAATGTTCCGGGAATTAGACTTGTCTTTACAAGTTATTAAATAAAGTATAGGCGTATATTTAATATTCATCTGACGTAAGCGGATAGGTAATTTTTATACTAAACTAGTGGACCCGCGCGCACTTCGTAGCATCTAACTGAAAATATCAGCGTTACTCTACTATAATATGCATGTATTAATATATATGAACCATCCATTTGAATCACTCTATTTATTGAAAGAAGTCCCAACTTCTTTCAATAGATAGAGTGATCCGTTGCGAAGTTTTAAAGATACATATAGGGATTAGGGACAGACAGAAAGGGAGACGGCTTTGTTTTATACTAGGTAAGTAGTCATGAGATTATTTCGTTTCGTTTGACTACATCCCACCTGATGGAAAGTGCAGATGCGGTCATCGATTAATCACGTAAGATGCCTAGAAAGTACCTACTACTTGTGCCTTGAAGATTCCTAAGTTAGATCGCTCGGGAAACACAGATGTTATGTATAACTAGCTTATGCTCGCGGCTTTGCCCGCGTGGCCAACTCTTAACTTAGCGGAGGTCTTCGTGATAAAACCTATGTGTATTCCAAATTTCAACCCAACCAGTTCAGCAGTTTGAGCTGTGCGTTGATAGATCAGTCAGTCAGTCACTCTTTCCTTTTATATACCTATTTAGATTATATTGATATACAGATGTTAGAGTTAAGATATAATGTATAGATGTAACACAAAGTGAAAAAATAAAGCGGCTACCAAAGCCACCTGTATTCGCAAAAAATGCACTACAATATAAAACCTGACCTCCTTTGTAACAGAAAAACATGCTGAAAAAATATTGGCACGGAATACTGAAAACCACTGTTTTATCTACAACTTTATTCAGCTACGTTGAGGGTTTACATGGAAACAGTTACTGGATCTAGTAGCTAGATCGAAATTAATCTATTTCAATTAACTTTATTTTTTTATTTATTATTATAGGTTAGCCTTGACCACGATCTCGCTTGAACTTAAGCGATGATGCGATTGAAGATGGTAGACGACTTAACCTAGAAGGCGGGATAGATCTCTTCCAGGTTTCACTGAACATCGGATCGTGCCGGAACAGTCATAATAACAATAACCGCTTGGCGACACGGTTTTGTCCAGAGGGTGGTAGTCAAAGCCTAATAAATCCCACCATTTTTTGTCTCAGGAAAAATGCGTTACGCATCATCACCCTGGTCGCTTCAGCGCTGGCGGCGGTATGTAGGACAAAGATAGGTGCGGCGAGGATACCAGCTCAAAACCTGGGGGTGTTCCTGCGGGATGCCATAATGTCGGGACAGCGGATCAGCGGATATGAAGAACCTAACTTCTAAACTAACTTTATTCTACTATCTTAGTTTTTAACACTTCCAGTAACTGGCACGTCGTCAAAGAATAAAATACGATCAGGTTTCATTAGACAAGCGTTTTACGCGTGACCATTATCTTTTTTATGAGTGTTTATTTGATTTTATCGAGTTTAGCGAAAGCTGTGGGCGCCATTGACAAATTACTGCTGGCCACATAGAACAGATTGGCCACTTTTTATGTGGTTTATTTTTATGTGAAAAATGGGTCAATTAGTAGTTTGTAAAAATAGTATTTCAAAATATAGAGCTCGGCCCTACTTTGCTCAAACGTTGGCGATAAGTGTCAAATTCTCTAACAAAACAAATTGTTTTTTTTTCTAGAATACGATATTTCTCGCGTAAAGATTTGTGCGAAGCGAAGCGCTGTATTTTACGAGTAGATCGCTGTGTTTCGGCGTCAAAATTCAAATACACATTTCAGTTTGTTCTCCAGAGAGGGCGAAATTTTGTGCGATTCTTATGAGCGTATATATCGAGTGACGACTCTCTCGCTCGCACAATTTGACAAATTTTGAAATATAAATTAAAGGAATTAACTTATTGAAAATTCCTCTATACATTTCCTGCATAATATTATTGCACACATTTTAAAAGTGTTTTCAGTGAGACATATTAAAAAATGGAATAATGAGAATTTTTGAAAAAATATTTTTGAAGTGAAAACTTCTTTAGCGGCGCTGAGCACTTTTTTGTATGGGTAAAAACTTTCAAACTCGCGTCAGGGTCACGTGATGCTGATCGAAAAAGCGTAAGATCGAGGGGAAGGGAGAGGAACTAGTATCTCCTACTCTTTCTACCGTGCCTGAGTGTGCTGCTCTGTTTAGGCGGCACAGGGGGCTTAGATTATATTTTATATTTATCTTATTAATATTATAAAAGCGAAAGTTTGTGTGTATGTGTGTGAGTGTGTGTGTGTTTATATTTTATATTTTTTTTATTAGACACTTAAATAGGTTCGAATCAAAACTGTTTGTTTCTTACTTCAGTTATCATAAACCAATTGTATCAGTTGTAAAAATTTGCGATGATGATTCTGATAATAACGATGGTGTAAAAGTCGTCGAAATTATGGATGGAAGTTGATTTTTATGAGAGATAAAATTTAATGTTATAATATATAAATAACGATATAATATTATAAATAACAACATATAAATTGTCATATTTGTGTACGATAGCGCAATAAATAAACATTGTATTCTACCTCATAAATGATAGTATTTTTATACTTATAATTAAACACAACGTTAATATTGAAGTTTTCACTTCTGCCGGCACTCCCGGAGTGCTACCTTTTTTTTTCGACATCGCTCCTCATCCCATTTTTTTCATATATCTCACTGAAAACACTTTTAAAATGTGTGCAATAATATTATGCAGGACTTGTATAGATGAATTTTCAATAAATTAATTCCTTGAATTTATATTTCAAAATTTGTCAAATTGTGCGAGCGAGAGAGTCGTCACTCGATATATACGCTCTTATGCTCGCGCCTTGTACCTGAGTTTTTCGCGGCGAATGCACCACCCTTTCTGTACAAAGCGTAAGTAAACAGTGGCAAAGCTTTGCTTATTATTTTATTTTATTCTTTTATCAATCCTCATAGCCCAATTTTTAAAGCAACTGCTCTAAAACTATCTATATAATTAAATGTGGAAGCCATTTGAACGTTCAAATATAGTCCAATCAACCAATTTTATCAACATAATTAAAATGTCATGTTTAATTACCCAATTTATTTAGCGCTATATCTAAAAATACGTTCCCACATTTGAAAATGGACATTGTCCATTTGAGCGTTTGAATATAGACCAATTATATTTCAATAAACACAAACGATGGGTGCGCGGATCTGTGTCGACCCACATTCACTAACAATCGCCAGAATGCAGGGCGCCGGTCGATGTGCGCGCGTCGCAACAGGTGAGATCCGACCGACGATAACAAAGCTGTTAGATGTGTTGGCTAAATTTTATATTTAATTAGCTTTTATACTTTAATAGTTATTTTTATATTAAGTGTTAATTCCGCTCTAATTTGTGAGTTTAGGTTTTAAGAGGTGGCGAGGAATTCAAATGATACCAATATAGTAATTTCACCACAGAATGCACCACCCGCACTCCCGCATAGGGTTAAAGCAAATTATTGTTAGGTAAAGTTATGTGGTAACGCGAAAATTAGCTAGACGAAATGGTGCGAAACGACGACGACAACGATGATAAACCGCTGCCGGTCGCTACTACGCAAAAAAACGCTTATACGCTGACAAGATCTGTGGTCAACCTATATGTTGCGGTTTCAGGTCACCATAATTCCTCCAAGGCAGTCCTGCAGCGTCCTGCAGCATGACCTAACGACTGCCTCCTACAAACGAGTATATAGGTACAAACCGGAATCAACGGTAAACTTAAAAAAAAAAACACAGTGCCCAAGGCAAGTATGTCATTTTGAAAAATAAACTCAATGGTAAAATGATTTTTCTCAACTGATCAAAGTGAATACCTAGCTCATGTAATGAGATGTATAACAGTTACTTCATCGTCCAGATCTGACCTACCACATCTAAACTCTCACCAATTTAAACTTTAAATTGTACATTTTAAAGCACAAATTTCATTGATTGTTAACTCACTCTAGGGTTGAACGACGAGGAAAAATCTGTCGTATTACGTGTTGAATTTTCGGAATCAATGTCGCGGGGGTGCGAAAATTATGCCTAATTTTTATGAAGATGAATTTTCTTTACACCTGAGGGGTTGTTCATGATTGAATTCATGTCATAGCGATTCGTCACTTGTTGTTATATGCTTTCAAAAATATAAACAAAACATTACCCTTCTATTACGACGTGCATTGTATTTTTTAAATTCGTATTTTTTTTTTTAAAGTACAACAAAAATGTCAATTTCTTTTTGTTGTTACTAAATAGGCCTACGTTTGACCACATTCCACCTGATGGAAAGTGAAAATGCGGTCGACGATGGATCACGTAAGATGACTCAAGGCCCATATTTATAAATTCACACATCATTAAAAATGAGTTATTGTTACAAAATACATAACATAGGTATATTATCCGATGATTATCCCATTTTATCTAGATGTTTTGGCCACGGTTTCACAGGTTGGCAGAAAACGCGAGATAATTGGCCAAGTTCCACGGAACTGTTACCCAAGTTTAATTGAACTTCCGAAGCTATAAATTGTGATCGGACGAAAAACTTGGTTCATTTGTTCATTGCCCTCTTCAGGGATTGTCAAAAAAGCCGGGTACACACCTAAAACTGTACTGCTTATGGCCAGAATTCTTATCTTTAGGAGAGCGCCTTGCTCGTCTTCTTACTTATATACAGAAAAAAAAACGCCATGAAACGAAGCACATCAGCGTTCGCTTGGTACGATCGTTGGTTATGTTGGTTTCGCTAAGTCAACTACACAGGGCCAACGATAGCCAACGAGCTCCATCTTTTGCCTTTTTTACTGTTCCATAGTCAACAAGGAACTCTTATAGTTTCGCTTTGTCTGTCCATTCGCGCTTTACGGAAAACAATAAGACCTAGAAAGCTATAATTTTAATCAGATAAGTGTAATCATTAGGGTAAGGGAACGATAAAAAAATATATTTAATAATAATAAATTTAGGATACCAAAAAAAATCCATACATGAAAGATGGGGATGATTTTTTTTCTGTTTAATTCTAGGTATATGTCGGCGATGTTTCATCGCCATCGTCTGAAGATTCCATCTTGCGGGTATGAAGTAAACACTTGAACACACAGTATCACTTTATTCAAGTACAGCAACAATTTACGTGAAATTCAAAGCAAAAGAGAGCGTACAGACACCGCGTTCTGACTTAAATACTGACAACGACCTATTATCACCCCACTCTGTTTTAGCAAAACGAGTGGGAAGATTTACAATCAAATCAACTATTTTAAATAACCTTTTTTATGAAATAAATTGTTTAAATTCATAAAATATCTTTAAAAAAGTATAATAATTAAATTAATAATTTACAATTCAATTTCATTAATTTTACATAATAATTAAGCAACCGGAAGGAAGTCTCGAAGTAATTTAGATTTAAATAAAACATATTTCATTCAATAAATACCAACAAAAATAACTAAATCATATCTTAGGCTAGTGATATGAAATAACATATGGAACGCCGCCCATACGGCCATACTGATCGAGCGCGCTCTCTGCGCTAAATACAAAACAATCAATTTTAGCATTTTTTAAACAAAGTTACTTATCAAAAATCACATAAACTAGGCGTCATCCACCCTGGGATTCAGCCAACAAACATCAGGCATCACCCATCCTGGGATCTAGCCAACAAACATCAGGCATCACCCATCCTGGGATCTAGCCAACAAGCATCAGGCATCACCCATCCTGGGATCTAGCCTCCAAGACCAGGAAAGGAGACGCATGGTGGCCAGCCAGCGCCGAGGAAGGAATTGTGGAAAGGAAATAAATGCAACACCAGCAATGCAGTATTATTTTCAGCTCTAACCTCACAAAATATTTAAGACTAATTCTTATTAAATAACGCATCAGTTACATTACACGCCCATACGGGAACTTAATCACTATCATCGAATGGATCGGCTTGTCCAACGGGAGCGGGTCTTAGATAGTCATGACTTGCGATCTTTTCAGAACATCCGCGTAGGTTTAGGTGTTTTAATTTATAGCGGTCGTTGGGTAGACTTTCCAAAATTTCCATTGGACCCTCAAATTTAGGTCCCAATTTAGTAGTATGGCGTTCATGAATACGCATTAAAACTAAATCTCCCACTTTGAAATGTTTGATCTGTGCTTTACCCTTATCAAATCGAATTTTGTCCTGAATAGATCGCTCGTCCATCCTTTCTTTACAAGCATTTCTAACAGCAATAAGATCATCGACCTGGAGGAGCTTGATAGCTGGAGGAGAGCACTTTTTGCCGAGTAATAACTCTAATGGAGTTTTGCCAGTACTTTTTGAGACAGTACAATTTATAGCTAATTGTAAATCTTGTATCGTGCTCTGTGCCAAGGTTTATCAAGCTCCACCACTGACATGTTATCTTTTATGACCTTCATAACGCGTTCCACCTGACCATTAGCCCTGCTAGCACCTTTAGCAACAGTGTGATGTTCTATGTTAAAATTTTCACAAAACTGTTTAAATTCTACAGAAGTCATGCTTTTATCTTGATCGGTTATAAGTCTAGTGGGGGTGCCAAAAATGGTTATGACTTCACGAAAACATCTAATGGCAGAGTCGGAAGTACGATCTCTAGAATATACTAAATGAACATATTTAGTAAACGCGTCTATATAAACAAACGCGTATTCGGCGCGATTACGTTTACCGTTCATTTGACCCGTAATATCGGCATGGACCGTGTGAAAAGGCAAAGGTGTTTTGTCAATTGGATGCAGAGAAACTTTAGTACCTGAAACCCCCTTTCTGCTTCTACAACTGACACAATTTTCAATAAATTTCCGAACTAGTTTTAACATGTTAGGAAACCAATATTATTCTATGGCCACCTCGCCCTTAAAACTATTCTAAGGCCACCGCAGTCAACTAACTAGACTTCTGAATAACACACACCTAACCGCCATGTCACCACCAACTCAAACTGACCACATCATTCTTAACAATTCGACTTTCTTTTAATTTCATAACTTTAGGTATTCACTGAGAAATGCCACAAAAAATTATCAGAGAAGAATAGAGAATAACAGCAACTAAAACCGTAGATATAAATTACACAAGCTTTCCTTTACTAAGACCAAGATTTACTATCGCGCTAAAAGGAAACTACTCCCAAAAAAGTTTTTTTTTTTGTTTTGGTTTGTTTGGTTTGGTTTTGACCTCTATCTCACGTGGTGCTTAGCGACTAAACATAGTAAGCGAAACTGGCAATACAAATCCTTTCTCTTCCCTTCCCTCCTTTTTTTCTTTCCTCTACACGTGTAGAGAGGCAGCGCGTCGCACGACCGCACGCGCTGATGCTTAGGAAAGCGCCTCACTCGACGACACACGCGCCGATGCTCAGGACAGCTCATTGCACGGCCGCACGCACCGCTACTCGTCACTCATCTGTAATAAAGATAACCACAGCACAGAATTGTGTTTTGTTTAACCTGACCTAATAATAACCTCAAACTGTAGATTTAAGTCAATGTAAAATTTGGAGTGACACAATAAGGATTCTTCTCATTTTACTTTATCTTAACCCCATTCATACTAAGGATCCCTCATGTTCGTATTTTACGGGTACACAATGTAATAGTGGCATTAAATTTCAACTTTCAATAATTATTAAATAACTAACAACAACAACTAACATTTATTGCATCGTAATACACAGGGTGAGGGCCTTACTATTTCTTGAAACTGTTCAACTTGAAACCGTGCCACATTCACACGTAGGTAATCGCTAATCACATTGTCCACATTAATCGAAACTAAAATCTCAATCTTTTTACGGTAGGTACATCAAATTATAACACTTTTAAGCTTTGTCCTAAGCTTACAAACTTAATCGTTACTCAGGTCTCGGGGATACAAAAGATTTCAAACCTAACTTCCAAACCTAAGTTTTTAACCTAACCTTGTAACCTAACCTAACTTCAAAACCCAACTACTATCTCGGTAACTTTTACAACAGAATATGTTTTCGAATCGCAAATCTGCTTAACATCAAAACAGTTACTTTCGTCAGCATAGTGCAATGGTAACACACAACACAATAACATTAAAACGACTCACCAAATCATAATATTTCGACCGCTCAGACAGACTCAAAGCCCACAGTCACACCAAGGTCATCTCGTCGCATGACCAGCAGCGTCGCGAGGCACATCGCAGCACGCACACACGCACGGGCACAGGAACACACGAGCACACACGAGCGCCGGCAATAGCGCTCCACTGCATCTCACTCAGCGTCTGAAGCCTCGGGCCGCACCCTCTTGAACAATGTCCATCCAGTAGTGGCGTACTCGGGATAGCTGACGGCTTGATCCGATGTGTAGCTGCGCCATTTGTGAACGTCATCGGCATATCGAAACTCCTTTCCAAATGTGCGAATCAAATCTTCTTTGACTTGTTGCCACGTGGTAGATTGTAGTCAGCCCACGTCTTGGCTCGGCCTTTCAGTTGAAGAATAGCCTTCATGCGTGCTTCTTGCGGAGGAATATTGAAGGTAGTTATAGTTTCGTCAACATTTGCACACCAATCTCTGATATCATGCGAACGGACGTCTGTATCAAACGGCGGTAGATAGAAATTGCTGCGATCACGTGGCAAAGGAGTGGTAGAGATCGCCGCTGTAACTGCGCTGGCAGCGGCCTGTTTCGTAACAGTAGTCAATAAATTCATCACTTGCTCCATGGAAAAAGTAGGCTCGGGTCGCTTCGTCTCTCTGGAGGTTCTCAGTATAGGTGATTGTGATCCCACCGCTGCTGTCGGCGATGTTTCATCGCCATCGTCTGAAGATTCCATCTTGCGGGTATGAAGTAAACACTTGAACACACAGTATCACTTTATTCAAGTACAGCAACAATTTACGTGAAATTCAAAGCAAAAGAGAGCGTACAGACACCGCGTTCTGACTTAAATACTGACAACGACCTATTATCACCCCACTCTGTTTTAGCAAAACGAGTGGGAAGATTTACAATCAAATCAACTATTTTAAATAACCTTTTTTATGAAATAAATTGTTTAAATTCATAAAATATCTTTAAAAAAGTATAATAATTAAATTAATAATTTACAATTCAATTTCATTAATTTTACATAATAATTAAGCAACCGGAAGGAAGTCTCGAAGTAATTTAGATTTAAATAAAACATATTTCATTCAATAAATACCAACAAAAATAACTAAATCATATCTTAGGCTAGTGATATGAAATAACATATGGAACGCCGCCCATATATACATTCAATAATTTTGTACGTTAAAGCAACTTTGAACCAAAGATCATACTCCCATGAGATCTACCACAATGTCCGTTGAAGCACCTCGTGACTCGTGCGGTATTCAGTGATATTAGTGCCCCTGTAATTAAACCACATAACACAAACTACGGCAGTTTGGAACGTTCTAGCAAATGTGATCTGGAATTTGACGTAGGCTTTGTGGAAAGAAACAATAGTGACTGGAGAGGTAAGTGTGCCTATGCAATTCTATGTCATATACGATGTTGAATATTTAGTTATAATAAAAATAGGATTTAGGGCGTCATAGTTTAAATTGTGTAATAAGTAACAATTAGGAGACATAGTTTTGTAAACCAACAAACAAGCAATTTTGAAATCATTATTTTTCAAGAACACTCTTATTGTTTTTTTTATAATCGGTAGAAATAGCTATTTGAGATGAACAACGACACCTTCGCTATACATTTTCTCAAAGTTCCTTCTAACCAGGTTGTCTGTTAGAGATTTCTATATGCGATAAGACCGTTTATGGTTTACCTCTAGTTTTAAGTGAGTCTTGTATTTATACCTAACTCTTCATTAAATCTACAATACAGAGTTGTTTTATTCTATTCCATAGATTAAAAAAATCTTTTAATCTAAGTTCTATTCTTTCTTTCGTTTTCCCATTTTTGAAGGGAGATCGTGATTAAGTTACCTAGCACACTCATACCCAGTGCCCAGCTAAAAGACTTCATCAATGAAAGTGCCATTTTTATAGCAATGTCGTTTAGCAGTGACCTTTTTTGAAGTGAAAAGTGGTGGAGCGAAGCGTAGGAGGCTGAAATGGTAAAGTTCACACTGAATGGAGTGATGGAAGAATATTGTCATACCTTAGGACTGGTAAATAAAGACGAGATAGCTTATGTTAGAAATGGTACTATAAAGTTTTGCTTTGTAAGCCGTTTGTCGTATGTTTTTCATTGTTTTGTATTTAACATGGAGTGAAGGACTCTTGTATTTACGTAAGTATATTTTAAATAGGAGTTACTTAAGTAAGCGTGAGGGAGAAAGACGAATCTGTTGATTCTTTTTTTTATTTTAATACTAGCTTACCCGGCAAACGTTGTTTTGCCATATAAATAATTTCCTAGTAATTTCTAGTGTAGACAAAAAATAGCTTACTTATTGGAAGTATGTATGTATTTTAGAATGTGTATATTGTATGTATGTAAGAATGTGGTATATGCGTGAAATAAGCATTATTTTATGGAAAAAATTTTCAAACAAAAGTAAAAAATTAAATTTTATGAAAACATTGTCTCTTATATTTTTTTCATACAACCAATATTTCCATTGACATTTCAAAATAAAGATTCATAATGATTGATTTTTTGGAAACTATGAAAATCTTAATTGTTCAATTACATTTTTTTAATAAAATTAAATTATAATTACATTTTTATAAGATCAACAACATTTTCGATATAAATAAAAAAAAGTATACTTACAACACAAAATCCGTTGTTATTGAAAGCTCGTGTCACGTGTTGAGTACTTTTGAGGTTATAAAATCACTTGATTAACTAATCGTGCAAAATACACTCAAAATTGCTAATTTAATTATTATTGATACAATAGGAATGATTAAAAGTTAATATGAGAGTTACACTGAGATAGCAAAATAATAATTGTCAACGTTACTACTACACTTGATGCATAAACAATAATGATGGCCGACAACTGTGTAGGGAGTGAGAAAGAAAGGAGACCGGCTTCGTTCTCATCCCTACTCCGTGCTGTTTACTGGGTCAGAAGTGACACCTGTAGACATCTGGCGGGGATAACTAATTAAATGACGATTGATCAGTTTTCGACCGGAGAGGAAAAATGATTAAATTACTAAAATGGCTATTAAAAAATAAGGGTTGATCGTAGAAGGGTGAAAATTGAGGATTGTATGTATTTTTGTATGTTGTATCATAAAAAAATAGAAATTAAAAATTTTGTCAAAAAAATAAAAAAAATAAAAATTTAGGGGTGGACTACCCCTAACATTTAGGGGGATGAAAAATAGATGTTGGCCGATTCTCATAGATACCGGATAAGCGCAAAAAATTTCATCAAAATCGGTCAAGCCGTTTCGGAGGAGTATGGCAACGAAAACTGTGACACGAGAATTTTATATATTAGATCTTATTTAGTTTCAGATTTTCCACGAAAAAAGAAAGAAATAAAAGAGCATCTCCATTTTCACATGTCGCGTTTTTCAACTTCAAATATTATTTTCATCGAATTTATTTAGCCCGTGGTCGTACGTTCCCCTTGTAGGTAATCCAGAGGATTTTAATAACCCACTTTTAAACGAGTATCAATTTGCCTGCAATTTAAAAACAACTCTAATAGAAACCTTCATAAGATTGTATTAAAACATAATAACAATGTTAAACAAAATTATACTACTTATGTTTAAATTAGATATTCACAAAGGCCATCATCCTTCCGCAAATGAAGTTCTGAGAAGCTCTCGGCCCGGGGGCAGAGGGGGCAAACAAGGGGCAAGGGGGCGGGGGCAGAGGACTAATTGAATGAAATTGCCTGAAGCCCCCACAGCTGACGGCTAAGACCTGTAAAAATACCGCGAACCTTTGCGTACTTAAGTGGTATCGACGACGCTTTAAAAAGATAGATATAAAATTAATTAAGTCTATAAAGGTATGAAACTTAAATTCGCATTTATTCAAATCTTTACAGAGTAATATTTTAAGACTGCCGCGTCACTACATTAGGAAAGTGTCTCTATGACAAGAACGGGCAAGTAACTTAAAGAATTTATAAAATACACATTATGATATGTTTACACATTGCTGTTTATATTAAAGAAGCTTCGGGTTTATGGAGTGCAATATAGAGGTAGTTCAAGTGGGTGTCACAATAGATCAGTAATGGTCGAAGCAGCATAAAACCCCTGAACTATCATACTTATAAAATACTAGATATTCAATACGAAGTACAACACAGTATTTGTCATCTTAAAGACATAAACTGGGTTAAAATTTAAATCTTATATCTATCGTAAGATCTATTCCACTATCCCAAAATAGCCTATAGGATCAAAGTGACTGTTGTCAAGCTAATTGTGTCAGTCAACAGAACGCCTCCAAACAAATAGGCGCGATTGTTGAGTTCGATTTGAGTAATTAAAACGGGCTGCGACTCGAACTTCGCTAATCAATCTTATTTGAAGTTGGGAAGGTAGCTAACTCTGTTCCACTTTGCTCACATTCGTAAGCAAAAAGCTGAGCTAATGCTGGAGTTAGCGAGCGGGTGTATTAGTTTACTGCAGTAGCAGTTTCTCGTATCGTGTAACTAAACAGGGTTTTTGGTTATTAGGTTGGTGTATAGAGCTTTATTGGAGAGGAGATTGGCCATGTTTTGAGCGCAATATAATATGTTTCGCGTAAATTTACGGTTTGAGAGTTATTTTTTTCTGAAAAATCGAGGTGACATAAATATTCATAAAAAATTAACCCTGTATAACTATTTATTTTTTATTATCTTATTACGTGGACAAATATCAAAATATTATTTTGCTAAATCAAATTAAATTTAATTGATCACATTAAAAGAATAGAAGAGAAGTAACAAATTTTGACAACTTTTATGAATCTCTTGACCCTAAATTGCAAAATTTCTCAAAAATGTCATACATTTAAATTTCAGGCAGATTTTTTGAAAAAGATCTAGTTTTCAGTGGCTTTCCGTGGAGGTATCAAAATTAAGAATTGGATAAGGAATTAAAGAATCTCAAGTTCACAAGGTAAATAAAAAAATTAAATAGGTATTAAGGTATTATGTAATCGTCTATCAAACCATCCAAACTATATCTATAATATTACGTTCTTACCCGTAATACGAGTAGAATGTCATGTAAATCTGAACTCTTATAAGAAAACTTTACAAACTGTCGAAAAACGATATCTCAAAAGTTTCACTCGCTTCAGGCAAAACCCGAACAGATAAACACCAATTATTCGATAGAACTTGTTCTTTCGAGAGTTTCGGAAAGTATGATATACTCACAGATAACATATTAGGGTATATACCGTAAAATCTTTTTTGCATGTCTCAAGTTAGTGGAGCAATGTTCCATATTCTAGCACCTTCAATCTAGGCTGCCTTTTCAGAACCGAAACTTTCAGAAAGTCAAGATCAGTTAGAAGCATTTTTTATTTTATCCAGGATTATTATCCAGGTTTAACATTATAAACTAAGGGGGCCACCGTTTGCGAAAGGGACATTTTGCGAAAGGGACCATTTGCGAAAGGGACATTTTGCGAAAGGGACCATTTGCGAACGAGGGACATTTTGAGAAAGGGACATTTTGCGTAAAAGAATAGAAGAGAAGTAACAAATTTTTACAACTTTTATGAATCTCTTGAACCTAAATTGCAAAATTTCTCAAAAAAAGTCATAGATTTAAATTTCAGGCAGATTTTTTTAAAAAGATCTAGTTTTCAGTGGCTTTCCGTGGAGGTATACAAAATTAAGAATTGTATAAGGAATTAAAGAATCTCAAGTTCACAAGGTAAATAAAAGATTAAATAGGTAAGGTATTATGTAATCGTCTATCAAACCATCCAAACTATATCTATAATATTACGTTCTTACCCGTAATACGAGTAGAATGTCATGTAAATCTGAACTCTTATAAGAAAACTTTACAAACTGTCGAAAAACGATATCTCAAAAGTTTCACTCGCTTCAGGCAAAACCCGAACAGATAAACACCAATTATTCGATAGAACTTGTTCTTTCGAGAGTTTCGGAAAGTATGATATACTCACAGATAACATATTAGGGTATATACCGTAAAATCTTTTTTGCATGTCTCAAGTTAGTGGAGCAATGTTCCATATTCTAGCACCTTCAATCTAGGCTGCCTTTTCAGAACCGAAACTTTCAGAAAGTCAAGATCAGTTAGAAGCATTTTTTATTTTATCCAGGATTATTATCCAGGTTTAACATTATAAACTAAGGGGGCCAGCAAGCGGGCTTTTACGGAGTGTTAAGACTACAACTTTCATCCCATACATTCGTAAATCCAAGAAATTTTTCAAATAATCTTCTTGTTTCTTCTTCTTATTGTAGAATGTATGGGATGACAGTTGTAGTCTGAACATTACTGCGGGGCCTCGCTAAATCTACAAGAGTATGATCATAAAGAAGGACATGACTTTAAGATTCTTGGGTATGATAGTAGCGGAGAGGTAAAAGAAAAGTGACATCTTTGGTTTTCCCACCGGCATCTAACTTATAACATTACCTGTGTACTCGCTCTTGAGGTGTGTGTTGTGTTGATAAATATGTGTTTATTTACACACCGCGTAATGTAAACGTGATTTTATTACGATGTTATGTGAAACTCGGCACTTTACTATTGGTTTTTATGTGGGAGAGACGGTAATTTATTTCTTTATTCAGTTTTATGTGAGCTTTTAAACATAGACACGACGTATGTAAATTCTTTTACAAAACAATGGCACGTAGATTTTCTTACCGCGTTATATTTTAGATGTTTCTTCTTAATCTGAACATTTATTGTTTCTTTTAAATATTATAAATTTCAAGACCAGGAAAAACATTTTTTATTCTAATGCTGAAAATTTTTTGGCCGGGCTCTACACTACGATTTTTTCCAACTTTTAGGAACTCCAAATCGGAATTTGACGTCTCGCGACAGTAGATTTGCGAATCGACTAAATACGGTTTACGGGAACTAAAGTGTTACCTAGGTATTCAAAACGAAGTCCTACGCAAGAGAACATTGTGTGTGTTGTCATCATATGACTTGAAATCGTAGAATAAATGTACATCTTAAACATCTAAGTCTAGAAGGTGTAAATAAAAAAAATGCATTACATTAACGATAAAAAACCATAGACTATAAATAAATAAAAGCTTGTTCACACAATTGAATATTACATAACACTAGCAAATGCACAAACCGTGCGACCCATAATAAAGGGAAAGAGTTGCCACATTTACATTTAAACAGCACGGCAAACAAGCGTCGAGCGGGGTTGCCATCCCACTTCGGAAATTGAATCCGCTGTAATACCACATCTAGAAGCTATTTTACTTCGATTTAGCATCCAACTGGATACGTTACAGTCAGGCGAATCACTCTGCCAAAAAAAAAAACAGACCACCGGGCATAGAACTAGTTATAACTTGTAACAATACAGGTTATGCCTGTGTGTTCATGTACTTGTGAGAGTGATATTTTATGCCTGTTTGTGTGTTTGACGATTTAGGCGTACAGATCTTATCGAATATTCATTAGTGTAGTAAGTGTGGTATAATTAATTATAGGTGTGCGTTGCCTCTCCCCCGTAAAAATGTTCGACTTCGCTTAGAAATAAGTACCCGGGTCGTATCCTTTGGGGGTTTAATGCTCAAAGTCTAGAAGCTATTTCAAGCTGTATGCTGCCGTACACAGATTAAACTCTGCACTCTGCATGCAGGTTGCATATTCGGAATTAAAAAGGTTTTGAACTTTAGCTTGTTTTGATTAAGTTTGGAACGCGGAAAACCAATGTTTTTAAAATTGGAACTATTTTAAAAACTTTAGTTTTTAGTAATATAAAATATACCTAGGTATTTTACAGTTGCTTAGCGTATTATTAATCTAAGCATGAATCCTCATTTAATCACATTCTCAGCTATAAAATATACATTATATTATCTTTAGCCAATAAATTGTTTTGATTGTTCACACGTACTCGTAATAATGGAACGGAATATTACATAATATGGAGTGTTCTAGAACACAAATTGGCGAGCGGTGTAAACTTGAAATGTTATCGTCTAAGTTAACTTTGTGTGATCTTTTGCCTAACTTTGAAAATTTGGGAAAGTTCTATAACTTGACCTAGTTAAATTGATCAAAATTCATTTCAAAACCTTACTTACAATTCTCTAATAAAATGTTTATTGCTACTGGCAAATAAACAAGAGCGCGACCAATTTTCTCAAGAAGAAAAAAATACACTCCACTGGAAAAAAAACAAAAAAAAATGCTGTAGGCACACGTTGTTTGCCAATGTGAAACGAAAAATCAACGTTACTTTTCTTTTTATCTCGCACAATGCCTATCTATTTTCCCAAGATATATCGGTAAAGATACACATTCACTTCGCAAATGAGACGGCAAGGAAAGCGTCTTTGCAAACACGTCCCCAGCGCCTTTACATCTCATTTTCTTTTTAAATCCAAATACGGAAATGGAGGCGTATCGTTTAAAATTGCACGACGGTCTCGCCTCTTGAAATATTCAACGCGAAACATTTTATTTCGTGTCGTTATGGCAACATTCTTTATTTCGAATGTTTTACAATATTTTCTTTTTTTTTTCGAATAGGTGGAACGCAAGGAAGTTTTACCTAACCGATAAAAATGTTTTACGGAGTTTTGGCGGGAGCGCCATTGTCGCATGACTTTATATAGGTGGTTATTTTTCTTTGTTTATTTTTCACAATATTGTAATCAAGTGTTAGCGTGTAGTATGTAGTGGAATACTGCATGTTAAGTGTTCTTGAATATGCACAGATGTGTGCTTGTGTGTGTATTTTCACACATCTGTTGGCAGGAAAAGTCCTGCACTGTTATTTAGAAGAGATCCCTATTAGCTATAAGACCGCCAATTGTAAACGTTCACATTACATATATTATTGTGTTTTCGTTATAAGATTTTTCTTTATTTTTAATAAGGTGTTATCTATCTATGTAATGTGCCTATAAAAGCCAAAAAGCTCCTTTTCTGGTCACCGCAGGTTTATTTTATAATATATTAGGGGCGCCACTTTTTATGTGTTAGTACAAGGTAGTTTTGTTTGAAATAATTCAGCGCAGTGGCACATTAGTTCCATATTTGAACACGTGTTTATAAGATCGTAGATATAGCGAAGCTCTGTATTTGGGGTACAATAACTAGGGTGTCATTATCAAGTCAAAGAAGCACAAAAATGGCTGAAGCTATCTACATATTATTATGAGCATTATTTGCTTTGATATGAAATAATAACTATAGTATTTCTTATATTATTTTAAATGCATAAATATTTAGTTAAATTTAAGTTTAGAGGTTAATTACAACACAAAAAACATGTGCACATATCTGAAATACAGTTTTTTACAGTGAATAGTGGTTCCCGAAACACAGTTTTTACTAATTCGGGAGCCTGTGTATTCAACTGCATAATTTTATTGTTCAATTATTGAGTCAAATAAAGTTAAAAATAAATAAAATATACATAAGTAAATAAGTAAACATATTTATTATCACACATGAGTAAGGCGTACTAGGGTAGCATCATTACTTCATTCCATAGGTTCCGTGTAGTTTAGGTCCATCGGCACAACCTTGTGAAACCCCAGGGACGTTATAAAACATGCAGTGGCGACCTCTGTCGGAATTAACTACATAATGATGTTCTAACGTCGACATACGAGTATAAAATATTACATAGGTCACTGAACTGGATCCAGTTACTATACTAATTATGTTTTAACTAGTGAACCCGCACGCACTTCGTAGTGGCTATCAGAAAGTTATGAGTCTTTCTCTACTAAATTGTACATGTATTGTAGGTACTTATAAACTTACCTCTACAATTACTCTATTAAAAAAAGCGCATCATAATCCGTTGCGTAGTTTTAAAGATTTGCATGCATAGGGACAGACATACAGACGGGAAGCTACTTTGTTTATACTATGGTTGCTATTTTCAGTAATTAGAAATTTTATATTTTCAATTTATATTGTAAAGAAGTCATTTTACAAGCAAGTTTCACCGGTGCCACTGTCTATCTGTTATCTATTGAGTTATTTTTTGACTCTATATTAATTTGTGATAAATTAACTCAAAGTAATGCTGTTCTAGCGTCGACATACGAGTATGAAATATTACATAGGTCACTGAACTGGATCCAGTTACTATCCTAATTATATTTTAAATTTTAATGAGAAATTTTGTATGGGAAATTGTTATCTTAGACAAATTTATTATGGGAATAAATTAGTATGGCTTTACTCACATGCTTATTAATTTAGCCCTTGGGATATAACCCTTGGGATATATCAGATGACTTCAAAGAAGTCTCTGAACTCTGAAGTCAGCTGTAAATTATGTTATTGTATTTCATAATGATTAATCGATTTTATTTTGTTTTAATAATTATACACTTACTAGCTTACCCGGCAAACGTTGTTTTGCCATATAAATAATTTCCTAGTAATTTCTAGTGTAGACAAAAAATAGCTTACTTATTCGAAGTATGTATGTTAGAATGTGTAATGTGTATATTGTATGTAGGTAAGAATGTGGTATATGCGTGAAATAAGCATTATTTTATGGAAAAAATTTTCAAACAAAAGTAAAAAATTAAATTTTATGAAAACATTGTCTCTTATAATTTTTTCATACAACCAATATTTCCATTGACATTTCAAAATAAAGATTCATAATGATTGATTTTTTGGAAACTATGAAAATCTTAATTGTTCAATTACATTTTTATAATAAAATTAAATTATAATTACATTTTTATAAGATCAACAACATTTTCGATATAAATAAAAAAAAGTATACTTACAACACAAAATCCGTTGTTATTGGAAGCTCGTGTCACGTGTTGAGTACTTTTGAGGTTATAAAATAACTTGATTAACTAATCGTGCAAAATACACTCAAAATTGATAATTTAATTATTATTGATAAAATAGGAATGATTAAAAGTTAATATGAGAGTTACACTGAGATAGCAAAATAATAACGTTACTACTACACTTGATGCATAAACAATAATTATGGCCGACAACTGTGTAGGGAGTGAGAAAGAAAGGAGACCGGCTTCGTTCTCATCCCTACTCCGTGCTGTTTACTGGGTCAGAAGTGACACCTGTAGACATCTGGCGGGGGGGATAACTAATTAAATGACGATTGATCAGTTTTCGACCGGAGAGGAAAAATGATTAAATTACTAAAATGGCTATTAAAAAATAACGGTTTATCGTAGAAGGGTGAAAATTGAGGATTGTATGTATTTTTGTATGTTGTATCATAAAAAAATAGAAATTAAAAATTTTGTCTAAAAAATAAAATAAAAAAATTAGGGGTGGACTACCCCTAACATTTAGGGGGATGAAAAATAGATGTTGGCCGATTCTCATAGATACCGGATAAGCACAAAAGATTTCATCAAAATCGGTCAAGCCGTTTCGGAGGAGTATGGCAACGAAAACTGTGACACGAGAATTTTATATATTAGATATTTTTAACTAGCTACGCCCAGCGGTTTTACCCGCTGTACTACTATGTGTTATTCCAGGATCTAAGCTATCTCTATACCATATTTCAGCTCAATCGGTCCACCCGTTAAGGCGTGAAAGAGTAACAATCATCCAGACATCCATTCTTACAAACTTTCGTTTATAACATTAGTAAGATTGATTTTGTCTGCACTCCTCCCATTTTCTTGTAAATTTTCTCCAGTTACAGGTCAACTTGTAGAAAATGCTACTTTAGCATTACGTTAGTCCTAGCGTTGTACTGAATAATAAAATAAAAATAAAATAAATGTTCAATTTTACAAGCATTTATTCAGGTTCTCCTGTCTCATTATCTGGTGTATATCTATCAGCGCTACGGGGTGCGCGCGGGTCCATTAGTAAATTTATAAAATGCAAGTTTAGTTATTTAAACGTGAAAGTGTAATTAGGAATTGTGTAATCACATTCATGATATTAGAGGTTAGGAAATGTTAAACTATGGCTCCCTGTTGTGTCCTATAACATATTTAGCAGCCGTTAGCTCAAATGAGAGACATTGCCTGCCTAAAACTTTGAGGGTTAGCCACAAAAACAGGGAAATCTGATTCAAAAAACATTCACTGTAGATATGTATGTAATTTGAAGTTATACGGATATCATAATTATTTGCCCAGAAAAAGATTTAAATGTAAAAATACAGCAGTGAAAGGAAATATAGAAATTAGAGCGATGGTGGTTGCAAAGGTATAATAATAATTAAAAATATCATCACCATTATCCACCACCATCATAATATGTTCGTCCACTGCTGGACATAAGGCTCCCCCATGGCACGCCATATAATAATATAAGGAGAAAAAAATGAACCAAACATAACAAGTGAATGAAATTAAAAATTTAAAAAACCCCCAACGCAATACGTAATTCACCATTTTTTGATGGCGGCCATCTTGGATTTTAAATTTTATATAGTGGGCTGTATTCTACTCGTCAAGTCCTTTCATTTGATACCCATATTGAGGGGGTCGTGGAAGAAAAAAATAATCCGCCATTTTGTAGCGGCGGCCATCTTGGACCGATTTTCACCAAACATGGCTAAGAACACTCTCGACTAACTCTACTTTCAAACAAAAAAAACTAAATCAAAATCCGTTCATCCGTTTGGGAGCTACGATGCCACAGACAGACACATACACACACACACACACACACACACACAGACAGACAGACAGACAGACAGACGGACAGACAGACAGACAGACAGACAGACGGACAGACAGACAGACAGACAGACACGTCAAACTTATAACACCCCGTCGTTTTTGCGTCGGGGGTTAAAAAGAGGCCAATACTATAATATGTTCCTGACCTTCAATAGCCGGGTCCATACAGAGCGAGCAGCTTCGTGATGCAACTGCTGCGCTGCTTTTTTGATTGCGATATCGCTCTGTGTGGACCCGCCTAATCCCTATCAACTTGTACATGTAGGTGTAGGCTTTTTTTATGTCATGAAGTAGAAGACGAGCAAGACGCTCTCCTGATGTTAAGAGATAACGCTGCCCATAATCAGTACAGTGCTACTTAGGATTTCACAATTATATGAAACTAGCTGCGCCCAGCGGTTTTACCTGCAGTATTTATGTAGCCTATGTGTTATTCCAGGGTCTAAGCTATCTCTATACAAAATTTCAACTCAATCGGTTCAGCCGTTTACGCGTGAAAGAGTAACAAACACACATCCAGACATCCATTCTTACAAACTTTCACGTTTATAGTATTAGTAAGATTCTAGGAGCACTGCGCCAACGCTTCTTACTCAAAAGTCATAAGATGACTCTTTAGCCCAGTGATTTCAAAATTGAGCCCTGTTTATGATAACACATCTTTTCTTATGAAATTTCCTTTGCCTTATAGAGTTAACTCACCTCCTAACCACCATAACACAAGCATTAAGTTGCTTAGCTTGGGGTTAGGTGGCGCTGTGTGAAATGTCCTGAAATATTTATAAGAAAGTTACGTATCCACTATCCTCACCTCCTTGGCTTCCGTAGACGATCACAGGACAGATAAAATATAAAAGCAAATTAAATATTAAGTAAATCAATATTTACTTAGCGTTCCCGAAGTTAGCCGAAGGGCAACCAAGCTTAGCAACAAGTATATCCCGAAGGGCTCAGCCAGCAGCGAACACGTAACTAACTTATACCTAAGTTATCCCTTAGTTCCCTAATTTACTCGTGTAAATTGCTCGGACTTTGCGTTTAAATAACTTGTAGGCTTCTAATCAATTCTAACCACTATGATATCTAGTTAATGCTCACTTTTGGTCTTTGACAAACTGAGAAGAAAAAATCAGTCAAGATTCATGTAGGTTTAAGCAAACTGATGTACTCGTAAGGGACGTGAATTAATCTAAATTCACACAACTGTGTTGTAGCGTGGTGCGTAAGAATCATATAAATAATGTCATAATCATATTTTGACATTTGGGTTTCCGATATTTAGTAACCGACTGAGATTTAATGCTTATATTTTTTTAGGTGAGGACGCGTGACGACATTAGGCAGTACAAAAATGTAACCATAGTGGAGTGACGTCATGACCGCGCAATTTTAATCCGCACGTATTTCATAAAATTTACAAAGACAAAAATACGTGTCTTATATTTTTTCAATAAATTACTTGATGGACAAACATTTTGTAACATCTCTATTAGCGCCTTTAGTTGTATACCTTTTCCAGTACAAATTAGACACGACCAACACCATATTCAGTTTTTATGTCGCCACAAAACCGTGGGAGCCTCAATAACAAGATTTACAGCCACTTGAGAACGAAACTGCTTTAGTTAGTGCTATTGCACGTAAATAAAGCATAGATTTCAGCTATTCATTGCGCAAATTGCATGTAATGTTGATTAATTGAAGTTTAATTGACCCATTTGATCGTAATGCTGTGCATAATAACACCTGCAGGGGTATAACGTGCAAGTAGACATATTATATCTTGTGCGAAATGTGTACTCTTACTATTGCCCTTATCTGTGCAAAATTACAGCTTTCTAGGACTTATATTTTCTCCGCAAAGCCGCAAACAGACGGACAAACGGACTTCGGTAGGAGGGCACTGTAGCTAATGAAATTACTGGGCTAAAGAGTCTTAACATCTTATGACTCTTGAGTAAGAAGCGTTGGTGCAGTGCACCTAGAATTGCATAATTGTGAAAATTTTGGGTAGCACTGTACTGATTATGGGCAGCGTTATCTCTTAACATCAGGAGAGCGTCTTGCTCGTCTTCTTACTTCTCCACATCAACAAAAAAAAAAAGACAAAGCTAAACTATAAGGATTCCCCATTGACTACGGAAGCCTAATAAAAACAACACTTCACACTTTTTTTTAATAGTCTTAAATGCTGCAAATTCCCATCTCTTAAGTGATTTAACGACAGTCCTACATCTCATAGACAAATCCATTAACCAATAAAACGCGTAAAACATGTAGTAGGAGCGCAAAAAACGCAATAAATCTAAAAGGACATAAAATTAACGTTAACGTTGGTCTCGGACTAGCGATGAATAATAATTAATGAGATAAAACCGCGGGAAAAGGGTATCAATGGATGGAGCTTATTACAAAAAAATTGAAGCGCAATAGTAAGCCTATTTTTTGTTTATAGTCACATTCGACAACTACCTACACACTTGATACTACAAGTACGAAGTAACGAGCTTTTATTTCCGTGCCAGCGTGCATTTTATCTTTTTTCATTATTAGGCTGAAAGATCGCTGAAGAGTGATGAGATTTCTGTTTATACTAGTTTAATATTGACTATCAAATATACTATAGACACAAAGTTTATTTCAAGGAACTTTTGATATTTGATTCATATTCTACGTCTTCAACAATTCTTTTTAAATTTAGTCGCGCCCGCGTCATTTAGCCGCTCACCGCGTATAACTAATATCAATTTATATTCGTATTAGTTTTAATTTACCAGACTTTATTATAATATGAATATGTCGAATAAAATTACCGAAATAAAAATGTCATATAAGTAAGTAATTGTATGCACATACATCCTTAAAAATATATACATGATTTGTTTTCATAAAATTGTATCGTTAACTTGAAAATCTTTATGTCATCATCAAATTAGTGGGTTTACTATCGATGCTTCGTTATTATATTCAGCAAGCTCAGTCCAAACATAACCTTCTTCCGTAGCTAAAACGTAGAAAATGCCAGCTAATGGTCCAGTAGAGGGTTATCGGAACAGTAGTATAACTCCGTCTAATTATGAGAAATGGCAACTAATTGTCATTAAGGTAATGGGATTTTATTATAACTTCTTCTCTTTATAATCGTTGTTGGTCTCTATCGAGGTTTACGGCTTAGCCGGGTAGAAAAAAAAATTCTACACTTGGGAGATAAAAAAGGTACTTACTACTAGGTACACTATAATAATTGAGACACCGAAATAATTTTATACTGAATAATTATTCACCTAACTATTAAACAATCATTTAAATACGTCGTTGGGATCATGACTGCAGGAAAAATGACAAAGATCAAAATTTAATCCATTCGATATTAAAAAGTGCTACAATTGGCGGAATCACTGCCAAGAGCAATCATATCCAGACTCCAGATAACTAAGCAGGCAAAGGAAAAGAAATGTTTGACGACGTTGAAACTAGCCCAGACGTCAAAGCCACCAAAATTCAAATTTCTGTATGTACCGCCGATAAAGCCTGTAGACATACACATACATTCGCATTTATCTTATTTGTGGAAAGTAGGATACCGTCATTAAAATATACGAAAAATCCGCCTAGCAACTTACTGGACTGGTAAGAGGTACTCAAGGCGAAAGCCACCGAAGGACCGAAGGAATTCCTGCAATCCGATTGCTAAATATTCGCGGTTTCGATGTCCTAAGAATCCAAAGCACTCTGTGATAGAGACGTCCTATTGAGACTTGGTTACATTAAACTGTCCTTTTTGGGAAAGGTCTTTTATGCTCTAACTAGTGTACCCGCGCGCACTTCGTAGCGCCTAACTAATTATTCAATGCTTCTTTACTATATTAACGCATGTAAACCTTCCTCTTGAATGTATCCTATCTTACTATTTATTTAAAAATTCCATCAAAATCCGTTGTTTAAAATATCTAAGCATGCTATCTATCTGCCCCTAGACAGACAGATAGACACGAACACCGACTTTGTCGATACCTATTGTCTGCGACAATGAAGTTAGTTATTTTTTAATTTTCACTTTTTATTAAAATGATATTATACAGCTATATAAAACCAGGTAAAGAGGGGTATTGTAGACATAACAAGTGAAATTTAAAAAAAACATTTTAAAAACAAGCTTTTATTATTAATACCATAAAGTACTCGTCAAGACGAATCAAATGAGCCCAAACTCGATGGGGTTACGTCGTTTTATTACGGAGTTCCTATGACCACCTCCCAGTTCCATCATCAGATCAGCTCCATGTCATAATAATATTGCATTGTCATCCGATTTATGCATGCATGCAAAATTTCAGCTCAATCGGACACCGGGAAGTGGGTCAAATTTAAGTTGCAAGATTTGATTACAGACAGACAAGTGAAAGTAAACAAGTGAAATTTAAAAAATACTTTTTAAAAACAAGCTTTAATTATTGTTATCATCTTGCATCATAAAGTACTCGTCAAGACGAATCAAATGAGCCCAAACTCGATGGGGTTGCGTTGTTTTATGACAGAGTTCCTATAGCCACCTTCTAGCTCCATCATCAGATCAGCTTCATGTCATAAAAATATTGCATTGTCATCCAATTTACACACGCATGCAAATTTTCAGCTCAATTGGAAACCGGGAAGTGGGTCAAATTAAACTTGCAAGATTTGATTACAGACAGACCGACAGACAGACAGACAGACAGACAGACAGACAGACAGACAACAGACAGGTGAAAGTAATATAAAGCTTGTAATAAAAGCTTCGTAAATAAATAGAAAACCCAATTCAGCCAGATAAGGATCTATTTTTACAAGCTTTATCCTTACTTTCACCTGTCTGTTGTCTGTCTGTCTGTCTGTCTGTAATCAAATCTTGCAAGTTTAATTTGACCCACTTCCCGGTTTCCAATTGAGCTGAAAATTTGCATGCGTGTGTAAATCGGATGACAATGCAATATTTTTATGACATCGAGCTGATCTGATGATGGAGCTGGAAGGTGGCCATAGGAACTCTGTCATAAAACAACGCAACCCCATCGAGTTTGGGCTCATTTGATTTGTCTTGACGAGTACTTTATGATGCAAGATGATAACAATAATTAAAGCTTGTTTTTAAAAAGTATTTTTTAAATTTCACTTGTTACACTAAATGATTCGTGAGTGTTTATATTCATCATTGTAAATAAACGGCATAAACTCACTTGTATTTACTTCGGCTGCGTGCCGACCGTTTCGATCCTGTACGAGGATCTTCTTCAGGGAGTCGCTGCGGTTACGCGCCGGCGTCCGCGCCCCGCTTAGCACTGCGCGCCGCCGCTCGCCGCGCGCGCGCTGACTGCTCTACGGGTCGCGGGGAGGCACGCAGCCGAAGTAAATACAAGTGAGTTTATGCCGTTTATATACAATGATGGAGATAAGGATCTCTATCTAGCAATATTAATTACTGTGCTAAAAGTAAAGTTTGGCTATCCTACGTACATATTGGCAAAATAATTTACATCAATATACGCTACACAGAGTACTAATTAAAACTAGATCGGCCATCATTGAACTAATTGCCCTAAGCACGGTTTAGGGATAACGAGGTCTGTGGGTTACATTCAAGCGCGCGTTATTCGACCGTAATAATAATAATTACCTATCTCTCTGTTTCGGCTACAGTGACTCAAATTATCTATTTTATACATAATATTAAATAACTAAAACATTATTTATTGCCTTGAATGTTTTGCCCAAATATTCGACCGTAATGTGTAAAACCATGAAGCCCGATATTATGTGTAGGTACTTTTGTTCTAGGACATTACTGAGGAGGTCGTGTAATTATTTACCACGTGGTTAGCTCAACATTAGTAGTCAGTAGTAATATTGAGTCATCACTAGTTTCTTACATACAAACAACGGCCGTAATAATGGTTCAGCACTTTCATGAATGGTTAGTAAGCTACGCGAGTGTCATTGTCAACCTCAATATTTGCAGAAGAATTGAGTTATATTGACGATGTCTTCTCCTGAGTATCTCCTGTTAGGTCTCAATAAGTAGTATTTCTCTTCTATTCTATTATTGTTGTTGTGTGTATTAATTGTGTGTTGTGTTGTAATTACTGGGCTAAAGAGACTTAACATCTTATGACTCTTGAGTAAGAAGCGTTGGTGCAGTGCTCCTAGAATTTCACATAATTGTGAAATCCTAAGTAGCACTGTACTGATTATGGGTAGCGTTATCTCTTAACATCAGGAGAGCGTCTTGCTCGTCTTCTACTTCATCACATAAAAAAAAAGTAAAGTATGTCAAGCCCGTTCTTATTTTTATTTAGTCCCTGTCTCACTCCGCTGCCAAAGTTAGTAAAACTTTAAATTATAGTATGTTACTTAACAGTTTACAACGAAGTGGGTGCACTTACAAGCTCAAGTTTAAGTTAACTTGGCGATGACTTGGCGCGGATTTTACTTGACTCAACTTTGACAACTTTAGTAACAAGTTTTAACGACAGGTTTTATAGATAGAGATAGTTTATGTATATTAGAGAGAGATTGTTTAAGTTTATAAATTTAATAATCTTTTAAAAAGTAAGAAATGTGGTTATAATGCACTAAAAAGGGGACACAATAAAGAGTATTTCTATTCTATTCTATGCTGCCAGCATTCTGGGCACACTGCCATCTGAAGGTAGTTTGGAGCACTTGGATTTTCCGGCGAATACTTTTACTAACCACAGAATCTTGTGGCCGATCTGTGGTTAGTAAAAGTATTCGTCACACTAAAATTTTTTTAATAATAATTGACTAGTCTTAATATATGAAATTAATATCGGTTCATAATTTTTGACTGATTATAAACCCGCAGTCAAAACCATTGAACAGATAAGGTTCAAATTTGGTTTTATGGCGTAGAACTTCACTAAGAAAAAAAATGATTTCTCGGACAAACCGAAAAGCTCACATGAAAAACAAGCTGCGTCGTGTAATTTTACATGTTGAAAAGTATCCCAAATTTTAGCTTAATCGATTTTGTAGTAAAGATGTAAATAAATAAAAAGAACACACATACTTTTCCTTTAATATTTGATTTATATACCTCTAGTTAGTCCTTTATTTTTATTATCATTCCACATATGTAGGTACTAAGTATTAACAGTAAATTAACATAAATAACATAATAACAGTAAATTTAATTTGGGTAAACATATTAAAAATGCTTACATAAAATATTAAAATTGCGTAATTTACGATGATATAATAATACGCAAAATAATTAGGTTGTTGTAGGCGCACGCCCGGAGGCTATACTCCACGAGACCTCTAAAATAAGCCCACATTTTTATTTTCCTTTTGATATTTTGATACGATGGGAACCGCGAACCGTGATTATACGAGTAAAAAGTAATTCTAAAATACAAATAAAACAGTAATCCGACTTATTTAAATGGGACCCAGTGGAATGAGTAAATATTAAATATCATCATCTCATCATGATCTTTTTGTTACCTAGGCAAAATGTTTTACGCATCGTCACCTTGCGCAGTGGGGCGCAAAGCGGTATGTAGGACTACCCCGCTTCAGCGGTTTTCTTATCAAATTTTAAAACTAGAAAATGTGTCTAGTATTTTTTTATGTAGACTTAAAAAAAATGTTTTATTGCATAAAATACAATTTCAAATGACATTAAGCTAATACAAGAAAAAAAAGGAAATATATTATAAGAAATGTGATATCTAAATATATACAAGGAAAGAGTGACTAACTGTCTGATTTATCAACGCACAGCTCAAACAGCTGAACGGATTAGCTTGAAATTTGGAATAGAGGAGGTTTTATTACGTAGACCTCCGCTAAGTAAGGATTTAGCCACGCGGGCAAAGCCGCGCGCAAAAGCTATTTATTAAATTAGGCAAAAGGCATATGCTCAGAGCTCAACTTTACTGGCAAAGATGCGCAGCGCTGTTTTACTTGCCGGACAAACAAATATTTAGACTAATCCCTGCTATAGAAGATGTATAGGTATACTTTTAAACAACTCGCAACAATTAATGGGCAAACTCATTAATATATAATAATTGTTATTTTTTCTTTCTCTTACCTGTTTCCGACAAAGGGTTTATTTAAAACATACTTCATTATTAAGCGGAAGTAAAATTTGTAACTCCTAACAAAAAGAGAAAAATACTTGAAATTAAAACCGGCGCTAAAAGATTTAGAAGCCGTTAGTTAATTAAAAGCTGGTACTTTGTGGTTCATTCGTAACAAACTGGAGAGTGGTACAAATCATTGACTTGAAAGGAATAAAGCTGTAGACACACAGACGCGCGATTCAAGTACACACAAGTCTAAAAATAAAATTAGGCAACGCTAATACATGATTATATTAATGACTTTATAATATTAATTTGCGCGTTGGACTTTCATAACTCCGTGTACACGGACTCCGTAACACAAATGTATTGCTTGCTTTACGATTTTGAAAACTAACGCGAGTGTTATCCATATCAACTATGTAAATATACCGACTAAACTCACGGATATAAAAGTCGAAACTAGTAGTGATGACTCATGCGGCGAGGACCTGCCTCCGCCCCTCTCGCAGCGCGCGGTGCGTGCCGCAGCGCGAGCGCGGGTCAGTTGCCAGCGTCGCGACCTCAGCGCGTGAGCTCCTGATGAAGGACTTCGTAATAGTCCGAAACCCAGGGTCGAGCCTAGTTTCGACTTTTATATCCGTGAGTTTAGCCGGTATATTTACATAGTTAATATTGCTTGCTTGTTTTTTTTTTTTTAAATAACGGCATTTGCCACTAAAACAAAACGATATTGGTGTTTATACTCCAACAGAACCTACCCCCCTATGGGAGGGTACGGTTAATAGTATAATGTATAATGCCTTTTTTCTCGGCGTTAACCAAAAAAGCAAGACTCTTCTTTTACCTTTAATCTTGTAACTTGCGCCCGTGACTGGAAGATTCCCAATTTTGCAAGTTGTCTCCCCTCTTCCCTGTCAGTTGCTTACCTGAAACAGGAAACGAAAACGTAAGCTTAATGTTTAAACTCATTAATACTACTTAAGGCATTATGCTGATTATAGACATTTTCTGCGTTATTACAAAACGCGGACTTACGCTAGTTCTGGGATTAACTAATATCATTTGTTCGCTTAGTACCTGGTTTAATCCTGGTACAATCGTTAGTCCGCGTTTTGTAATAAAACGGTTTATGTATAGACTAGCTTGCATTGTCCACGTGGAGAAGTTTTTTAACGGATATTTACATCAGGGGGTTAGACAAGGTCCAATCGTTTGTCGCTATCGCTTAAAAAATGTACCTACTGGGATGACAGTCGTAGTCGTTTGTTTTCGATAGCGACTGTCATTTTAGTACATTTTTTAGCGATCGCGACAAACGATTGGCGCTTGTCTAGGCCCCCAGAAAAGCACTATGTTCCAAATTTTTACATTATGGTGTAAGGTGGAAGGTTTCGGCTGTAGCGCTGGACAAAACGGTGTCGCCAAATCGTTATATTATGACCGTGATCCGGCATGATGTTCAGGGAAGAGATTTATCCCGCCTTCTAGGTTTAGTTTGCTCCCATCTACAACCCCATCGTTGCATAACATCACGGGAGATCATAGTCAAAAGCTAACCTAAAATTAAATAAAAAAGGTGAAAGTATGCATAATGTGTGTGTTTATTACCCCTTCACGCTTAAACGTCTGTACTGTTTGAATTAAAATTTGGTATATAATACCTACCCTTTGGTATATTAGCTAAGACCCTAGAATAACACATAGGCGACTTTTCAGCACCTAAAAGCGCTGGGCACACAAAAGATAACTATATTGTAAAAGAAAAAACAAAATACTAATGCCTCGTCAAACCTAAAAGAACATATTAGATTTTATATCAGTAATTATTTAAAATATAATAGCTTTATTCGTTACATTTAAAGCAGTTTTAGATTGTGAATTAAAATACCACAACGCTACCTCGTTTTACTAAGTGTCTCTTTGGAATGCTATAACTGAAACTTTATAGATGCTTAGGAGCTAAGACTCTCTTTAAATATACATTTCCAGTGAATATATATTTTTATGATTGTAACCAAAGACATCTTAATGGTAAATCAATAGAAGTGCTGTTCACAGTTGCTTTTATTGCACAACATTACGATGAGATAACGTTCAATTATATTTAAATATAATTAGTTAAGTACTACATATTATGTAGATAAATAGATACAAAGATTTCAACTAGATAGTTCTCAATTTTCTACCTCATTTACTAAGATATACCTACATGCATTGTGAGCCTATAAAAGGCGTAATAAAAAAAAAAGATTGTTGAATAACATTTACAGGTCTATCGTTATTACAGGTCTCTTGAACATCGCAGCATACATTCATTTCTAAGAACTCAATTTTTTTAGCTTTATATTTTCAAAACGCCGATGATAACGTGGTGACAGTCTAACCTAAGGTTAATAAAAAAAACCCTAAACTGAGAACCCTAAAAAACCCTAAAAAACCCTGAAAGTCACTACTGAGTTTTTTTGTCGCATAAACACATACAAATTCACACAGTTATCCCCTTTCATTACAATGCATCCAACGGTAAGCACATCTAATGTTTTATTGCCAAGATTTCCATGGTATTAGCTGCACAAAAGGAGGCCAATGGCGTCAGTGTGAAAGAAAACTTTGAGTCTGAGACCTATTGTGAAAGATCTAAAACAAAGTTCTATTGTTCTGTTATTGAAAGGGCGGAGCTCTAGAAGTTGGAAAAATTGGACTTCTTTTGGATTTCTTTTCTTGAAGTTTAAATATTCAACTGTTATTTATCACACTGAATGGTGCTTTAAAGGTTTTACTTCTTTAAGATTTGTTCTTTTAAGTGTAAAAAAATCAACTTATACTTTTTTCCCAAGCAATTCATTGGTAGGTTCATTGGAATTTCAAATATTACGATTCAAAACATTTCAGAATGATACCATGATTTTAACAGAAAATTAGTTAAGAAGTTTCAGATAGCATAAACTATCCTAAGGTTTCCGAGATAGCAAAAACTATCTCTACACCAAAATTCAACTGAATCGGTCCACCCGTTTAGGCATGAAAGAGTAACGAACATACAACCATCCATACATTCTTACAAACTTTCACGTATATACTCGTAATATAAGGAAGCTTTTTTTAACTTGTTTAATAATACAAATCGTAAACATCCTGAACTTTATCTGGAAGGTCCCAAAATGCTCCGTATGAATAGGTATGAAGCCATTTCAATAAATTCCATCTCGTACTCTTCCCGTTTAATATCCGGGGGTAATCCCTGACCTTAAGACCTTCACTCGCGAAGGTTTATGTTGTACCTGCAGCTTTATTTACCGATATCTATTTCTCATTATTTACCCATTACATTATTTATATACTATATATATATACTTTTTTGCTGAATGTGGACTGTATATCCATAGGTCGCTGGTTCAGATCCGGCTCGAAGGACCAAAAATAGATGTCGGGGTGCGGGTGAGATTGCAGTGAAACAAATGGTACTTAGGACTGGATATATTGTCTAGTAAATGTTAATGTTAAATAATGTTGAATGTTAATGAATGCACCCGAGTGACGCGGCGATCGGTAATACACTAACGATAAAATTGCCGGACTGATGGAAGTGGGTCACACGAGTGCAATCTATGCGAAATGTTCGGTGATGCACCGGACAACTTCGTTTCAAAAACAAAGATAATTTTTGAAGTGTTTGAAGGTTATATATCTATGAAAATGTCATTGATATATTCACAAAAACTGTTATATCCGATATTTATTATGATATATATCTGATATATTATGATAAATATCCGATATATATCGAATTTATTAAGATATTCATTCTTTGAACCCTGCAAAAATTATTTTTTGTTTTTGAAACGAAGTATAGTTATGTGGTGCGGATGCAAATCTGGACCACCGAGTTCAAATCCCGGCCCCGCACCAATGACTTTAATTAGGTATGTGCGGTTTTTCCTCTCGCTTTACTGGTGGCTTCGGTCGTGGCAAGTTACCACCCACTGGACAAAACCGTGTCGCCAAGCGGGCATTGTGACCGTGTACCGGCATGATGTTTATTGAAGCCAGGGAGGAATTAATCTCGCCTTCTATTTAGTTAGGCCTGCTACCATATTAACCTTCTTCTTGAATCGCTCTATCTATTTAAAAAGACGCATCTAAATCCATTAGTTATGCATATTATACAAGTAAATGTCTCGTACATATCCCCCCAGAGGTACCTAATTCGATAACTGTCAAAATTCAAGCGCCCGAGTAAAGAAGGTCCCTCACAATAGATGCGTTTACGCTGGGGACCTCGGCGTACGTATTATGAGTTATTGGTATGTGATATGGGAAATACAGCCGATGGAATGTTGCCATTTTATTTTGTACAGGATGGAAACTCCGGAAAGGGTATATTGGAATTGCTGTATCTATAGAAAATTTATAGAGCAACCTTTTTTCTTTATTAAAGGTTAGTCTACCACGATCTCGCGTGATGTTAAGAGCGTATATATCGAGTGACGCTTTCTCGCTCGCACTATCTGACAATTTTTGAAATATAAAATCATAGAATTAATTAATTGAAAATTCCTTAAGAACAGCCCTCCATAATATTATTGCACACATTTTAAAAGTGTTTCTAGTTCGATATATTTAAAAATGGCATAAAAAGAATTTTTATAAAAAAAATTTCTTTCAAAAAATTTTTTTATGCCATTTTTAAATATATCAAACTGGAAACACTTTTAAAATATGTGCAATAATATTATGGAGGGCTGTTCTCAAGGAATTTTCAATAAAATAATTCTATGAATTTATATTTCAAAATTTGTCAAATAGTGCGAGCGAGAGAGCGTCACTCGATATATACGGTCTTAAGCGACGATGCAGCCGCAGATTTGATGCCTTGATGCAATTTGAAACGTTGCGTGGTCAAAATAAGAGATGCCACAAATAAGAGAAGTTTTCCATCAGATGAGATGTGGTCAAACGTTGACCTATTTTAGTATAAAAAATACTATCGAAAGATTTTAATGTATGATTTTAGCCGTTGATCATCGAAAATGGAATAACACTTGGCCTTATCGAAACTGGTCCAACATTTCCAAGTTGAATATAAACGTGCTTTGCGCCCTGGCTCATTGAAATCTGTTTTTTTTTTTTTTTCATTTTCCTTGCTGTTTCTATTTTTTTGTCAACAAACTGCTCAAATTATAAATTAAAATACAACACGTCATTGCATTTTGTATATCGCAGTTATAGATAAATGAAAAGTGCCTCATCATCGTATTTTATCTTCCGGAATTATAATATTAAACTGAGAAGTGAACCAACGAATATAGTCCATTTCCATTCCACCAAATGAATATTAACTCTAGCCCCGGCCTAAAAGACCCATGTATTTGCAAAAAGGATTCAATACTCGATCATTTCAGTAAAGAGGCCCATTATATTTACATAGGAGTGATAACCCTTCACTGGAGAGGCAATAAGGCTTAGCAATAAGGTGATAGTGCCGACATCTGCCGAACATGGTATACAAACTATTTGCTTACGTACCTATTTGCTGAGGGTTAGTGTTAAAGTTACTGGCAAACTACACAAGTTTGTTAGCACTAAGAAAAAGTAAAAAAGTCGATTGCTGAAAATTATATTTAGGTTCTCCACTAATTTCTTAGTACTTAATACTTGAAAATTAAAAATTACTGGCAAAATCACTAAAGTTTGTGCCGTGTGCCATAATTATCCCGTAAAAGCAAGCAATGTCTGATAGCGGCGATTAAATAAATTAAAATCACTGGCAAAGTACACAAATGTGATGCTATTGCAAAAAGGGCGATTGTGTCTTGTTCTTTTTATAAAACTCATGCAACAGATGTTAAAGTGAAAAGTATCAAAAGCAACTGTTGTGCTTTAGAAGAGTAATTTAAAAATATATATATAAAAAATTGTTCGCATAGTTTAGTTGGTTTTGTATTTTGTAGTGCAGGCATGCGCCTATACATAAATGGAAAGTTATGGCAATGTTGACTCGTACATAAAATATAATTTTTTTACGTGCGCGCATTTGAAATTCAAACATTTTACTAGTAACTAAGTATTTTTAGTATAGTAATTTACTAAAGCGCTTAACAATGTATGTAAAACTTAGAATAATCATGATTCTTCCCAATAAAAGATATTTAAGTAAATATTAGTTAAACAAAAGACTGAGGTAAGTGCCAAAGACTGAGGTAAATGCCAAAAAATCCAACTTTTTTATATACGTAGATATAGCGGATAGAGAACTAAATCTCCCATTGAAAAGCACTCCGCTGCAGAAAATTCTCATCTCGGGAAGCCATATCAAAAATTTTGATTAAAATGCATTTTCATATTTCTTTGACAAAATCAATGAGCGGAATAGCTGGTTCACATTCATCGACAAATATGAATAAAATACCTACATTATTGAATGTTATACGAGAAAATCTAAACATTTCAGAGTCATTGTGCGAGATTGTGAGCGCCAGGAATTTATATAGCGTCTGCCTATTGTCAGAACGGTCTAGAACTTGGAGAATGAAGTGCCTTTGTACAGTAAAATATAGGAGACACCGCACTTTGTGAGCCTTTGTGTTGAGGACGCGTGTTCAAGTGTTTAGGACTGAATCAATTTCAATAAACTATTAGAGAAAATCCTTCTGAAGTTATTTTTATCACGTGAACCTTTTTGAAGTTTGCATTTGATGAAAGAGTTTTGTGACGTTTTTTACTATTATGGGTGACGATGAGCGGTTAAATTTTGCAACAACATTTTTTTATACAATAAAGTAAGAAGACGAGCAAAACGCTCGCCTGATGTTAAAAGATATAATATAATCAGTACAGTGCTACTCTGGATTCTACTAAGATATCAAATTCTAGGTGCACTACGCTAACGCTTTTTACTTAACCTATAAGTATGGACGTCAAAATTTTTTTACACAACTGTGGACGTGGAGTCTAACAGGCGTCTATTATGTACACACATTTTTTTGGAAATTCTATATTAAATTGTTTTTAAACTGATTGAATATTAAAGTAAAGGGATCAAGGCATAGGATAACGTGTTGAAATAATAAAATTTTACAAAAATTATGGCACTTTTCAGTCTAAATCCAAATAGGTTACATATTCAGGTATTAATATCAGCCGAACTCATTTCTATGGCAAAATAAGTATTTTTTTCTTAAAATATAATATATATAAGAAACAAAAAACGCAAAACACCTATTTCCGGTATAAAAAATATAAAATTTTGACAACAGTCTAATAACGTAAATTTATTTGCAGTCAATGCACAAAATATCCAGAACTTTGGACACCCACAGGTTTGTTGCACCTGACACAAACAGGGGCAGTCATCCTTGTTTTTTACGGTACAGAATATACTAGCTCTTCTATAAAAAAATTCTATATTCTCTTCATTGTGAGACTGAACCGAAACTAACAATGTCTCACTCATTAAAAAAAGAATGTAATGGAAAAATTTAAAATGAATTTTCGAAATATGGATATCCTGGACTAAATGGTTATCCTCCAGGGCCATGAACAGAACACGTACTATAATAAAAAAAATTAGAACCACCTGCTATATTGTTTTTTGACATTTTGTTCTACAAACTCTAAAATAAATATAATCGCCCCTACAAAATACATTGTAGGGCAACTATGGACGTGTAGCCTGACAGGCTCCGGTCAATATTTTGATGGACATAACTTACGTGATATTCATTGGATTATGCTACCTCCTCTCTTTTTAGTGTTTTACAACTAAAACAAAAGCTACTGAGCCGCTCAATCATGAAAAGTGAGGGGAAATAGGTGAAACTAAGAAAACGGAAACATCGAGTAGCCAGTGAGCCTCCACGTCCATACTTAAAGGTTAAGAGTTTATAATGAACTTCTGAACAGATTAGGTTGACATTTGGCACACAGATACTATTTATTTGTGTCGTAGGCATACGCTTAAAAATGAATTTACAGGAGGAGTGACCTGAGAGCATAAGCTGGTCTTTTATAGTTAACGTATTTTTTTTCTCATTCTTTCGTCACTTTAATCTAAATCTTGACTTTCTTTTGTTTATTTAGCACGTATATTGGCCCAAGATATTAGTTCCTTTCAGTCAAGTAACAGTTAATGAAACCCAGCTCCTTAGTTCGTTCTCTTACATAAACAATCACATAATCGACTTGCTCCCACTAACACACGCCAGTCTAATGGAAATCTCGTGTAACGTCGCGCAAAGAGAACCGACTGCTTGTTTCAACTGTACTTGCTGCTTATTTTATGTGCTTTGAAACACGGATTAGTTTAATTCTAGATCGGCCGTGACCATTCAATGGAAACTGCGTCGCGTCGTGAACACAAAACTGAAGCAAGAAATCACGTTTGAGTGCCATCTCGCTCATAACTACATACTTGGGTTGACGTTAGTGTTTTAATTACAATTTGTATGAGGTGAGTGAGGTGGCACTCCAACCGTCATCAACGTCATTTTTCTTACTTTAGTTTGGTGTTCACGTCGCAATCTCTAATTTTCTGGCATCGCGTCATTAGAGAGACTAGCCAAAAACACGAAGTTCCACAACTGTCATGTGTAGTATTTTTTTTTGCTATTACGACTTGTGGCTAAGCGTGTGTGCCATTGCCTAAGCTCTCTTCGTACATTCTGAGTCATGAGATTTGTGGAAAGCAAGTGTGAGATAGGCTATATAGACCCTCTTTTTCTCACAGAAAATAAAATCTGACGAGAAACCATAAAAGAACGCACTTTGAATGCACTATATCAGTCTAGGCACCTTACGTGATCCATGGGTCGACCGCATCAGAATCCATCAGATGGCGATCAAAAGTAGGTCTACTTAAAAAAAAAACTTTGGACAACATTTCTGGTTCAATGGATTTTATCTTTATTAAACAACAAGACTAGGTAAAACAAGTTTTTCATAAAATTTTTAGTTACATTGTATGATAACTAACTCTGGTTCAATTGGAAATTTATAGCCATTCCTGTTTTATTTATTCCGCGTTTTGTATCGTACTGTAAGTTTCATATTTCCTTTGACTCAAAGTAAAAGATGCACGGATTTAACAATGTCAAAGAAGATAAAGTAGAAGATGCATGTAGCAGTACAATTGAAAAGGAATATTTGTTTGATCGAGATGGAGTTTCAAATAAAGGAACGTCTTTTTCCGAGTTCTGAAATGTGTTTGGTGGTGGATACAGATAACTCTTTATCTACACACAATACATATAATACAAACGAATAACAACAAGAAATACTAATAGTAATTAAAATCTAAAGACCAATCCAAATTTAAATTTGCCATAAACATTTTTTTTTCTTTCCTTCAAATTAATAATCATATGACGCAACCGTAGTAAGCTCACTGGCTAATTTATGTACACTCCAGTCCAGTCCAGTGCTTAGTTTGGAGAAGTACTCGTATGAGCAAAATGTGTAAATGTATTTTGTATGGCCATACTCGCACACATACAGCACAAACAAATTCTCAGTCGCATTAGCTCGAAGGCTTCCTATGGGCGCTTCACCTATTTTCTAGCAAGATCTTATCCATCTTTGAAACAATCAATTGACTACTAAATTTACCACGACGCTCATAGTTTCAATTATAGAGTTAAATATCTCATTTTCAAAGATAAATAAATTACAGGAGCCCCTTTATTAATTGAGATTATACCAGTAGGTACCAGTAGAATCATTTATTTCTGACGGAGACGTTGATTAATCCCGACTAACGCTAGGTATTAATTTCACCCTAGGGTTGTCCCTATAAAGTTACTAAAGTTTATGCTCACGGCTTTGCTCCCGTTAAAAACATGTTTTATTAGCGGAGGTCTTCATTTTTATTTTGTTTTTTTTTCTACATTTTTTTTATAAATAACTAGCAGCGTTCAGCGGTTTTATCCGTTTTTTATAACCTATGTGTTATTCTAGAGTCTAAGCTATCTGTATACCAAATTTCAGCTCAATCGGTCCACCCGTTTAGGCGTGAAAGAGTAACAAACACACATCCAGACATCCATTCTTACAAACTTTCACGTTTATTATATGAGTAAGACAGGCCTGCGTTTGGCCAGTCTCACCTGCTGGTAAGTAATAAAGCGGTCGAAGATATTATGAAACCTTATTTAACCTATCCGTATTCTTCGGGGTATAGTTATTTGAAAAATGTAAATAACATTAATTGTCTATTTTTTTAAGAATATAATCTAGAATCTAGAGTTTACCGAGAAACATTTAAAAAAGTAAATTACACGAAATTACAAAATTTGTTAAGGACGAAACTTTTAACAAAATTTTAGTAATAACTAAATTTACAACTTTTAACTAAATTATTAACTATTTTTACTAATTAGTGTTACACGATATGAAGTTCGCTAGGCCAGCTAGTTGGATATGATATATAACATATTTTGTAGCAATAAATTGAAGGGCACTCAAGCCATTACAAATCAATTTCTCGTGACCCGACGACAAATTAATAATCCCCGATTCTCCTCTCTAATTGGGTATTACGACAAAATTAAACTTTATTACGTTTTTTCTTTGAGAGGGAAAATGAGACGCAATTTTAATATGTCCGAGATTTAATTATTGTGACCCATGGAAAGCTTCTAAATGTATAAATTAGCAGGAGCTCGTAATTCATACAATGAAGGAATTATTATTATATAAAGCAAACAAGGACTTCTTAATTAAGAGCGCTGAGTCCGCGGGACGCTCTCTCGATATATAATTATTCATAGATTTAACTTTTTGAAAATTCCTCAAAAGGGTCGCTGCACAATAGTATATCACACATTTTAAAAGTGTTTTCAGTTTGATATGTAAATATTAAAAATTAAAATTATTTATTCATAAAAATAGGTACAGTCAACTACAAAGAGATGTATCCATGTTAGGCTTACAAAATGAAGTAAATTTTCATTTGCCACAATGAACTACCCTTGGTTCGTGACATTTCTAGTAGCATTCAAACTTTATATTATCATCGACTCGTTTAATATGCAACAATGATGTATCCCACTACGTTTCCTTAGATGATACATAATAATAGCATTTCAAATGAATCGAATATAGTATAAGATTTGGTGGATACTGAAAATGTCACGAAGTAAGGGTAAATAATTTTTGCATACTAAAAGTTCCTTCATTTTGTAAGACTAACATGGATACGTCTCTTTGTAGTTGACTGTACCTGCATTAAATCTAATGATACAGAAACATACAGATACAGAAAATATGGCAAGATGAGATTTTTTGAAATCTCTATGAGGAGAACGAGCAAGAAACTCATGGAGCTTAATTTCTCAGTAAAACTAAATGTCTCGTAAATGCTTACGGCACATTTGAATTTGATGATAATTTCCAAGAAAATCACATCAAAGGAAACTATTCGTAATTTTCCAGTTGAAATGTAGCCACAGGTTCGGAGAACGCCAGAGACAAAGCCTATCCCTTTCCGGATGACCCTCGGTTATGTATTTACAGTGCGATTGTGTTCCAACATTGACTTGGATTTAAGGACTGCCCTCAAGGGATAGTGAAATAGAGGATCACTGTTTTGACTTTGTTTATATTTTGAACTAAATTTAAATTTGATTGTGCAATATATTCTAAATGAATGTTATTCTACCGCCTGAGCAGTGATGTGCAAACATTGCTGTGCTTCGGTAGGAGGGCACTGTAGCTAGTGAAATAAATGGGCTGAAGATTCTTAACATCTAATGACTCTCAAGAAAGCGTTGGCGCAGAGCACCCACGTTTTTTTACCTTTGTATAATACTGAGTAGCACCATCTAATAAAAAAAACCTTATTAAAAGTTGTCTTGTATAAAAAAATATTGTAGAATAAAAAAAAATCATCACTACAAGTACAACACAAAGTTGCTTTCTGTCTGTCCCTATGTATGCTTACATCTTTAAGACAACAGATTTTAATAAGGTTTTTTTTATTAGATGGAGTGATTCTTGAGGTAGGTTTGTATGTATAATGTATAATGCATGCATAATATAGTAGAGAAACACTGATAATTTTCTGTAAGGCTCTACGAAGTGCGCGCGGGGCCACTAGTAGCATCTAAATGAAAAATGCCACAAACTATTAGACCAATTGAAAATATATCTTGATATAAAAATAGATAAACATTTTACCGAGCGAATGGCTCGCTGCCAACTCAGATAACTTTAGTACGCCAGGTGCACCAAACTAACTTTGATCTAAGTATTTTCTATTACAAAATACTTGAACTTCTTTGACGATTATTCAAAAACTTTCTTATCAAATCACTATATATTTGGCCGTTTTATCCATATTATTTATTAAAATGCTATATTCGTTACTGCTTTGGGAATTAAGCAATATCTCGCTGGATTTTTTATGCTGTTTTGTTACCAGAGACGGTAGCGAATATCGCATGGTAGGAATTAGGTACGATTCAGATGTGCCGCATTATCTCACTAGGCAACTTCTTATAAACAACTTAGGGAAGGAAAAGAATAGAAAAAACAAAAAAAGAAGAAATTACATAATATTTACACATAAAAATTTAAAATGTTTAGATGGTTCGGACATGTAGAAAGAACGAATGAAAGGCGTTTGACTAAAGATATATATGAAGCAAATGTGAATGGTCAAGCCGCAATTGGTCGACCTAGGCGCACTTTCCTTGACCAAATAAATGTCGTTCTAAGGAAAGGCTAGTTCAAGAGCACCAAGAACCGGCGAGCGTGCATGAAGAATGTGATGAAAGTCGAGGAAGCAAAAGAGGTGTGTCAGGATCGTACCCAATGGAGGGAAATGCTTACCCCAACGGAAACCAGGCGTGATTATATGTATGTATTTAAAAAAAAACTATAAATAAAACCTCCGTTTTCCAGAAATCGTACATAAATTTACTAGGCGAAACTATGCGGCTTAACCAATCAGTATTGCAATAGAAACCACAATTCTATAAAAGCTAGTGACCGCTCGTAGACACAATTCGTAGCCCGTCTACGGCGTAGCCTCGTAGCACATGCTACGAACACCGGCCACAAATCAGGCTGTCACCACAGTTTGCCTTACATAATGTGTAGCTAGCTATATGTATATATAGGTTCGATAGACTTGTTGCTCTCCTATATCTAGATGTCTAGACTTAGGACAAACATCGTATCGCTTATCGGATTACTTGAGATATTGAAACTAACTTCTAACAAGTTTTATGTTTGATTTATATTTGAACTTAATTTTATTCCTATACTACCAAAACTTTTGGAACCATGCCATAATAACCATACAACATACCATAATAATAATGACCAGAGCGGATTTTTGTCAGCATATCTGTTGAAATATCATTTTCAGGGTGATTGTTATCGAACTTCTCCAAAACGATATGATAAGTATTTGAATCTCATGTATTTTTGGTAGGTCTGAGAATAGGTTAGTTATTTAAATTTTTTATTAAACTTATATTTTTACGGTTCTGCAATTGAATAGAGAGTAGAATACTGCTGCACAAAAAAGAGACGACGGCGCAGCAAAACGTAAGCAAAAAAATAACCTATAAAACACTTTTTTTTTTTAAAGGCCACTTGAGGCGACCAAAAGATGCTAAATTAAAAAAAATAAGTTGCATTTGATTTTGTACTGGTATCGTAAGAATTTTAAAGATTTTTTTTTTTAAAATGTTAAAATTTGACAGTGGACGTTAGCAAAACGAGAAGCGATTTTGGTCCGAAATAACCCCGCTGGTTTGGAAGTCACAGATTGGCTGAGTGTGCCAAAATTAAATTTCTCGTAATTCCATTTTTTATACTGCTATACTTTTTACACACATTTCGAATTGACAACCGCCTTTGGCGAAGTAGGTGAAAACACAAAAATCTCGCCCCCAACACGAGCACGGAAAAACCCGTCGGCGGCAGAACAAAAGGAATTCGACAATCAACTCGGAACTCTTTGTCAAACAGAAATACTGGAAAAATACTTGTTCTTTGGTTCCTCGACAAATGAAATTACTGAGCGAACTCCGGACTGAACAGATGTTATGAGGCTTCTTAGGAGCTTTGGAGTTCCATTAATTATTAAAAATTAAACTTTATTAATATATAAAACCGGACAGGTGCTAGTTGGGCTCGTCCACCGAGGGTTTCGTAAACAAACTTGTACACAGTACATCTCGACTATCCTAGCATTATTTGTGAGGTAGTTCCGATGACTATTGAGACTATAAGACTTACAGCTCCTAAAAAACTTTTTAAAGTAACACTTCAACAAACATTCTAAATCCATAATAATAAATGTTCTTTTACTGTGTTACACCCAGGTGTACGTAATTGCTAACAAATTCCGCCGAAAAAGTGGCTCATCGAGAAATCACGTGACTTAAATTTAAAAAACGAATCTTATCAAAATATGGTCTTGATTGGTTAAAAAATAAATTGTGCGGCATTTTCATTGGGAACTATAGTACGCATGCTCTGAATTTGTCAACACTCCATTTTGATTTTGACAATTATCCATTTTGACAAGTTTTAAGGGTTAATGACGTTCTTGAACATTTATGTAACAATATTATATTTTCATATTTTTGCGCTTATTTAACAGCAAAAAGTGATCCCTTAACACACTTCAGTTATGTGTGGCTCCTGCACCATATCATAACACATCCTGGTATGATCAATAAGACATAAAACGAAAATATTTTCACATAGATTTGACGTTTTCACTTGAAAGGTAAATAACAGACTGAAGCCCGAAATTATAACATTTTAAGCTACCACCTTCTCCGGCAACATTTCTTATATGTCTTACATGGATCACAGTTACTCTTTCTGACTTATTATTTATTCGTAGGTTACACCGTTGTTGCAGCATATGAGCGAAATGCCAGCGATTGCCAGTAAAATTATTCAAACTGTGTATTTGATTTAATGTACATATATTAATTTTATTTGCTTTTTACAGTAAATAATGTGTATTTTATTATTCAACTTGTAACCAACAGTTATTAGGCTCTAACCCTCCATTGCTACGCCCCTTCTCGTTTACATAAACTAACCTAACAAATTCGCCAGACGTTTCGGCAGCCAAATTAAAATGTATCCTTGAGAAGGTTAAGCGAAGTAATTAAAGTATGAACTCACTATAATAGAGCCGATGCGTGTTCGAGAGTTCGCGTTTATAATGTACTAGCTGCGCCCAGCGGTTTTACCCGCAGTACTAATGTAGCCTATGTGTTATTCCAGGGTCTAAGCTATCTCTATACAGAATTTCAGCTCAATCGCTCCACCCGTTAGCGCGTGAAAGAGTAACAAACATCCTGACATCCAGACATCCATTCTTACAAACTTTCACGTTTATAATATTAAGTGGACCCGCGCGCACTTCGTAGTGCCTAACAGACAATTATCCCTGTTTCTCTACCATATAATGCATGTTTCATACATAATATAAACCTTCCTCTTGAATGACTGTATATATTTGAATGACATGAATGAAAAAAAAAATCATGTACAAACATCTCAGATTTTGCAAGAAAACAACATAATATTACAGGACATCAGAAAAAACATTTATACATAAAACGGTCGCAACTCAGCATGTTGCCGACTATCTACTTTATTTAAAAAAGCCACATCAAAATCCGTTGCATAGTTTTAAAGATCTAACGATACATAGGGACAGACAGCGGGAAGCGACTTAGTTTTTATCTAAATATATAAAAGAGTGACTGATTGACTGACTGATCTATCAACGCACAGCCTAAACCGCTGGAGGGATTGGGTTGAAATTTGAAACATATATAGGTTTTATGTCGTAGACCTTCGCTAAGAAAGGATTTTGCCATCCGGACAAGGCCGTAAGCATAAGCTAGTACTAAATATTTTTACGTAAACTAACCTAACAAATTCTGCAGACATTTCGGCAGACATATTAAAATGTATCCTTGGGAAGGTTAAGCGAAGTAATTAAAGTATGACCTCATGATAATATAGCGTGTTCGCGAGTTCGCGTTTATTATTTACGTGAAGACACTCCACACTGTAGGGTTGCTAACGAGCTGCCAAATTTTTGTTAATAATTTCCATAAAAAAATTACGTGATGATTTACGGCACTGAAATGTGGTCTTTCACTATAGTGAAATCAACACGAAGCTTAAAGTCTCAGCTAGCTATGGAGAGGGCTATGCTCGGCGTTTCTCTACGCGATCGAATCAGGAATAAGGAGATCCGTAGACGAAATAAAGTCACCGACCGAGTTAGCGGATTAGCAAGCTAAGGTGATAATGGGCAGGCTACATATCACGTAGAGCGGATGGCCGATGGAGTCAAAAAGTGCTCAAGTGGAGACCACGGACTAGCAAACGCAGCGTAGGACGTCCACACCCAAAAGGTAGACAGACGACCTTATAAATGTCGCCGGAAACGCTGGATGCAGGTCGCTTTTAACCGGTATGTATGGAGGTCCAAAGGGGAGGCCTATGTTCAACAATGGACGTCCTATGACTGAGATGATTATGATGATGATAAAAAATACGGTAGGTACCAACTAATCTCACAATCTAAAAGTATAGCACCATACTCAACACTACAACACTCTCGTCTGGAACATAGGCTTTTCTCCGTACAGCTGGAAAACCGTTGGGTGCAGCTAATGTTTAATATTTCAAAGTTAGCCATATCATGCAAGCGATAGTCTCTATTCGGGGTACTACTTGGATATTATGAAACACGTTGACGTATTTATACTGCAATAATTTACAGCTCTCTACTCCAAAAGTAATAAACCGACACGTTTGATTTTATTGCGCTTTAAAACGCAGATCGTTTGCATGTGTCAAACTCTAGCGAATTAATAGCTCGCGGGCGAGACGATCGTGCGATGTAGTGGACCTTTTACTAACACAACTAGAGAAATACTTGGATTTTCTGTAGATTGGAGTGTGAAAGACCTGTGGTTAATAGTATGTTATTTTTTGTATTTAGTAGCTGTTGCTTGATTTTTCTCAATACAGTTTATAAAGTTTTTTGAAGTGAAAACTTCTTTAGCGGCGCTGAGCACTTTTTTGTATGGGTAAAAACTTTCAAACTCGCGTCAGGGTCACGTGATGCTGATCGAAAAAGCGTAAGATCAAGGGGAAGGGAGAGGAACTAGTATCTCCCACTCTTTCTACCGTGCCTGAGTGTGCTGCTCTGTTTAGGCGGCACAGGGGGCTTAGACAAGCGCGCGCCCGATATTTTTTGAAGTGAAAACTTCTTTAGCGGCGCTGAGCACTTTTTTGTATGGGTAAAAACTTTCAAACTCGCGTCAGGGTCACGTGATGCTGATCGAAAAAGCGTAAGATCGAGGGGAAGGGAGAGGAACTAGTATCTCTCACTCTTTCTACCGTGCTTGAGTGTGCTGCTCTGTGAATTTGGTTTAACTATGTCAAATGATCGCAATTTTAGCACAACGAAATACAAAACTACTATTGATGCGGTCTTTATTAGACAATTAAATAGGTTCGAATCAAAACTGTTTGTTTCTTACTTCAGTTATCATAAACCAATTGTATCAGTTGTAAAAATTTGCGATGATGATTCTGATAATAACGATGGTGTAAAAGTCGTCGAAATTATGGATGGAAGTTGATTTTTCTGAGAGATAAAATTTAATGTAATATATAAATAACGATATAATATTATAAATAACAACATATAAATTGTCATATTTGTGTACGATAGCGCAATAAATAAACATTGTATTCTACCTCATAAATGATAGTATTTTTATACTTATAATTAAACACAACGTTAATATTGAAGTTTTCACTTCTGCCGGCACTCCCGGAGTGCTACCTTTTATTTTTTTATAAAGCCTAGAAAATAAAGAAGTTTAGTTGAGTAGAGTTTTTTCTGTGTGTGGCTAATATAAGAGAAAAACATAAATCTGTGGTTAACACAAGTGTTAGCAGTAATGCTGTCGTAGCTGTAGTTTGCTTGTTTTCTTCTCAATAATAGAATTTAAAAAATCGAACAAAATAATATTGTCGGCCATTTTGAAAAAAAAAAAAAAACAAAATGGCTGACAATAAGTTTACAAAAAAATCTTCATAAACCTTTAAACTTCTTTTCCTACCAGTGTATTTAGTCGTGCTATTAAGGTATTTATACGAGGACAATAAGTACTTCTACACCTTTTGGGACAGGCACCCATTGAATAATGTAAACGAACGTTAGAACAGTGTAGCAACCCTAGCAATCGTTCACATGGAGTGATTTAGGATAGACGTGTCTATTGCAACGAGAATAACTATATTACGAGCAGTAACCACGGAATAAGTAACGAAAAGGGATGGCAAAAAAGAAAAGAAAGAAACACATGTATTCGACGGCTAAAGCATAAAAAACAAGACAATTACAATAATAATGAAGCACATGATCATCCTCTAAGCCGCCGATTGGGAACTGCTTAATGGGACAAGTTTAATTTATACTGGTTTTTTAATGATTATAATTTACTAGCTACGCCCAGCGGTTTTAGCCGCTGTACTGCCTAAGTGTTCCAGGGTCTAAACTATTTATATACCAAATTTCAGCTCAATTGGTCCACCTGTTTAGGCGTGAAGAAGTACAAACACATGCACTCACAAACTTTCGTATTTATAATATTAGTGTGATAAAAAATGTAAGTTATCGTCAAACTGTTATTTCGTTGGTAACATTGTCCGGAATACAGGAATGCCTGCTGATTTCAATTTAACTTATTGACCCTCATTCTCTACAACAAAGTCTTGTTATGTCCGATTTATTCTCACAAAGTTATCTGTGAGTAATGAGTAGCGATTCCTTGACGGATCGAGAGTCGTAACAACACCGCACACATTACTGTTTAATGCTCTAAACTACGAGAAGCGATGTGCTATTATCATAGAGGACTCAACCACAAGAGTGCGCATTACTGGAGATATATATGTATGTTATCAGTTATCACCAATGATACGCATTGACGCTGCATAACACACGTGGAATTATGTCTTTGAACCAAAGAGTTTTTACTTTGAACGAGCCAATCAAAACTTGTAGTAAATGTCTTCGAACCAAAGAGTTTTTGCTTTGAACAACCCAATCACAACTAGCCAACTGCCCCCCGCTCCCCGCCACGTTTTGGCGATTTTGTTTCCATACAGAACATCACAAAAGCGGGGTCTATTTCTTTTGTCTATGTGTTTGACAAAAAATATTATTATGTACATAGTATATAAGTACCTACTTTGATTTTAGATCTTAAATCTTGTTTTTTTGTGTTCTTTTGTCTTGTTGTAACTTATATATTATGTATTTTTATTTGTAGAATGTCAATAAATTATTTTTTATTTATTTATTGCTTCAAATTGCTACAATTGCAACTAGCAATGTGCACCTTAAAATATATTTTATATTATTTATTTAAAAAAACTAACAGCTAGGTAACATAATAGAAAACTATATAAAACAATGAAGGTTATTTACTAGCTTCCGCAGATACATAAGTGAAATAAGTATACACAGTGTACTGTATATTTATAACGACAATATATTATGAACCATATATTTAACACAAGCATTTACTGCAGATTCACTCGCTTTGATGTATTTAACGGTTCCCTCGGGAATAAAACATTTTATTATAAGAGATAATATCGAATTATAAGGTGGTTTTCAAAGTTATATTTGCGTCAGTTAAGCCCACGTCTCAGAAATCTAAATTCTGTACTCATAGTACTTATCTTCTAAATACATAAAAGGAAAGAGTGACTGATTGACTGACTGATCTATCAACGCATAGCCCCAACCACTGAACGGATTCGGTTGAAATTTTGAATACATTATAAAGATTTTATGACGTAAACCTCCTAAGAATGGTTTTTGCCACGCGAACATAAGCTAGTCTAAATATATAAAGACAAAGCGTGACTGATCGAATAAATACAGCTCAAACAGCTGAGCAGATTGGGTTGTAATTTGGAACACAGATAGTTTCTATTACGCAGACGTCCAATAATAAAAATTTCCAAGCGGGTAAGGCCGCGAGCATATTATTATATGCACATTTGATTCTCACTCAATATTCTTAGACACTTAAGCCCTGTATATATGTATTTTCCCCCATACTTTTATGGCCCATTAGGTGCAGACATAAATCAATAAGCTTACGTTACGTTTAGAAAGCCAGTGACATATGCCTTCTAATTTACAAGTCAACATATAAGGGAGTAATAAAGCTAGATAATACGTGGCAACCACTGATGACATATGAGGTTGGATTGGCCAAAATATTTGGTATCAAAAATGTGTAGAATAACTGGCACTCTTGGGGTACCTAGTCTTGCAAAGGATGTCCCCCGGTATATTATTGTATAAACGAATCAATCAGCAGACTAGTAGATGTGCTATTTGACTGGTTTAAAAATAGCCCAGAAGAAATTTTTGCTCGATCTTTTTTAACCTCGTCAATTTGTACTTTATGCTTTTTGTTGGGTAAGTTTTGGACATGCAACACTTAATAAGTGAAAACATAATATACTAGCTTACGCTCAAAGCAAAATCCTTTCTTGGCGGAGGTCTACGTCATAAAACCTGTCTGTATTCCAAATTTCAACCCAATCCGTCCAGTGGTTTAGGCTGTGTGTGCGTTGATAGATCAGTCTGTCAGTCACTCTTTCCTTTTATATTTAGACTAGCTTACGCTCGCGGCTTTGTTCGCATGACAAAATCCTTTCTTAGCAGAGGTCTACGTCATAAAACATATCTGTATTCCAAATTTCAACTCAATCTGTTCAGCGGTTTAGGCTGTGGGTCAAAATCAGTCAATCACTCTTTCATTTTATATATTAAGATTACCTTCTGATTTACAGGACAAAATAAGAAAAGATTTCGTTGCGGGAGCGAAGCTGCGCTGGTTGAATAAGGCGATATGGATGCATGTGTCAGTAGTGATGCGTTATAGCCGTTCCTCGTTTCCATAACTATTCTGCGACAACCCTAGCTCGTGATAAATTCAGTTATTACTCATGGGCGAAGGCCAGTCTGTTGCCGCCTTGCTATAATGATCATCTTGCAGATAGGGCTGCCACTGTTTTATAATGGGGCTACTCAAATTTCTTTGTGATCTTTTTCAGTTGAAAGAGATACATTGAACAGAATAATGTATTGCCAAATTACAAGAAATACTTAGTTATTAATACAGGACAAACTCAAAACTAGTCTTACCGACATGAATGGAAGGAAATTAGAGTAAATATTATGACGGAGGGTTTTTTAAGATTAAATTTATACTTTTGTATACTAAAATCAAATAATTACAAATACGTGTTAAGTACACGTATTGATGTTTTTGACTGAATGTGCTTTTTTCCATATTGATCTATAAATATCCTAAGTATGTTAATATTGGCATAACATGAAGGAGGCCTATGCCCAGCAGTGGGATGTAGAGGGCTATGTCGATGATGATGTTAATATTTCAGTAAAAATAATATCTTATTTATTTAATATTTTGGTACAAATTGTAACAAACAAGGGTATGTTTTGACACTCGAGCGGTAAAAAGTTTGTCAACCGAAGCCTCAGAGGCTTCCTGTTAGGAAAATGTTAGGTTAAGTTTACTTATTACTTCGCCAATTCCCGGAATACGTGGGACCATAAATTTTCCCTCGCCAACACTTTTATTTAGGGCTTAATAAACGCTGGTATGTTGTATAATATTATTTTTGATAGAACATGTTTAGGGTATGATGGGACTGGCATGCCCATAAGGGTAAAAGTCCCAAAAAACAAATAAGAATAAAAAAAATTAAAAAAAAACGCTGGGCGACTGTTTCACTCGCACGATAACACTAATTTTGAAATATCAATTCGAAAAATTTAATTTTTGAAAATGTGTCCCGGCTATTTTATTACTATTTTTAAAAGTATTGCTATCATAAATAACAATAAAGTCATTCTAAATATACAGTACATAATATATTATGAAAAAAACACCTATTTTAATCATTCCTTTACCATGTTTAAAGTATCAAACTGGTTATACTTTTAACCTTTTGAACGCCACGGCACAAACGCATTTTCGTGCCCTGTGCGCCAAGGCACAATTTAAAAAAAAATCCTACGAAAGAACTAGTGTTGCCAAGAGTCGATAAATATATTTATTTCACTTTATTAAGACTGGGTTTTTTGTCGTCTATAGACGTCGTTGGCGTACAGGACCCGCAAGTACTTGTCAAGTATAGGTGACTTTGGCGGTCAAAAGGTTAAATATAGTATTTAATTTCATTATTGAACAATCCAAGCTAGTATTTGATAATATAGTACCTACACAATATAAAGAAAAAAATCCTAAATCTTTTTCAAAAAGTGAATTGTACGAATTGATATTTTAAAGTTCTTCATACAGCACGAGCGACACAGCAACTCACCGTGTGGATATTTTCTCTATGCTCACCGTATATAAAGCCCTTAAAGTTATTTATCGGAACACGAGTTCACCTTCGTGACGGACGAGGAAAATCCTAAATTCTTGTCGAGGAAGTGAAACTTCAATATTTAATATGAGAATATTGACGGCCTGGGAATTTTTCTGAGCTTTTGGGATCAATATTTTGCTGTGAAGGTTTTAAAATGTTACAGTAATATATATATAACTAGCTGCGCCCAGCGGTTTTACACGCTATACTGTAGCCTATGTGTTATTCCAGGGTCTAAGCTATCTCTTTACCAAATTTCAGCTAAATCGGTCCACCCGTTTAGGCGTGAAAGAGTAACAAACACACATCCAGACATCCTGACATCCAGACATCTATTCTTACAAACTTTCACATTTATAATATTAGTAAGATAATTAATGGAACTAGGCGTTACTTTGCGGAAATCCATCACAAAAATAATTAGTTATTATTTAATATTTAGTGTTAATTCCGCTCTAAAGAAAAAAAATAGAGCGGAATTAACACTAAATATTAAATAATAACTAATAATTTTAATATTAGTAAGATAATTTTGTTTAACACCTGAATAATACCTTTATTCAAATAGGTTCAAATAAGTCAGTCAATCATTTAATCAGTCGTCTTCTTAGGTACACACGCAACATAATTATGAAAACACTAGAGAGTTTTTAAATTATAATTAAAATTCAACAAATGTAATTTTAAAAACTTAATGTAATAAATTAATAAAATGTTGAACGTTAAAAAAATCACAACAGTGTGTTGTGAAAGGATTATAATACTTCACATACCTATTATAAATACAAATTAAATCGGAATTACCATCAAATATTGATGCTTAATTAATATTCAGAACATACTAATTAAAATATTCATTGAAGCGCTATTTGATCACACATTACATGCGCCTGACGCAGCTATCACGCTCAAAAACTATTACCAAATCGACAGCAACATGTTCCATTTCATTTTCATTCAAACCTCACGACTCACGCCGGAATCCGCACACGTCTCTCAACCAAATAAATACTCGCATACTTTTATTTGACAACTCCGAGCGTGAATTCTTCACTCATTTACAATTGCGACCATTTTAAAAAGACCTCCCTCCATACGCTCAACCCTTTGAAGGCAGTGGAAGAATACAGACGGTTCAGGTTGGCAGAGGTCGTGGTTAGTCGGTCGAGTTTAACAATTATGCTGAAGACGTCTGTGTCACAGGCGATGCGTTTTGATCCACGCGAAAGCTCCTAAATTCTCTCAAGTGTAAACGCTTCTTAGCAATTTCGTCACTCAGAAATTAGGGACGCAAAGGAATTCGGAAGGATCTGCCCCAATTACTTAAGGGCCAGAATTGTTCTCAGACCCTTATAATGGATAGTCGGACGTCCTCAGGCATTTATTGCTTTTATTCCGGTTAATAAAACGCTTTGCGGAGATGAAAAATTCGTTGAATGAAGTATGAAGTCGATTAATAAGGAATGTTTATTTGGGAACTGTAAATAAGCTACTGAGTATACACAACCTTTTTAATAAGATTCGCTTCTGTTATTCCTTTTGATAAGACGTTATATACACACCATAATAATTGTGATACAAAACTTAAATATTTTAACTAAAAATAGATGCAGAGTAAGACACATAAGAAAGCAGTAAATAGAGATTCTTGAGAGGGATTTAGGAGAGGCCTTTGTCCAGCAGTGGATAGCATAGACTATAGAAATAGATATAATGCATATTAAGATTGTTTTTCTTTCATGGTCTGATAAGAGTGAGATAGCAACAGAAGCTACAAGTAACGAAAAAAAAAGATAACATAATTATTTATTGAATACTATGTTAAAAAAGAATAAGCTTCAAATTACTACACATGTCGAAAAGTTCCTACTTAGATCGTTAAGCTTCTTTATAATGTTAATCTGTATTATCCTACATAGCTTTTTAACAGTTAAAGAGTTAATATTAAATTTAATAAATTTCAATATTATTATAAATTTCTACGGGAAATAATACCTCTATTAAAATATTTCCAAAACACGGTCGCAAGGGATATTCAAAACTAGTTCCATTAATAGAACAATGGTTCATTATCAAACATTCAATTTAAATTCCGTCCGATTGTTGAAATCCTAAACACCGTGATTTCTAACTAGATACCGGAGGGTGCTCGTCCACCACATCAAATACCTAATATCTATAGACTGAATTTTTTTAACATAAGATTGATTTAAATTCTTTATTTTTCCTAAAAAAGAGGAAGAGGTTCTTAATTCGTCTATATTTCTTCTTTTTTCTATACGTTTGGTGCCATATAAAATATATGAAATATTTCTCTAATACCATTCAAAAATATTGAAAGTGAAATTTAGTTCAAGCTTGATTTTTTTGTAGCGAGAAGACCGCCCACAGTTGTCATAGGACCAAATTTTATTTTTAGTACTAGTTTGTAGTTATAAATTTTCCTTCTGTTTCAATAAAGAGTAATCTTCTTAATTTACTTATCCGCTAGTTCAGATTCAATTCAATCTGAAGAAATTAAACGTATTAGTCAAGTTTTTGCAGATATGGACATAACATATATTTTATATCAAATAACATTATGTCAATGAAAACTATCCCAAACAGCGATAAGTTAAGACACAATAACCAGAATCCATCAATCTACGAGTCCGACGCGACGTCTCAATAAAACTGTAGGGATTTTCGCTCCAATATCGCGTGAACGAGCCGAGATTGAACCCGGTGCCGGCGCCTGTCAATCCCGCGTCGACCCGGGACCTACCACCCGGCCGGGCAGGTGTTTCATACTTCATGTTGTATTTACTCTTTGAACATAAGAGTAAGGAGCGATTAAAGTCGTGCCGCGCCTTCCCATTATAATCATAGATTCGCTCCAATATCGCGTGAACGAGCCGAGATTTAACCCGGTGCCGGCGCCTGTCAATCCCGCGTCCACCCGGGATCTACCACCCGGCCGGGCAGGTGTCATACTTTACGGCGTATTTTCTTGAAAAAGAAATGAGAGCACTCAACCTCGAAGTCAAATAAAATTGTACTGATTAACTTTTTTAAATCTAGAATAATATTATCGTGACACGACAAAAAATACGGTGATTTTTCTCAAACAACTTTTATAATAAATAAAAAATATAACAAATAACATTATGTCAAAGAGCGCGAATTTTCCTAAACAGCGATAAGTTGAGACACAAGAACCAGAATCCATCAATCTCGCTGTAAGTTCAAAAACTCGTAAGGATAAACTGTAAGTCCTAGAAACCTGTAATTTTGCACAGATGAGGGTAATGATTAGAATAAGCGAACGGTAACAAAAAATAATTTAAAATTAATTAATTTAGGGTAACTCTCGTATCGTTGATGAAAGTTAAGGTATATTAATATTCGATTTGCCAGCCATTTAACAAAACTAGCGCAAGTTTCGCAAGATAAACAATATCCCGACACAAAACAGTTATACTAAAGTTAAAAAATGAGAAAGATTTTCCCCATATCCCTTTATTATTTTATCTAAAAATGTAGGGAGCAAGATAAAAAATGGGTGTTCTCCTCGCCGGGCCCGCCGGAGCAATCGATTGTTTGAAACGAGGCCGATCAATCCACGGATGGTCTTATTGCTGAACGACGCCGCGCCGTTATTTTATGACGGCGTACGGAAAATATAAGGAAATTGACGCCATATTTCTACACGGAATTAAATGAGATGAGCGATTTCAGGGCTTGCAAGTCTGCAAATACGATAAATTTCGACAGAAAGAAATAAAAAAAAGTTAATATTATTTAAAATTTAGATTAGATACCTTTAGTGGAGGCCTATGTCCACTGCTGGACATAGGCCTCCCACATGGCACACCACTCAACTCGGTCCTCCGTCTTTCTTCTCCACCCACCCCCAGCGACCCTCCGGATATCATCGGCCCATCTCGCCCATGGGCGCCCTACACAACGTTTACCGAGACGTGGTCTCCACTCGAGAACTCGTCTACCCCCCCAACGGTTGAATGATCTATATCACGATCCTTCACCTATCACTACACCTTTCATAACACGTATATCACTTGAAAAATATAAAATTTTCATATAGTACCTAAATAACTTCTAAAACATTTTTTATTATAACGGAAACCCGAGAAATTCTTCAAATACTTTAACTTACCCGAGTATAGAATTTTCCCTACGGGAATATCAAATATCAATATTTAAGGCTTTCCGTCGCAGAATTTTTCTCCATTTATTGACATAGAAGTGCCCTTTAAAAATGCCACGTCCCTAGAGCAAAATGACTCAACTAAAAATTAATACTGCGAAGCACTTGTATTATTATAAAGGGAGGAACCCACTACTAGTTCGGACAGTCGCATTCGATTCGTAGTATATATGGAATGACTAGTCCGAATCGGACTTTATTGAAATAACATTAGGCGAACTAAAAGGCGATCCTAAGCTAGTTAAATATTCGGGTTAAAGATCATTTTATTTTTCTTAAAAAAGAATTTTCATCAAAATGAATTCTCAAAAATATTCTGCATTTATCCAGTGCAAAATCACATAATATATTATAGGTACCTATTTAATTTTAGTTGAAGCCCTAGTAAAGTTTTGATGGTACGGTTGATCATTTTCATGAAAAAGAGGCAAAGGGGGAGCGATAAACCAAAGTATGACAATAATGACCGCGGGGGAAAACGTGATATGTCGGCCTCATCTAGAGATAAGAACAGGGAGACAAATTCACATAATATTTCATTTACACAAGTGTATTTTTTGGCTTTTGTATCCTGATGGAAAGTGAGGAACTTGGTACAGGACGAACAGAAAGAAACTTGCTCTCCCAAGATTTATAGACTAGATATATTTATATAGGAAAACATTGAAGCAGGCAAGGAATTTCATTTCTTTACAGTTCGATTGAAGAACGTGATACTTAATCGCATAGTCCAAACATAGACGACCATGTAGCGTACATTCGATATTTAATGTAACCGGATAACAGTGTCCGAATCTATCCGAACAAGTATGTAGTGCTCTTAATAATTGCGCTAATTTTGCGTAGTACTTAGCGGGTAGAATGGTCGCGTGACAGCCTGTGCTTATTGATGCGTGTTCACTAAGTGGATTGCTGTACTGCCGGCCGTTCTAGGGCTTAGTGTTCTATGGTTGTACCTTTATGTCATACTATTTGTACCTCTAGTATAATGGTAGGTTGTTATAAAACTTTATATTGCCGCTTTGGCCGCGTGGAGCAACCCTTTCTTAGCGGACGTCTACGTTATAAAACCTGTGTTCAAAATTTTATCGCAATCCATTCAATGGTTAAGGCTGGGCGTTGCTGATGACAGATCAGTCGCTCTTTCCTTTTATATATAGATTCTCGGGCGGTAAGTGCGACTCCCCCGCTAAAGATGGGCGCGGCGGGGATACCCACTAAAAACCTGGGGGTCCAGAGGGACGCCATAATGCCGGGGCAGCGGGTACGCCGAAGCACCCGTCCACGGTCATCTCCAAAGCACAAAATAAGAAGACAATAAAGTCGCTCTTGACGATGCGATGGTAAGAGATAACGCTGCCTATATCAGTAGAGTACCACCCAAGATTTGGAAAATAATAATTATGTGTGTGTGTGTGTGTTTTTTTTTTTCATTCTATTTGTTTGAGTAGTAAGTACCTATGGAGATAACTAAATAAAATTGTCAATGTGCGATTGATTCCGCGTAAGTGATTGGTCCACATACATGTTTAACGAGACCGCCGGTCGCTTGATTGATTTCATTTCACCAGAATGGCTCGCGAGCGGTTTCATGAATAACGTTGTTTTGTTCGCTCTCTTTTTAATTTGATAACAATTATTCAATAACGGGGTGGAAAAAAAACTTATACAATTTTTAAAAACATCCCTGTATCAAATAAACGTTATTAAAGCGGCTATCGTGGATATATCCTTTCATAGTGGAGGTCTACGTAAATAAATTCAATTTCTAGATCTGATATCTTTCTAGATGATCTCTGATATCTATCTATTCTAGATGATTTGAGATACCTATATTATATAAAATATAGTAGCTATTACCTAGCTGTTTTAAATTCTAAGTGCACTGCACCAACGCTTCTTACTCAAGTGTCATAAGATGGTAACACCCTTCAGCGCAGTCCTAATTTCATTACCAAAATTCCACGTCTGTGTGACATCGACTACATACGAGCATTTGTATTTTTATTAAATATACCTACGTTTCACAACTTCCCACCTGATGGAAAGTGCAGGTGCGGTCGAATATGATGCTAAGAAGGTACCTTATTCACTCGTGCCTAGATAAATTCCAAGTTGTATCGCTCGCGAAACACGGATGACGCAATGTGTTCCAAATGCGACCAGTTCTTATTCAAAGTCTCGTTTAGGCAAGCCAGCAGGTAGTCAAGAAATTAATTAAACCTTAGCAAAGCTTTACATAATTAGTATTTCACTCACGTATCGGCTATTACTTCGAGAACATTCCGTTTATTGATAAACCGAGAGTGCCAGAGGGGATGTTGGCTAACTAGAAGCTAGATATTGCTCTACTCTTGAGACCGCCGATTGTATACCTTTAGCTTTATGTGTATTCTCTTCTTATGAAACAATTTCTTGTAACCAGGTTTGCAATAAAGTATTATTGTATTGTATTGTAGAAGATTTTAATTTAGGTACTTATAAACCGACTAAAATGAGATGTTCTTTTTTATGTGATAAAGTAGAAGACGAGCGAGACGCTCTCCTGATGTTAAGATAACGCTGCCCATAATCAGTACAGTGCTACTTAGGATTTCACAACGATGTGAAATTTTAAACAACTAGTAAAAGTAGTCTTATAATTATAAACAAATAGTAAACCCGCGCGCACTTCGTTGCGCCGAACAGAAAATTATCAAGGTTTTCTACTATATTATGCATGTATTATACATATAACCCTTCCTCTTGAATCACTAATCACTATATTATATGTATTTTGCCGTGAATAAAGTGTTTTCTCTTCTATTCTATATGTATCTATTAAAAAACCCCGCATCAAAATCCGTTGTGTAGTTTTTAAGATATAAGCATACATGGTAGCGACTTTTTTATACTTTGTAGTGATGTAATGTTAAATGGGCGTTTTTAACTTTATCGTATACCTAATATTAAGCAACAAAGATATGGTTAACTAACATTTTTTATGTGATAAAGTAGAAGACGAGCAAGACGCTCTCCTGATGTAACAAGTGAAATTTTAAAAAAACTTTTTAAAAACAAGCTTTTATTATTATTACCATAAAGTACTCGTCAAGACGAATCAAATGAGCCCAAACTCGATGGGGTTACGTCGTTTAATTACGGAGTTCCTATAGCCACCTTCCCGCTCCATCATCAGATCAGCTCCATGTCATAATAATATTGCATTGTCATCCAATTTATGCATGAATGCAAAATTTCAGCTCAATCGGACACCGGGAAGTGGGTCAAATTTAAGTTGCAAGATTTGATTACAGACAGACAGACAGACAGACAGACAGACAGACAGACAACAGACAAGTGAAAGTAAATAAAAGCTTGTAATAAAAGCTTGTAAAAAGATAACGCTGCTCATAATCAGTACAACTGGCTACTTAAGATTTCACAATGATGTGATATTCTAGGAGCACTGCACCAACGCAATGCTTTTTACGCTTTTCGAATTTTTGTTTAGGGTTAAATACTAATTTTTTAGGTCCAATTGTATTGTTTTGGTTCCAATAAAGAGTCCATCATCATCATCTCAGCCATTGGACGTCCACTGCTGAACATAGGCCTCCCCTTTGGACTTCCATATGTACCGGTTGGAAGCGACCTGCATCCAGCGTCTTCCGGCGACCTTTATAAGGTCGTCTGTCCACCTTGTGGGTGGACAGAGACGATAGAGTATACTTATCTTATCTTATCTTTGCTCAAGAGTCATAAGATGTTAAGTAAGTTAAGTAAGTAATTTCACTTGCTACAGTGCCCTCCACAAACACAAATACATAAATGTTAACCAACAGTAAATGTAGGTAAATCATTGGAACTGGGAGGTATTTACATAATATGTAGATCAATCTTTAATAGCTTTGAAACGAGATCTATCTATATATTATTGCTCCTAAAATTTATCCGAAACTATGAGGTGGAATTTTGACTGATTTTCCTTTCGATTACATTGAATACACGGTTTCATCAAAATCAGTTCGGAATATTTTAAAATATGTACATGCAACTCACCCTCGCTATTAAAAGCAATTTTGAAATAAGTTCCATACAGGTACCTACATTAAATAAAGTCGCTATAGTAATTGTACATTTTACTATTTAAACATTATATTTTTGTTGGATTATAATGTACTAGCTTATGCTCGCGACTTTGCCCGCGTGCAGAAATCCTTTCTTAACGGAGGTCTACGTTATAAGACCTACCTATATTCCAAATTTCAAGCGAATCCGTTCAGCCGTTTGAGCTGTGCGTTGATAGATCAGTCAGTCAATCAGTCACTCTTTCCTTTTATCTCTTTCTCTCTTTTTTTAGAGAAGATTACATTTTATTTTTGTCGGATAATAATGTGCTACATTTTGAGCTAGCCCCTCAAAAGTTTTCGGTCCCGAACTTGACTCCACACGGCATCTGTTTGTTCTGGGGGCGATTAAACAGTAGTTTCGCTATATTTTGTCCTGTTTCGGTAAGTTGAGAGGAAAGGGATGAGTTGCGGTCGTGGCTCGAGTATTTTCAAGTTTGAAACAGTGTATTGGATATAAGATAGCTGTGGAACGTGTAACCACACATTGGAATAGCGACTTTTGGCGACATAGCCACGACGCGACTCCTTGGCGTTGTAGTCGCGACTGTTCGTCGAGTCTTCAGCGACCTGCGTGTGTTGACGTTGAAGCCGCGGCTCTCCAACAACTTTCGTCCCGCTCGAGAGACGTTGTGTCCCAATGTGGGTGAGCCTAAGATACACGCGTTAATTTAAATGAAAGAAAGTAAGAAAGAAAAGAGCTTTATTTGCGGCAAACTACAATTATTGAAGTACATATAAGTAGATAATAACACAGTATTATGTTTGCCGCAAAAAGACCCCAGCCAATTGACCTATTGGTGTTCATAGTACCTCTACAACAGGTGTCCTTAATATTATCAGCGTCAACCATTATATAGCTTTATATTCTTTTCATATACTACCCCATAGTAAGTAGTAAATAGATTATCTTAAAAGCCTAATAAAACCGCACAACCCATACAAAAACACCTCGAAAATCTGTTCCTTTCAGAGTCAACCATCAAGATATTGGAAATCGCATAACACTAAACAAGGCAAATGGCAGCGAACAATGTGAGTGCCTTCAATAAGGTTTTCCCAAAGGCGGCGTACAAAAGGGGACTAATCGCCCATTAGGATGACGTCACCGCCCTGCCCTAAGGGACGTGTGCCTATAATATAATATGTACGGTAAATTACCGTATTACGCTGCCCGCTCGTATGAAAATCCTTTTTTGAGAAAATTTGTAATAAATTAAGTATTTTTGTGATATCAAGTTGTTGTAAATATTGCAAAATTTATCATACTAATTTTATAAATGACGAATTTATAAGATGTGTGTTGAGTGTTTACTACCCTGACTTCAAATTTATATACGAGATCCCTGAAAAACACATGGGCTACTTTTTCCCAAAAACACATAAATTACAAGTTTGGACCTATGGTTTTATATTCCATTTGCTGTAATTTTATGTCAATAAATTTACCTTTACAGCGGATAAAGCTACTGGCCGCAACTGGAAGTAATATATAAATTATTATGATGATTATGATTATGTTACTCTAATAAAGACTAATTACTGTAATATGAGGATTAAGCTGAAATTCAGTAAATAGCTTAGACCTTACATTTATATATAATAATATATAGGCCACTTTTCAGTATATAAAACCGTTGGTAGCTAGTAGGTAATTTATAAAACAACTCTTCACACGAACAGAATACAAAAACCCCGGCCCAAGATTTACATAGCTACTGATTCCGAAATAATGGTGGCCATCAATTTTATACAGCCAAGGATTCTACACAATAAATTCTACCGTACGCAGTACCTAAAGGGATTTGTAAATGACTCGATTAGATGGGTTTGTGTTAGGGTGCTTTATTGAAAGGTGATTCTTTGCCTTGATATATGTAATGATTTTAAATAAATAATTTTAAGAAATACGTTTTTTAAAGTATTAAAATAAAGCTTTACCAATGAACATTTTCAAAAAGTAAATAAATTCTACAAAGTTATACTTCAAAATACGTCATATCGCACGAGCAAAAGAGTCGTACCATATAAAGACTAGACCGATGCCTCATTCCAGGGGCGCTTTCAATTACTGAGGACGAGACACTATTTCATTCATAATTAGATTTTTTTTTCCAAATCGGCTCAGGTATCTTGGAGTCTACCTCTAAAAACATTTAGCAGATTTTTTAAGTTACATGTTCAAGGAGGTAGCACTTCACATGCGACCTGCGATTCCTTTCAGTCTTGATGTTTACTAACATGGTTAGAATAAATGATTGAATCTTATATTATTCTCACTATATAAAAAGAAAAGCCATTGTTTTCTTGATGGATTTATCGGATGGAACGTTTTATCTGTGTAGACGTATTACCTCAGAAGTATTGTCGGGTGTGAGATGTTTACAAACATGTGTAATACAATACTTATTGTTGTATCTTCATAGATAGAAAGTGGTATTATTTTTCTCGTTTGCTGAAATTCTGGAAGCGAGGAGTTAGAGAGGTTTAATAGGTATATTTTATATTTAATTGTACCTATCGCAGGTGCGTTAGGTATGAAATATGCATTACAATATATTTTTATTTTGACATTTTATTTAAAGTTAAAATAAACGTTTTTTTTTCTAGTCTATCTATACTGTCCCACTGCTGGGCAAAGACCTCCCCCAAATCCCTCCATGCATCTCTATCCTGCGCCACCTCTGGCCAGTCAGTCTGATGCGCGTCTAGATCGTCTAGCCTAATTTTGTTATGACAACTTTTTTTATTTCATATAGTGTTCACAATCTTATTGATATGAACAAAATCATCAAAAATATTGTTACAAAATGTTAAAATGTGGGTCCGTCCTGTATCTCTTACAACTTATGTAGGGACAGTCGCATCGTTAGACCTCGGGTATATAAAATATAAAAATTCCCAAAGTATGGGTTAGCCACGCAACTCGCAACCTATTGTGGTATTTTCCCCGTCACGCCCGTTTAACCTGAGAGTTAAAAATGATCCTGAAAATGGATTTGCAATTATATATTAATAGTGGAAAACAGTAATATTAATTACGTATAATATTTAAAATATATATTTGTAGAACCATTTGGATATTAGATGACTCCTCATACAATTATTTTATACAAGAACAAGGAATGGAATAAAAGCTATCTTATTGTATAGAGAAATAAGTTATTATAACGAGAATAAGATATTATACATATATGGAACCATTTGGATAGATAATAATATTTATTAATACAATTTTTTTTATGTAATAGGTGACAAACAAGCAGACGGCCCACCTGAGGTGAGTGGTTACCGTCGCCTATGGATACCTGCAATACCAGGGGTAGGGGAGCGAGGGGCTTATTGTAACAGTTTTCATGAAAACTAATATAGGCTCGAGATCTATTGATTAAATTGCTACTAAAAAATATGAATGGATGCTGTAACTCTTCCTCTACCAAATCAAGTAAAAATAATACCATATTTGTGGGTAATTATTTTACAATAAATTTTTTTCTAGAAGAAGTCCTGTGTTACAACTTACCTCGTGTTTGGGGCAAGTTGTAACGACAAAAACAAACGACTCTAATTCCTCTTTTTATTTATTCTTTGCTTATTTTAAACATAATTAACATCTTTCTAAAGTAGGTATTATATAATTCTTCTCAAAAATTAACTCAAATACACTATTTCTAACTCAAATACGTGTTGGATAAAATGATCCATAAAACAAAAATTCTTTTTTGGTCATCCACCCAAAGGCATTACCAGCTCCAATGCAATCGAGGTCCACCACGAATAAACATATCAGAATATTAAAATCTAGGAAAAATGAACATCGGTGGGATAAAATTACCCGCAGCGTTAGAGGCACAAGCAAGTGCAACAAGAGTTCCCCTCTCAGCCGATGTGAGGCCCTAATTTGCTTTTGGCCACGAGCAGCTACTATTTTCTTAACTCTTAAACTTTCATTATTCTCACTCTTTTTCTTTATGTATCTAGCATAAAGAAAAGAAGACGTAAGTAAAGAGAGACGTGACATAATCCGAAAGTCTGACTAGCTTTCCGAATACCGCATTTTTTTTCTAAAACTTCAGCTAGCAGCCGCTAACACTTCTTGGCTTTGTGTTGCCCGCTCTGACTTTCTTTTAAACTCCCTCATACTAGAAGAAAGGAAAAAAAAAGTAGTTATCTACTTCTTAATTTGTGTTACAACAAACCCCGGGATTTTGTTACAACTAACCCCATGGTATGATTTTTGACATTTATCAAGATAACTACTTAAACAATTTAGCAATCTTAAAAACGGTTACATATTATCAGAGGTAGATAAATTTGAATGTAAATAAGTTATAGAACGTTTGAAATAAGTCGATAATATTAACGCAAAGCATAATTTTACGACAGTTCAATTTTATATGACCCGGCAAAAGTGAAGCGCATACACACTTCCGCTTACTGCGCCGGCCGACGGGACACTTGCTATGGCAACATGATGCGGCGTGGTTTATAGGTTAAATCGAGTCAAAAAAATACATAAATAAAGTTCAAGATCCTAGTGAAAAGAGCCTGTTACTACTTACCTCTGTTACAACAAGCCCCTCGCTCCCCTACCGCTGGTACGTTGCCTACCTTTCAAGACTCTAAGTAAGAAGATTAACAGACAACATTTTTGGAAGGTGTAATAAAAAAAAACACATCTGTGATATTATTTATGCCAGAGTTGTGTTGAGCAGGTTGGACTACATTAGATAACTCTTCATTAGAACGCCATAATTTTAAGCAAGTCTCCAAAGTTCAATTTAAAACTAAAAAGAGAAAGTGCATTGACAATAAAACAGCAGAAATTAAAATAATAAAGTTTTATATTTCCAGTGACACCGCAAACCATTTAAAACACAATAAATGAGTCGTCCCGTCGGGTAAAATTCACTTAACCTTTGCAAGTTGACTTTATTTCTGCAGAGCTATTCTTTTTAGTTCGTTTCTATTCATTTTTAGTTTAACTTCACCTAGAATATGCTATATTTTATGCTATTGAGAAATAGTTTTGCTTTGTCTGCTACCCAATATTTTGTAACTTGTTGGGAATTTCCCAATTTTTTACATTGGTATTTTTCTTCGCTATATATTTTCAGCTTTGGCTAAAGCGATCTAACGTTAAATATTTATTTTCGTTTATTTTTAAATATGTCCATGAAAAATGGCTACCGTAACACTACGATTTTTTTCTAAATTGTCATATTATTTTCTATTCTCAAGGTTTGAGAAGGTAAATTAGCATAAACATGAGACATAAAAACAATTCTAGTTTTTGCTATTTCAATGTATCAGCATTAAAATTTAGTTATGCGGTAAGACGACTTGGCCATTTTACAAGTGTATACTGTAAACGAATAGAGTGTATAGCAAAAACCAATTTCTGAGTTTGTCTCCAAAGTTACCGACATATGAAATAGAAAAAATATAGCTTACACTTGACTTTTATTTTAAAACTCATAAAAAGTAACGTACTCGTAGATACTAAAAATAAGTGTGCATGAATAAAGTTTGAATTAAATATTTCAAAAACATCGCAATCTTTACTGAGGTCTTGAAAAATAAAATAAAAGCAAGTACCGACCGCCATATATCTCGATAGTAAAACTGAAGGTTGTGCTCCAATTTGGCAGAATATAAATACACACTATTGTAATAAAGGCAGTGGCTGTAGCATGAAGGATCCCGACGAAACTTCAAGAGTAGAACTGTCATCTTATACATTGTACTTTTGTGAATATATGGGATGACAGGTGACTTGACAGCAAGACAAGTCTACGCCATGTATGTGCTTGGCGGACAGAAACCTTCGCAAAAATCTTAACAACGCAAACCAGACAGACGCGGGAACGCACGGCGTCGGTTTTAAGTGTACACGACGTACCCTACGTGTACGAATTCGAATATTACAAAAAAATCCGTCCAGCGTTCCCGCGCGATCCTGCGGCTGTAGGATATTACATAATAAATCATTATCATCATCTCAGTTATTGGACGTCCACTGCTGAACATAAGCCTCCCCTTTGGACCTACATAATAAATAAATAATAAAAGCATGATTTGTGTACAAAAGGATTGAAATTTTCTTCAGTTTGACTTATAGCGCGCGGTATCTGTCTTCTTCTGATTTCTTGCTTTTCTCAGTGAATATAAAATTGTTCGGACCACTAACAATACTTGGTTTGCTTGCGGTGGGTACATTTTAATACCAAACTTTTGTATAACTTTCGGTTAGAACAGAATCTTGATAAAAAAAAGGATGCTGATATATTTGAATAACGTGAGGAAAAAGGACGGCAAGCGGAAATTCTTTTGTTTTTTTCTATGGGCTACACTATGCATGGTTAATAAAGCTAGAGAGAGTAGAATGAAACTGAGTTTTACAGCGGTATATCAAGAGAAATAACTTTTTTGGAAGTCACGCTTAACATAAAAGTATGACTTGTGTAAAGTTTGTTCTAACTTTATTGATCTTAAAGTAAAAAATATTACGTGTATTCCAGGGTCCCAAAAATTTAGGACACGTTTGAAATTCCTCTTCTTTAAAGTAGCGATTTTTATATAGGACATTGTTCTACGGATTAGTCGAATGTTTTGTAGTGAATCAATGTAAATATTTAAGTAAACTAGTTCATTATTGCACCTAAAGAAAAACCCTTTCTTAGTAAAAATAAAAAGTCTACGACATAAAAACATCATGATAGATCAATCATCCAGTCAATCAATTACTCTCTCTTTTTATATATCAAGAAAACCGTTAATTCCGTGCAATGCGAATAAAACCGTACTTATTGCCATTAGTACATTATTAAGGGTGCGCGTGTAGCAACAAACAATGTAGGCTAAGTACGACAAAGCCTGTAAGTGGATAGAGGCTTCGGAAGCCCCGCGCAACCTCGCGCTGTAATTCCCGCCACTTATAATTAATTATAGAGCCGCATGCTAATGGCTTGCCGGACGATTATGTACTTTATATCTAACGGATTAATCACTGGTATTGCGTAATAGTTTATTCAGTAGTTAACCTGTAGTCCTTGTTGTATGTAGAAAAATGTAACATATTTTTTAAAGAGGTACAAAGTTTATTTTTATTTATCTAAAGTTTAACCAATATACACATTTTTAAAATAGAAAAAGAAATTCTTTACTTTCCAGCAGGTGGAAGGTAGTTAAACATAGCTTATTTAGTATAAGAATATAAGTCAAGTGTCATTCATAACCTTTAACTTTTCAAAATCTCTTTAAAATCTTAAAAAAAGCCTTTGCGCGTTGGACTTTAATGTCTCCGTGTACGCCTATCAAAAGCCCGGGCTTAGTTCTTCAAATGATAAAGATAAGTTAAACATAAGTCTGTAAGATTGGTTTGCACTTTGAACCTACATTAAACAATCTAGCTTCTACATTTATCCCATAAATAATATAGAGGTAAAACAGATTGCAATTGTAATCGAGCGTCGCCCTCGTAATATCCTCTCAGAATCCGCCTGCATCATGTTAGCATTCACTGAGCGTCGCAGACACGCCACTGAATTGTATAATAAATATGTGATTGTTTTACACTGCAGGCTTTGTCATTTACCATTCGTAATATTAGATTTTACTTGTTTTACATCAGCTTTTGTATGGTGCATTGTATTCTACTAATATTATAATAAGGGATGTAGATAGAGGTCAAAATGATAATGTTAGGTACGTTTTTCTGTAGTCGTCGATGAGGACTGGATGCTAAATGCTAAGGCTCTGCTGACTCCCTGACATCCGTCACAAAGACGATGTGAGAGTGATGTGGGTCAGTCAGTCGTCCTACTCGGGGAGTCCCACATAACCCCCCCGTATCCCTGACGGAAGAGTGCACGCGTTACGCTTTTTTCTTGGCGTCGACAAATGAAGATACGTTCTTTTTGTTTGTAAATTAATTTTAATATAACACTTGTAAGCTTTTAAATCACCTTTTATGTTTACAGAATCAATTTATTGGTCTAATGATTTTGTTAGAAGTTATTTTGCTCACTTTCTTGTCTATTATCTCTATCAGGCTATTATTTTAGCTATATGTACGTAACTAAATATGTAGGCATACAACTCACAACACCCGTTCTATTTGTTGAGATCAAGCAAGCTCAACATGGATAAGGAATCGAACAGAATAAGTGAATGTTTGCCAATATATCCTAGGGCCATACGTTTGTACGGTATCGACCCAAAAAGGTGAACTCAGGGATTACGATAGGGCTGATCCGTTTATCAAGTGTATCAAATTACATTTGAATTAGGGTAAATATTATAATATTATAGAGATAATAGTGTAATGTGGTTGATATTTTGTATGGATAATAGGATGTGACTAAAACAGGTTTATTACACAGCTTCTCGTGAAATCGACCATGCCTTGTTCATCTTACATTATTTTAAAATAATTACTAGCTGCGCCCAGCAGTTTTACCCGCTTATTTTTAGCCAAGTTTGCCTTACTATTAAACAAATACCTCCCTTCACTCTCTCAATCAAAAACAATCCTCTCTTAGTCCTCCCCTCCCTCCCTCTTCAATCTTTTCGATTAAAAGCTATGGTTGTCTAGGAACATAAAACTCTCAAAAATTAAAAAGAAATAACGTCTGGACAGAGTCACAAAAAGATTTGATAAAGAGAAATGCTTATTCTAGTTACGTGATTATACACAATAGTTTCATAAACATAAATAAACTACAACAAACTGTTACATTTTCAAGAAATCAGAAGTTACTTTCACAAAATCCAGTAATACAGCACGTCGTATGCCAAATTGGGCAAAATATGTGCCAAACGAGGGAACCCTAACATGGCCTTTGGATATCTGGCCTTAAGTAATTTCATCCTTTTTTTCCTCTGCCTTAAGAGCGGTAATGACTTGGTTTATTAGAGCTCACGTCGATTTAGACCTTTGCCTTTAGACCTCTACGAATAATTCATAAGTTCAGTGAGAGACGTAAGGCCCTCGAGATGGCCAACTGGTGAATACGAAATAAGGATGTGATATATCTGTACACTGAGAATACTATGTATCTTACTCGGTACATTAAATTGGCAATAAAACTGTGATCTTTTTGGTTTGTTTTTCTACAGATTATATTGTTCACGCTACGTATTTTATTGTGCGATAAAATGACATAGTTAAAGTAATCATAAGGTAAAAATAAAAATATCTGCATCATATAATAAGCCTAGCCTTTCACTAAATTGTCAAATTTCTATTATAGTTTTGTTTGAGGTATCAACAAGAGTTGTAATTGGTTCTCTTATGTTATTATAATTATTAAACATGCATTATCATTATTGAGAGAAAAAAACTGTCTCTAAATACTACACCTTATAGTATTATTCAAGATATTTTTTGAGTCTTCAACTATTCTCTTTTAATGGGTAGGGTAGGTACCAATATTCTACTAAAAATATTATGTTTGTGTTCTGAACAACTACGTATTTTAAGTCAAAATAATACCAGACTGCCTCTAGCTACTAAAGATTTTCATAGAAAAGTGTCGTCTCCTTATCATCCTTCCATTGGTTGTGACGTCAGAGGTCCGTTTATAGCTGCCAGTATATATTAGTCGCTTTGAAGCGGCCCACTGAGCCGGAACTCACCTCGCTAACGGCGAAATGCATGAAAATACACGATTACACTGATACTAATTTCATTTGTTAATTGTTAAATACTTAATAAAAATTCCCGATAAGTTACAGTGATTTATTGGGATTTTTTTCAAATGTTATAATTTCTTTTACCAATCGCACCTACATATATGTATAATAAAAAAATCGACATGAAGTTAATATACTAAGCTCTTGTATATATTACTAGCTGTGCCCAGCGGTTTTACCCGCTATACCTATGCCACTCCTATGTGTTATTCCAGGTTCCGTGTTATTTCCGGTGTGTTTCCTATGTGTGTTTCCAGCTATCTCTATATCAAATTTTAGCTCAATCTACCACCCGTTCAGGCGTGAAGAAGTAACAAACATACATACTCACAAACTCTCGCATTTATAATATAACTAGCTGCACCCAGCGGTTTTACCCGCAGTACTTATGTAGCCTATGTGTTATTCCAGGGTCTATGCTATCTCTGTACAAAATTTCAGCTCATTCGGTTCACCCGTTTAGGCGTGAAAGAGTAACAAACATCCTGACATCCATTCTTACGAACTTTCACGTTTATAATATTAGTAAGAAATAAGATAGTGATTATAGTGATGCACACAGACATATACTTAAATTCATTACAACACATCGTCGATTACGTCAAATCAGTGGCACCAAAACATTTTCCAACTTCATGATATTTATATCATCAAGATAATAAATAATGATCGTACTAGGATAAATCTTTTTCAAGTTATTATATTCGTCAATGTAAACAGCAAACAGTTTTGTCTTTGCACAATCTCTATGTACCTAATTAAAAATTCCCAACACGTTACAGTCAAATATACCCATTGGGAATTATGCATTATTAACAAAGACAATTAACAGGCTGCATTGGTTTTGACGGTAACTAAATAGTTTAATAATTAATTCACATTATGGAAATGAGCAAATCCGTTAATGTAATTAATTGGGACCACAATTTAAGCTCCGTAGTAACAAATATTTCATTTTAATTATTTATATTGTTGCGGTTGTTTTGTATAATTCATTTGAATAATACAAAATACTGGCATCGGAATCGCTCGGATCGGAATACAAGTGAATTAAATTAAAAAATTTAAAAATCCCCAACGCAATATATATATATATAATTCACCATTTTGTGGTGGCGGCCATCTTGGATTTAAAATTTATCATAGTGCATTGTATTCTACTCGTTAAGCCCTTTCATTTGATACCCATATTGACGGGGTCGTGGAGAAAAAAAGCAATCCGCCATTTTGCAACGGCGGCCATCATAGACCGCTTTCCACCAAACATGGCTAAGAACACTCTCGACTAACTCTACTTTCAAACAAAAATAACTAAATCAAAATCCGTTCATCCGCCACAGGAGCTACGATGCCACAGACTATCTGTATGTGTCTGTCTGTATGACACGTCAATCTTATAACACCCCGTTGTTTTTGCGTCGGGGGTTAAAAAGTAGCGCTCGTCAACACTATGACCGAGCGAAATGTTTTTTCCCGTTCGGTAACAGTGTGACCGATCGGAAAATACTCGCATAATCTACTTTTTTATGCTACGGGATAATAATAATAATTAAGAGCAGAGGTATCTCATTCGAACCAAGAGAAGAATTTCCCAAGCGAATCGATTTATTTAAGCTAAATTGGATCGCTTAATTAAGATAATTATAATATACCCCTTTTCTAAGGATCATATTAAAATCTTAATATCACCAATCTACTCAACTCCTAAATATAGAAATCAGATACAACCTTACCTATAAATAGCCCGGTGAAAAGTAGGTAATTGATCCAAATCACCCAGAAGGGATTTGTCGACCCTTTAATGCCAGCTTTTCATCGAACATGCAAATCTCGGGCCGGCCATCGAAAACTAATACATTAATAGATATACGTTGGTACTTATAGTAGATAGGAGCGGCTGGGTTAAATAATTACTGATGAAAAAAAAAAACAAATATAGCATCTTTTCATTTTACCGTTATATGTATTTAGAGAGAAATCGCTATTAGCGATAAAACCGCCAATTGTAACTCTTTTAAATCAAATGTATTGAATGTTTTGTATGTAATTATGGTGTGCAATAAAGAGTTATCTGTCTATCTACCTTACTTATATTATATACGTGAATGTTTGTTTAAATAGATGTCTGGATGAATGTTTGTTACTCTTTCACGACTAAACGGGTGGACCGATTGAGCTGAAATTTGGTGTAGAGATAGCTTAGACCCTGGAAAAATACATAGGCTAGAGGCCTACAGGGCAGTGTTTAAAACCGCTGGGCGAAGCTACTTAAATTATATTAACAACTGATGGTCACTCAGAGCTTGTTTATACCACAGACGTCTACGTTTGACCATCTCCCACTAGAGAGTCTATAGCCTGGAGGATGTATTAAGCTATCGCGCATTGGTGTTTATCTCGTATATCGACATTTTTTTTCTCTTATATTTTTTTCTTAGAGACGGAGCGGAGTATAAAGACGTTTCATCGCTGAAATAATAAATGGTCGTGGTATATTTTCATACAAACATCAAAAAACGTTCGTACACTATCACATATTTTTTTATCTTACCTTAGGTAAGAACATTACAAATAGTCACGAATAATAACTAAACTAAATCATTAAGCTCTTATCACAGCATTTCGTGACAACAAAGTACATGAAATCTAATTAATAAATAACAAATGTACATGCATAATATAGTAGGGACACTGATAATATTTTCTATTAAGCGCGACGAAGTGCGCGCGGGTCCTTTAGTTGATATATAAATACACTTGGGACGTCGCGACGGAATACTAAACACACCCAAATAAAAGAGGAGTAATACCAACCTTTTTAATCTTCATTGTTCCGATAAAGGATAAATTTAATAATATACTTAAAAAGCGACTAAAACCTATATACATAGTATTAAATATAAATCTAATAAATAATAGACCTACTCGTGAACAGACAGTACGTGAGCACCTATAGTGTATAACAATAACCCAATTCGGAGCACAGTCGCAGCCCACCGGGCCGGAACCAACGCTCTAATGCGATCCACTACCTTGCCAATGGAATTCTACATCGATTTACAATACACTTGGGATTCCACGACCGAACTCTAAAAGAGTCCTAATAAAAGAGGAGTAAGTTTTTCTCCTATCCTATGGCTCTACTTTAGTCTTCGTTGATTTTATCGCATATTATTTAATACTAGCTGCGCCCAGCGGTCTTACCCGCTGTACTGTGTAGCCTATGTGTTATTCCAGAGTCTTAGCTATCTCTATATACCAAATTTCAACTCAATCGGTCCACCCGTTTAGGCGTGAAAGAGTTACAAACATACATCCAGACATCCAGAAAACCGAACATTCATCCATTCTTACAAACTTTCACGTTTATAAATAATATTAGTGATATTATACTTAAAACGCCATTTAATCTATACAATATAATAATCTATAAGTAATGAATTATATTATGTTAATTTTCTTTAATTAATTAATAACAGATACATACATAGGATCTGAAGCTAGTAATATTAAAAAGTTACGTTCCCGGCAAATTTTAAAAAGTTCCATTATTTTTAATTTTAAAACTTGCTTTACCACCTTTATTCTTTATCTTTTCTATTAGTAAGTCAATTCAGGACACTTTAATCGCGCATGTTCTAGATTCGACATCCATACATTCAATATCGCTAGATTTCTGTTTAACATTCACTTTGAAACGCGAAATAGAAAAGAAATGAGGAAAATGCGAACAATTGTTTGTAAGTTTAAGAGCTTGAGTACTCTTATTTTGTGAGTTTGGAGAGTTTCTGTGCGATTCAGCCCTCATACAGTGATAAATTTTTGTTGTATTTGACTCATTTTATTGAAGTGACAAAACATACATCAATAAGAATATATAAAAAGAATGATTCAAATTTTGATTACAATGTGTATAACAGCCAGTAATACAACATACACCCCCGTAATCAAAATGAGACAATTAACATAAACCTATCCCTTTTATACAATTCTGATGCTTAATGCGTGCTAGCGGCTTAGTGAATACATCAGCCCACATCTCCTCTGTGTGTTTAAAGACAACATTGATAACTTTCTTAGCAACTAAATCACGTAGAAAATGATACCTAGTGTCTATATGTTTTGTTCTGTTGTGGTGGACTGGATTTATTGCTAATTTTTGAGCAGATTGTGAATCATTATAAATTGTTACAACAGTTGACTCACCTGTTATTTCCAACATTAGCCGCTTTAGAAATACAGCATCCTTTGCCGCTCCCGCCAAGCTCATATATTCACTTTCACTAGAGGATAGAGCAATGGTTGTTTGTTTCTTACTCTCCCATGAGATTGCTCCACCAGCCAAAGAGAAGTAAAATCCAGTGTACGAACGACGATCTATGGGACAATTAGCCCAATCTGCATCCGCATAGCCAACTAAATTTCCTCTATCTTTCCTGTAAGTAATACCCACATCGATACTTCCTTTTAAATACTGTAACACGCGCTTTGCCGCAATCCAGTGAGTTTTGTCGTATTTAGTATTGAACTGACTCAAATACGAAACAGCAAAAGCTATGTCGGGTCGAGAATTGACTGCAAGGAACATTAAACAGCCAATTAATTTCTGGTAAGGATATACAGTAGAGTCCTCATTACCTTTAGATGGCACTAATTTTTCCTTTCGTAAAGGTGTATGCATAGATCTGCAATCACCCATTTGAAATTTTTCTAACAAGCTCCGGATATAAGTAGCTTGATGTATTTTTATCTCATTAGGTTTCCAATCAATGTTTAAACCTAAATAATAACTCAATGGCCCAATCACTTTCATACTAAAATGATTCTGTAAGTCAGATATGACAGAGTCAAGTGTAGAATCTTTTTTATAAAATACGACAATGTCATCGACATGAAAGGCCAGAATAAGTAACTCGTTACCAACCTTCTTGGTATAAATACATGCTTCTGAAGGAGTTTGTTTAAATCCTATACATTGCAATATTTCGGTCAACTTTTTAAACCATGTCCTTGGGGCCTGTTTTAGGCCATAAAGTGAACGTTTTAATAAGCATACCTTATCTTCTTGACCAGGTTCAGCAAAACCTTCTGGTTGACTCATGTAGACCTCTTCCTCTAAGTCTCCGTTTAAAAACGCAGTATCAACATCCAAATGATGCATTTTCATTCCTGTTTCTGCAGCCAACGCAAACAACATGCGTAAAGAGGAGCTCCGGACAACCGGGGAGAAAGTTTCTGAGAAATCAACACCATATACTTGATTAAATCCTTTTGCAACATGTCTTGCTTTATACTTAACAACATCACCTTGCGCATTTTTCTTTAACTTGTATATCCATTTGCATGGAATAACCTTTTTATCTGGTCTATCAACGAGTACCCAAGTTTTCTTCTCAAGCAATGATTTGTATTCATCGCACATTGCGAGACGCCACTTTTCACTATCTTCTGCATTAATAGCTTGTGAATAGCTTAAAGGTTCATCCAGTTCAGAGGATGAAGTCTGCACACATACATAGTTGGCAGAAGAATTAGGTTTTCTTGGTCTTAAATTATATCTTGGTTCTACAACCTCAGTATCAGAATTAATTTCTTCTGAAGAAATTGATGTATCAGCATTATGCCACTGTTCCTCACTACTATCAGGTACACAATTTTCTGATACTGGTGCAATATTAGGCTTTATTAACTGTTCCACAGTGACAGTATTTCTCTGCTCTGAACTATTTAATGAATTCTCAGACAGAAGAGGTATGTACGAGTATGCTGGTTCCAATAAATCATTACCAGTCTTACAAGTATCTGGGGGCACGGCAGTGCCCCCGCCAAGTCGAGCGCGAAGCAAGCACTGCCGTACCATCCTTTACAGGAACCATTTCGCCGCATTTTCAGGCCCCTATTTGAGAACCTCTGGATAAGACCAGAACGCAGAAATTTTCGTCATCCAGTAAGCTATAATTACATACTTAAAATCCAAAATTTCAAGTCTGTAGGTCATTAAGTTCCGAAGTTATGCGAAAGCAAAGTTTCGCATTTTCGACACTCATTCATTCACTCACTCACTCATGATCATCAAAATAGAACTAGTACTTCCCTAAAACTCAGAGAGCTGAAATTTGGTACATACTTAGACTTTATTGTATAAACCATAGAAAAACTATAAAAACATGCAATTTCGGTCTCGTTTTCGAGATAATTAATCTGCATAAATAACTTTGTAATCTCATATAAATGTATAGGATTACAAAGTTACATTTGCAGTCAATGGTTAAAATTGTGTAAAGCTTTTATTTACTTTCCTTTAATTGTGTAAAGCTTTTATTTACTTACCTGTCTGTCTGTCGGCCTTATAGTAACCTTATAATATAGTGTTTCTACAAAAAGAAGTGAAATCCCACCAAAACATTCTGTAAAAAACTAGCCAAGTCTCGATGGAGCTGCTTGTTTATCTTTAAAAAATAATGAAATCTAGACAAAGTCGTGCCAAGTCTAAGGTACCTTATTGCGATTTATTTATTATTATAGTTAATGTTGTGTGACTTGGCCGATGAAGGGTATACACGTTGGCACGACTTTGTCTAGATCGAGCACCTGGTATAATACCCTTGTGTACCCTTCAACGGCCAAGTCACACAACATTAACTATAATAATAAATAAATCGCAATAAGGTACCTTAGACTTGGCACGACTTTGTCTAGATTTCATTATTTTTTAAAGATAAACAAGCAGCTCCATCGAGACTTGGCTAGTTTTTTACAGAATGTTTTGGTGGGATTACCTTTACCTTTTAAATCATGAAAATGATCTTCAAAGAATGTTACATCTCTACTCTTCACAAGTCTTCTAGGACACGTAGCATCTCTAAAGAAATAGCTTCTCGGATCTTCTGAATATCCGACAAAGATGTGTTCCGATGCTTTCATATCCAATTTCTTCCGATTACAGTCGGGGACATGAATTAGAGCCCTACATCCGAAGACGCGTAGATGTGATAAATTTGGGACCATACTATACCACTTCTCGTATGCCGTCTTGCCTTCGAGAGCACGATGTGGAGATCTATTCTTAAGATATACAGCCATATCTGCTGCATCCTGCCAATAGGCAGAAGAAAGAGAACTTTCTGACAGCATAGACCTTACCTTCTCCATAATGGACTTATTCGTCCGTTCAGCAATACCGTTCTGTTGAGGACTATAGGGAACAGTAGTTTGGTGTTTAATCCCTTCATTTTGTAAATGTTTCGAAAAAGCTGCATTAACATACTCTTTTCCGTTGTCACTCTTCAGTGTCTTTATCTTGGCTCCCGTTTCCCGTTCCACAGAGGACTGGAAAATACAAAACTTATTCTTTACTTCAGCTTTTGAAGAAATAAAGTAGACAAAAGTCATACGAGAAAAATCATCTATAAAAAATAAAATATATTTATTGCCTTGAAATGAAGATTCAGGCAAGGGACCACAAACGTCTGAATGAATAAGTTCCAGAACTGAAGTTGATTTTTTATGTGAAACTTTCTTAAAAGTTTTCCTATTTTGCTTACCTTCAATACAGGAGATACAAGGTTCCTTATCGACTTCTGAATAATCAACGCCCACCGCATGACCCTTCTTAAGTTGGTCCATTCCAATGCGGCATAAGTGACCTAATCGTCTATGCCAAAGCTTGAAACAAGATACATCAGAGTGCGTTTCAAAAGCGGATAATCGTTCATTGAGTTTAGGATTGACTGTAACATCTAATGAATACAGTCCACCACAAATAGAACCATGTAAAATTACATCTCCATTACAAGTAAAAGCATCAGAATCATAAAAATTACAACCAGTTTTATCAAAAACTAAACTAAAACCTTTATCTACTGCCTTCTTAACTGATATAAGATTCGAGTCCAAGTTTGGCACATGAACTACATCAAGAATCTTTTTGACCGATGTCAAATTATCACTGCAACTGGTAATCGAAACTTCACCAACACCTTGGGTTTCCAGTATATCACCATTTGCTATAGTTACAGTTCCAATAGGGGAATCCTTCACATTCTCCATCCAATCAGCTCGCGATGTCATGTGTGCTGACGCTCCAGAATCTATATACCATTTCTCATTATCTAATTTCTCATTTACATTCAGTGCACAGAGAGCATTCTTATGATTTACAGATTTCTTATTCTTGTCCTTCTTATGGGGACAGTCTGGACGCTTATGACCTGGCTCATTACAGTCATAACACACAATAGGCTTCTTAGGCTTGGATGCAGAAGATTTACTTTGATTCATCCGGGAACGAAGAGCAGTATCAGGATTATCATATTCAGTTTTATTCAATTCATTCAATAATTTTGTCTTTACAAGGTCCGAAGTTATATGTGTATTCGAATTTTCCAGAGCTAATATTAAAGGCTCATATCGTGGACTCAGACCTCCCAGAAGAATAGCAATTATTGATGCATCTTCTATTGTTTTTCCGATGTCAGCCAAGTCTTGTATAGTAGACATGATGGCATTTATATACATCTCAATTGAGTTATAATCTTCAAGGCTGCATCTATAGAGTTTACGTTCAAGGCTTATACGTCGACCCAAACCTTTGTCTTCGTATGCGGACGAAAGAGCGTCCCATGCCTCCTTTGCAGTTTTTGATGACCTTACGTGGGTTATTGCCAGTCCATCCAGAGTAAGGCAAATCTTCTTTAAAGCTTTCTGATCATTTCTTAACCTTTTATCGGTGGATACATTACTATCTTGGTAACCTACGACGGCTTCCCACAATTCTTCATGAATAAGGCACATCCGCATCTTAAACTTCCATGTAGAGTAGCCTTCCCTATTAACTAAAGGTTTTATGCAAGAAAGGGAATTGTTATTTGACATAATTTTATAACTCACGAACAGCTGGTCAATGTCCAAAAAATACACATATGATGCACGTAATACTTTAGAAAAACTTTCTTTTCACTTTTAATGCAGAAAAACAGTTTATCCTTGTATTTTCTTATAAATTCGTGCTGATAACGAATGTTGTATTTGACTCATTTTATTGAAGTGACAAAACATACATCAATAAGAATATATAAAAAGAATGATTCAAATTTTGATTACAATGTGTATAACAGCCAGTAATACAACAATTTTGTCGTTTTTAGGGTTTCCTTTCGTAATCAATCATCGAAGTTAAGCAATGTTATGCGCGTACGTATTTGGATGGGTGACGTAGTGGCTGTTCAACTTTTTGCTGATTTATTTCGTACCAAACCCTTAATGGACAAGTCCGACTTGCACTTGTCCGGTTGTGTTATTTTTGTTGAATATTAGTCACTGACACAGTCATGAGGATGAATCGATTCTTATTTACGGAATCGAAACAAGTACGTCTGGAATAGAGGGTTTCTAAAAGAAAATCATCCATCAAGTAGAATTTTAAAAGATACATATTTTTTTACTTTGTAAATACAATAAAAAAACGTTAAAGATACAACTCAATAACAGTCTTTTTCACTGTGTGTTACCAGTTAACATATTTTGTGGACAAAACCGTGTGACCATGCTATCATTAAGACCGTGTTCTGGCATTATGTCCAATGAAGCCAGGAAAGGATTTATTCCGATTTCTAGGTTTCGTTTGTATCTAAGGTAATCATCGCCAACATCACGCGAGATAGCGGTCAAATGCTAACCTATAAATGTTGGACCGGATGCTAAGGCTATGCCGATTCCCAGTCCTCCGTCACAAAGACGATGCGGGAGTGCCGCCGAGATGTTCTAGTGGATATACCGTGCAGTCGTCCTGCACGAGGCAGTCCCACATAACCCTCTCATACCCCTGATGGGAGGGTTTGCGTAGTGCATTTCTTTTTCTCGGTGAAAACAAAAAGAAAAAAACACCTACATATAATCTTTTTATTATTTTGTTTCAAATTACAATTATCATTAATTCCAAGCCAAATTGGATTAGAGAGTTGGGACATACGAGGGGTGATCCAAAAGTAATGATAATCAGATATTTCTAGAGCACATAAAAATATGAAAAAAATTTTTTTTGCTGCCTCATATATCCACTAGTTCATCATAAAAAAATCATATAAATAGGACACGATTACCGGGAGGTACATTCATTTCAACTTGACCCTCCAAAAACGCCTCTACAGCAGTCATCACCTCGCTTTCGTCCTCAAATTTTTTGCCCCGGAGGTGTTCTTTGAGTCGAGGAAAGAGATAGAAGTCACTGGGAGCCAGGTCTGGCGAATAGAGTGGGTATTCGAGCAATTCTAATCCCGTTTCTTGAATGGCAGCCATTGCGACGGCGGCTTTGTGAGCCGGTGCGTTGTCTTGGTGAAACAACACTCCAGCTCGGAGTTTGCCTCGTCTTTTTTCGTTAATGGCTTCCCGCAATCTTCTTATTTGGTCTGCGTAATAAGGGCCCGTAATAGTGGCTCCCTTTTCTAGGTATTCCACCATAATAATTCCTTCAGCATCCCAAAAAAACGGACGCCATAACCTTTCCTGCCGAACTTGACATTTGAATTGCTTCGGCGTCGCAGAAGAGGCTCGTTTCCAAGTCATCGATTGCTGTTTGGTTTCCGGATCAAAATGGTGGATCCAAGTCTCCTTCATGGTCACGAAACGAGACAAAAAAGTTCCCGATCTGTCTGGAACTTTTCGAGATTCGCCCTCGAAATGTCGACTCGTTTTTTCTTTTGCTTGTCGGTTAACATTCTCGGTACCCAACGCGCAGAGACCTTTTTCATATGCAATTTGTTCACAAAGATTCTTTGAACACTACCATATGAGATCCCTGTGACCTCAGCCACATGCCTTATGGCCACTCTTTGATCTGCCAATACGATATCTTCGACTTTTTTGACGTTTTCTGTAGTGAGGGACGTGGATGGGCGGCCCTCGAGATGTTCATCTTCTGTGGCTGTTCTACCCAGCTTGAACTCCTTTGCCCAGCGCGAAACCGTGGAATATGGAGGAGCAGAGTCCCCCAATGTTTCCACTAGGTCGCTGTGTATGTCTTTGGTAGACATTTTTTTCAAACAGAGGTATTTGATGACAGCTCTGATTTCGTTTTTCTACATTTTCATGTTTATTCTCCGACTGTTCGTATTCAAATGAATGTACCTCCCGGTAATCGTGTCCTATTTATATGATTTTTTTATGATGAACTAGTGGGTATATGAGGCAGCAAAAAATTTTTTTTTCATATTTTTATGTGCTCTAGAAATATCTGATTATCATTACTTTTGGATCACCCCTCGTATAGGTAAAATAAACGTTACGACTTATGACGAAGTCTTATAACCATAACGGGGTTTTATGAGAGCCTGTAATTCTAAACAAACATTTTAACAAGCCACATAAATACCCAATCTAAATATTACAACGCTTGTGTAATTCATATTAAAATTTGTTCCTCCGCCTCCGTCGTAAAAGCAGGTTCTATATAAAAATATTTTGGTTCTGTTTGCCTACCCTACTTTCAGAGCTACACGGTTCATAATATACGAGTAACGTGAATCGAACGCTGCGCAAAAAGAGAAGCTTTGTGATACCATAGAATAAATAAAAAAGGAAGGTACAGGCGTCTCGCAAATGAACAACTCCAATTAGGTTCATACACAAAATGTAATAAATAAATATCATAGAGAATAATAATCAGGGTTTATACCCCAACTTGTCAAAAGTTGTGTGGCCAACCTATTTGTTGCAGTTTCAGGTCGCCGATTACTAAAAGGACTGTAACATGACCTGACGACTGCCTCCTACATAAAATCTTATAAGAAACAGCCGGGACCCACAGTTTTGCGTGTTCGAAACACGGTAGCGTCCACGCCCATAACTTTTATTAGTTGTTTATTAATATTTAGTGTTAATTCCGCTCTAATTTGTGAGCTCACGCTCTAAGTTTTAAGGGGCGGCGAGGATCTCAAACGATTCCAATAAAACTCTTCTATAACTTTTCTCTATTTGCACAGCCTATCCAATAGGGATTCAAGCGTAGTTTCGGGTGAATAAAAAAATAGCAGCTATTCCGATACAAATGCTTATGAATTGCTAGACGATTCGTGATCTCTATGAGATTGCTATTGTAAAGAAAATTCTTTGAAGACGGTCTGTATTGTTCTAGAGATAGCATCTTTATTTGAATTAAGATGGTTGGAAAAAAATCTTGGCTATGTCGCTTCGAACTTATAAATAAAGGGTTCTGTATAATATACAATATGTTGATGCGTAGTTACAGTATGTTTAAGAACATACTTTCGTAAAAGTAACAGTGTGGTACGATAAAGGTGTATGCACCTTTATTGTACCACACAAAACGAAAAACCCTTGGACAGTGCTAAAACGAACTTAATGTGCAATGTAACTAAACAATAATATGGCATAAAAGTGATGATCAGACACATAAAAACCAGAAATCAACGCTAAAAACGCGTTTCTGAGGGGATCCCATTAGAATGAACACAAAGAAAATGATTTACTATTATATTACAATTTAAATGTATAAACCACCTCATGGTTATCACACGAACAGATGTAACAAAACTCTAGGGTCCCGTTAACACCATATATTTATCTACGAAACCCTAACCTTATTCCAGCAGACGACTCAAAATAGTAAAATTCACGTAACAAGCTGACTCCAAATTGTAGGAGATCTCCAGAGTCCCTTTTGGCACCGTTTTTACCATTCCTCGTCTAGGAAGGCTGTTCGGTGAAATTACTGGACATTTGAGATTTGAGACGTGACAGGCATGTTCTGGGATGCATGATTTAACTTGGGTCTGCTCCAGATGGCGATGTCTGTTCGGAGACTCGATTTCTTAGAAGATGGGTGAATCTTTTCTGATTTAGGTATCTCATTTCTTATTACTATCTTCTTGACGCACAAATAATTAAATCTTTTTTGAAAAGAAAGAAAGAAAAGAAAAAAGAAAAGTGGACCGATTGAGCTGAAATTTAGCATAGAAATAGCTTAGACCCTGGAATAACACATAGGCTTAGTACGGCGGGTAAAACCACTGAGCTAGTGAATGTTATAATTGCGAAAGTATACATGTGATTTTTATTCTTCACGCATAAATAGTTATAGTACTTAGACATCATCATCTAAATTTTTAAAAGAAAACGCGACTGATTGACTGACTGATCAGTTTGCCTATTTAGGTTTTATGACGTATGTATCCGCTAAGATAACCTTGTTTGAAATGTATAGTAAATTCATTGTAATCGCGGGGAAAACGTAGTAGGTGCCTAACTAACATACATATAAATAACCCATTTTTGGTTTTTCATACATAATTAATTAATAGTTCTCATTACAATTGACGTCATCGAATTATTTAACACACTGACCTGACCACTGCACCTAACATGACTATTTATACAGCGCCATTTGTAATTTAAATTAACTAGCATTTTTCTGCGATTTGCCTTGATGGACTTAACTTTGTTACTCAAGAATAGTAGCTTTCTTAGTGATGAAAAAAAATTAAAATCGGTCCACTAGTTTTTGACGTTATTACAAGCTTTTATTTACTTACACCTTCCTGTTGTCTGTCTGTCTATCTGTAATCAAATCTGTCAAGTTTAATTTGACCCACTTCCCGGTACCCGATTGAGCTGAAATTTTGCATGCACGTATAAATAAGATGACAATGCAATATTATTATGACATGGAGCTGATCTGCTGATGGAGTTGGAAGGTGGCCATAGGTTCTACGTAATTGAACGGTGCAACCCCATCGAGTTTGGGCTCATTTGATTCGTCTTGACGAGTACTTTGACGCTAGATGGTAATAATAATAAAAGCTTGTTTAAAAAGTTTTTTTTTATTTCACTTGTTCATTATAATAATACACATCTTTCTTCTAGTATATACTATTGGTGTAATAAAGTACTCAGGTTTGCGTTTACATAGGTATAATACATTAGGTATAAGTTGAGCAAATCTTTTTCAATCATCCTAACTTAGCAGTTAGTGAAGTTAGCCTTTTGTAGCCTGTGCATGTTGCCTTTTTGCCTCTTTTTACTTTATCGACCAAAACATAGACACCAAAATACTTGTAGGTATCTAATAATATTTGTGTCAAACGAGTTTCCTAAAACAAATATTTTTGTAAGAAAAGAAAATATTGGCCGAGAATGTTACCTTCTGCGGCGAATGGACCGCGATACATCAGATTGATTACTTATTTGACTTATTTCTTCCATTATATATAGGACGATTAGAGATGTACCTAGACATTTTTTTGTTCAAGTTAGACACCGACACACGACCTCCTGCAGAGCTATTGGCTAATTCATAGCCACTAAGTTTGATGTCCACTTTAATGTACATTGCTAGTTTAAATCTTATCAATATGAGTAAAACATCAAACGCAGTAATGTACATTAAAGTTGAGATCAAAATTAGTGTCTACTGTCGTGTCTTAGTGTCTGAATTTGCCAAAAGCCCTGCTGTGATGGTGAGCGGTTACCGTCGCCTATAGACGTCTACAACACCAATGGTAAAGATGCGATGTCGGTCATTACTGACGTAATGTCGGACAAGTAAGCGGGAAACACTTTTCTGTCTTTTATTGTTAGGAATCGAAGCTGAAATAGGATATGCAAGAGGCAGTCATCAGGTCATGTTGCAGACCCCGTAGTAATCTCGGCGACCTGAATTATAGGTTGGCCACACAACCTATTAATTGTGATTTGACAGTGTAAGTAGAGTAACCTGTTCTGTTGGTGTGTATAAACCTCAATTTAATTATTATTATTATAAAACACGTAGGCTACTATTTTATATTTAACGTAATAAAAACTTTGTCAACACGAGTAAAAAATCGTGTAGAAAGAAAATATCGGATAAATGCGTACGTTATGGAAAAACAAGACATATTTCTCGCATCACTAGCCGCCTATTCACAACACATTCGTTTTGACAAATATTGGTATAATGTGAGGGAGCGATGGACGAATGGACACTATTTCCTATTTCTGGTCAATTTGACACGCGGACAAGGGGCGCGGAATCGGGCGATGTCCTTTTCCTTATACCCTGATTGGCGGTTTCATTGTTGGTCAATCGGTATTTGATATTTTTATGGCAGGTGAGGCATATAAATCTTCGTGATGGACAATAAAATATTATATCACCTAAAAACACAAAATCGGTGCGCGCTTGTAGAGGTACACAGCGAGACTCCCTCGTTTGTTTCATGTCTACCTTCATCTTGTAAATCTTCTAAATATATAAGTGGAAAGAGTGGCTGACTGATCTTTCAACGTAGAACCTAAACCGCTGTACGAATAGAGATGATATTTGGAATAAGGTTTGGTTTTATGATATCGATTTCCGCTAAGAATTTCTGCATGCGGGCAAAGTCGCGAGCATAAACTAGTACCATCTATCATCAGGTATGTATATGTTAGTAGAATATGGTTTACAAATTTTCAGTCGCGAGCATAAACTAGTACCATCTAGGTATGTATATTATGTTAGTAGAGGTTTACAAATTTTCATTTATATTAGTAGTATAGATTAATACATAAATTGTTTATACTTAACTTTTAATATATACTTTTATCATCTATTTACATCATCAATCTGTTATTAACACTGATCAAAATAAACCGCACCAAATTGACGCACTCGGTCCCTTCAAATCACTCATTCGATAGTTTCACTCAGACATTTTGTAAATATTCGTTTTTTCGTCATCAATCATGCGGTTCGTCATTCAATCAGACCGCCGTCGCCAAGTGAGCGAGCCTCTCCCGGGTATCGGCAAAACTTCGCTGACAACGACAATATGGATCACGTAGGATTCTAGGACGCACCTGATGCTTTAGATTTATCCTAACTATAGATACTGTAGAAAGTTTGACCAATGAATGATTTATTACAAGCTTTTATTTACTTTCTCCTGTCTGTTGTCTGTCTGTCTGTAATAAAATCTTGCAAGTTAAATTTGATCCACTTCCCGGTTTCCGATTGAGGTGAAATTTTGTATGCATGTACTCGTATAAATCGGATGACAATGCAATATTATTATGACATGGTGTGATTAGTTCAACAAATAGTTCGTACGCACACAAAATCTATACAACATCCATAACATCTAAGAGAGCAAAATAATTCAATTGCGCACTAATATCCAGAGTGGAATCGTTAATTATTTATTATACATAATATATCTTGCTTTCCTTTGACATAATGTCCTTGATATCTCAGAAACACTCTCGAGTAAATTGAATCATTTGATCTTCGTAATCAACGAAATAAAGGTCCGCTCGAGAATTATTCTTCTTCGAAACTCAATTGTAGCCAGATGGCCTCCGTATTAAATCTATGGCTGATATTTTTTAGCCCACTGGTAAAAAGGAGGGTTTTCGGTTCAATAACGATGTACCTATGTAATATTAGAGGTTCTGTGAGAAATATTCGAATTTTCAAAAACGTATGTTTGTCTTCGCCATGAAGCAGGAACCAAAAGATTCTTGGTCTTCGCAATTCTATAAATAAAATTATGATATTCTGACTATTCTTTTTTAACCGCTTTTGATACAACTTTCACTAAGTTGAACAAAATGTAAGCGAATAATAAAAGAAAATCCGAACAATAGTTTTGGAGAAATGCAAGGACAGACATACAAATACGCTCCTAATATGTAATTTATTGGTTTGAAAGACCGAACAGTTCTAACACTAACAATATCACTTATATTTAATAGACAACCTCCTTTTTTGAAAATTGTTTAAAAACCATGTTCGCTGTCTGGTCAATTTAAATATAGTGACTTTAATAATAGTTAGCGTAGATGACCGATGTATCTATTTGCAGTGGAATCTATTTCAAACAGTGAGTTGTACTCGTAGATAATAAGGATACACTAACAAGCGCGCTCCTGTCGTGACATCATGTTAACTATGTATTAAACTGGCTTAACACGAAGCCGGGATCATTGCTTTACTCTATCACTGTTAGATGGGTAAGTATATGAGTTACGACTGAACCAATTGATAGATGATTATTGTATTTGGGTAATTTTCTTCATAGCGAGTCGTGTGTGACACTATCTATACCAACCTCTCATCACATGCCTTTTTGTTATATTTAACACTGTCGAGTTGGATTTACTCGACACTTCCGTTGTTGACTAATACTGGATTGGCACATATAGGTTACCTAATTAAAACCTATCTATCTTTTTTTTTATCCCAGGAAAAATGCGTTACGCATCATCACCCCACGCCGAGGGGGCGCGGGGCGGTATGTGGGACTCCCCTGCCAAAGATGGGAGCGGCGGGGATACCCACTAAAAAACCTGGGGGTGTTCCTGCGGGACGCCGAAGCACTCATCCGCTCGACACTTCCGTCGTTGACTAATACTGGATAGGCACATATAGGTTACCTAATTAAAACCTATCTACCTAAGCCTCTACATAATATAATTTAATGATTATAATTATTTAAAAAACATACCTACAGTAGCATGATATCGTACTTTTCTCGTAATAAATTGGATTTTAATTTCGTTTATTTATATATTTGAGACGTCGCTAAATCTTTGGTAACAAAGAGTAGAACGATGTAACCAGACGATCTATAATACAGATATAAGTTCAATTAAAGAGCAGCACGTGTTGAAGTGGGCAGTTTATCGGCGAACAAACGTACGCTACCCGAAACCCAACTAAAAGGGATAATCGGACGGATTCGCCATCTATTATTTACCTACTTATGTTGGCATACAAAGGTCGTTTGTATCTATTTTTGATGCTTTTATTGTATGGAAAAATAATTCAGAACTTTGGCAGACAAAACAAATTGTAGCATTTTTGTATTTATTTTGAAGCTTCTATTGCAGATGTCGCCTGGGTAAATAAGCTGAAGCCACATTGCCGCGGGAAAGCGGTCGCGGTGCGGGACGGTATTTTTGTAATGTTCTAATTTGTACCTAATAACCTGTCTCTTAATATAAAATAACGCGTTTTGAAGCGGTTGTGGCCAAGGGGTTATGTGTTGCGGATGCAAATCTGGACCACTGAGTTCGAATCCCGGCCCCGCACCAATTATTTTAATTTGTTATGTGCGGTTTTTCCATTCGCTGTACTGGTAGTCTTCGGTCGTGGCTAGTTACCAGTTACCACCTACTGGACAAAACCGTGTCACCAAGAAGTCATTGTGTTCAGTGAAACTAGGGGGGACTTATCCCGCCTAGGATTAGTCTGCTACCATCTACGGCCGCATCGTCGCTTAAGATCAGGCGAGTTCGTAGTCAAAGGCTAACCTATAACGAATTAAAAAAAAATTATATAAAGCGGACGAGGGCAGGAAAAAAATGAAGATCGCTCCCGCTTATCCGCACCGTCCCGCGTCTGTCTGTCGTCAGCTTTATTAATACGCCAATCAGTAATGTGCAGGCATTACCAGGACTTGACTGAAGGCCTGGTAAAGCCAGCGAAATCTTACTTATATTATAAACGTGAAAGTTTGTAAGAATGGATGTCAAGATGTGTGTTACTCTTTCACGCCTAAACGGGTGGATCGATTGAGCTGAAATTTTGTATAGACATAGCTTAGACCTTGAAATAACACATAGGCTACATAAGTACTGCGGGTAAAACCGCTGGGCGCAGCTAGTAACTAATAATTCAGTTCAAAAAAGTTAAAGTTTTTTTAAATTCAGTAGTCATAAAATTATATCAATCTCTTAAACAGCTTGACCGATTTTTAAGATTCTTTCATGTATATTTAGCATGTCTGAACAAGGTTTTTTCATCGGCTATGTTGCGCCTGTCAGCTAGTTTTCGTAAAATTGAGACTAAGTCGTAAAATATTTTGATATCCTCGATTTCCATATTGTCCAATCAGCGTCCAGTATTAAACCAGTTAAATCCGGTTCGACAAAAATATGTTTCTACATTTGCGGCTTTAATTAACCAAGATTAAATGTAGCCAAGCAATTTTAGTACTTAATTAAGTTGCCCTAAGGCTGTTTATTCTTGTTTCTCATTACAATGTTCTGGAAATTACTTTCGGGATGTGCCTTTCTTGTGAGTTTCTTTGGGTAATTTGTGAGACAATTTTGTATAGAACGATGTTAGACAATATAGACAAAAAATATTAAGCAGCGTTATATAATGTAGATTATAAGATAAGATAAGAATACTCTTTATTGTTGAAACCAAAAGAAACATTACATTATACTTATTAATAGCTAGTACTACAATACAGTTTGGTCCACAATGGGCGGCCTTATCGCTGTGAGCGATCTCTTCCAGGCAACCAGCCTTTGTACGGAAATATATGTAGCTCACTAAATGAGCGGAGTGAGATTTGGTACCAGAGAGTAAAAACATATTTATACCTAAATTCTAAACAATCAAACAAATATAACTTAAAGAAAATAAAAAATACATATTATATACCTAATAGATAAAAACTAATAAAAACATACGTACATAATATTAATATACCTATATATTCATTATACTATGTAGATATTATGTTATACCTCTATTGCCTCAAATTCCCTTCCAACCAGATTATCTGTAAGAGATTGCTTATGCGATTAAACTGCCGATGGTTTACCTCTAGTTTTATGTTGGTTACATTATGTTCATAACTATTTCTTGTATTTTGGTATGCAATAAAGAGTCATTCTTTTCTATTATATTAAAACCTAAAATCTTAGGAGGTCTAAGGTCTAACTAAAAGACAAGGCATTTAATTTCCCACAAACAGACACACGCATACACACTTTTGCATTATAATTTGTATAGGATTTATAAAATTATAATTTACTAGTGGACACGCGCGCACTTCGTTGCGCATAACAGAGTTTTTTCTTTACAATATGATGCATGTAATATACATGCAAACATTCCTCTTGAATTACTCTATTTATTACAAGCTTTTATTTACTTTCACTTGTCTGTTGTCTGTCTGCCTGTCTGTAATCAAATCTTGCATTTTTAATTTGACCCACTTCCCGGTATCTGATTGAGCTGAAATTTTGCATGCATGTATAAATCGGATGACAATGCAATATTATTATGACATGGAGCTGATCTGATGATGGAGCTGGAAGGTGGCCATAGGAACTCCGTAATTAAACGACGCATTCTCATCGAGTTTGGGCTCATTTTATTCGTCTTGACGAGTACTTGATAGTAGTAATAATAAAAGCCTGTTTTTAAAAAGATTTTTAAAATTTTACTTGTTTTAAAAAACACATCAAACAAATCACCGTTGCGTAGTTTTAAGGATTTAAACATACATAGGGACAGACAGACACGAGTGCAACTTTGTTTTGTACTATGTAGTGATTTACTTGAATTATTAGCAAATATAATGCAAAAAGAGGTATAGAAAATAGAAATACCTAAACAACACTACATTTTTTTAAGCTATTGCATAGCTTCTATCGCGGGCCTTGAGCGTGGGGACCGAATCCAGAAATTCCGTAACGAAAAAAACCTAGCACCCCCCACTCCGACCGGCACAGCGGTGATACTAAAATTACATAATAAGTTGATAAAAAATGCTATGCAATAGCTTTACCGCGGCAGTCTCCGAGTGCCACACGTCTTTTTTTTACAACGAATTAAGAAGACGAGCAAGACGCTCTCCTGATGGTAAGAGATAACGCTGCCCATAATTAGTACAGTGCCCAGGATTTTACATAGGTAAAATTCTGGGTGCTGCGCCAACGCTTCTTACTTAAAAGACATAAGATGTTAACTCTCCAGCCCAGTAATTTCACTAGTTACAGTGCCCTCGCCGAAGCACAGTAATGTTTGCACATCACTGCTCAGGCGGTAGAATAACTGGCATTGTTGGGGTACCCACGTAGACGACCTCCTGCAAAGGAAGTCTACCCCCGGTATATAGCCCGGTATGAGGCATTCTGTATCGCAATATTATTTTTTAATATTTCAATCACGTATTATTTGTAGGCGTTTCGTGGGAGTGTTAATAAAATAAGGTAGAGCGAAACCATTTCTAAATTGCAAGTCTTTCCGGTACACGTCTCAAACATTTTGTTAGGATTACAGGTGTAATTTAAAAATGGTTAAACTGTACTCGTAGGTGAAGGTTAGAATGAATATTATAATAATATTATATAGGAAGGTAAAGGTTAGATGTGTATTGTTTTTGTTACATTTCGCTTAACGTTAGAAATATTATGTTTTACAAATTGTATAATAAAATTATTAAAATGATAATATGGTGCTAGCATCTGCTCGTGGCTCCGCTCGCTATAACTAACTACATTTGTGCAAATTATTTATCAAATTTATATATCTGTATCTGAGTTTTCCGAAAAAGTTAATATAATAAAATATTATTAAGAAAAATCAAAAAAATCCCTACTATATACCAAAACGTGGATGTCTTGATGCGGTCTCAAGTTATCATGTAACAAAATCAGAAGATTTCACTTTTTTTAATTATTTAGTACCTACCTATAGGCTATATATAGGTAACCATAAATTCGTACTTATATAATAAAACTTACCCAAACACAAAATACCACCAAACTGATAAATTTTCTCAGAAGACTTACCTGAAAAAATAAACATAAATTTAAAATTACAATATTGATTAATCTCTTAAAGATACCATTCCGAAATGAGACCGTAAATATTTAATCACCGCCCATTTCTAAGTAGCTTTAAGCTAAGAACAATTACAAAAACATTAAAAATATGTTAATGAGGGAAGGACTTTTTTACTTCAGATCTTCTTTACTTTGATTTAAATTTTTTATTTAGACTTTATATTATTTACTAGCTGCGCCCAGCGGTTTTACCCGCTGTACTATAATAGCCTATGTGTTATTCCAGGGTCTAAGCTATCTCTATACCAAATTTCAGCTCAATCGGTCCACCCGTTTAGGCGTGAAGAAGTAACAAACATACTCACACAGTCAAAAACTTTTGCATTCATAATGTTAGTGCGATATGTGGGTCAATAAAGAGTTTCTTATCTTGACTTTATAATAGGCGGTAATCAGTTCAACAGGTAGCAAACATATATCCTTACTTTTACATTTATAAAAAAGTTTAATTAAAAAAATGCGATAACTTCAAATCCATAAAAGTTATTACCGACCTACTCCAAATATTCCAAGATTTCCCTCGATAATAAAAAATTAAGCCAAAAATTACCTCCAAATCAAATTAAAGATAAAAAAGGCCTCGATAAAGTATTAAAAAGAAAATAAAAAAGTATTAAGTATTTGATAAGTAACGAAGTTAATTTGATCCCCTTACAAAGTAATGAAATAATACCGTAGCACGCGCTACGGAGCTACGAACTCGTTCAGTTAGCTACGCACGTAGAGAAATAAGTGCTACGCCGTAGCAATTCACTTCGAGATGAGGCTTTCACGCCAATTTCATGTGAAAATACATCATAGAAGGAAATTAGGTACATGAATGGTATGACAACGTTTCCGCGAATTGTGTTATTAAAGCCTCTTTTTATAGGTTGTTTTGAAATTATGTTACACGTAAAACCTACATACATAAGATGGCGGAAAAGTAATATCAGAGTTAGAACTCTATAGCATTAAATTTTATTTAAATTTTGCATCCACACAGTATAACTACTTTCAAATCAGCTATTCGCATATCCAGCTATTTAGAATTGCAAAATTCGTTTTCAAATTTTTACCGGATTACTTTTCCAAAAAAAATCTTGTGCTTAAATCTAGCGTTTTTCAAAATTAGATAGAGATACACATTTTTAGTATAAATAAATCACTATGGTTTTGTTACGAATTAGTTTTGTCTTGTCACAAAATGAACATGGTGAAGTTAGGTTGTTTTATATAATAAGACCTAATTGTATGTTAGTTTTGTATCAATAATCTCGACGTCAGAACCCGGTCGGATGTCAGAATTATCAACTATTGACATCCAGTAAGGACGGATGACTGGTTTATAAACTATTGACATCCGACCTCATGTTTGAGACCCATAAAGTTCGATGTCGACATTGATAAATCAGACATCCAATATTATGGTTCTAACGTCGAGTAACTATTTCTAGAGATGCTGGACTATTTCTTTTCTATTTTTCTCTTATCTATAAAATATCTGTTTAAATACTACCTACAGAAAGTCCTTTTTTCTTCTACAATGGTATAGCAATAGAGGTAAATAGACAAGGTAATCCAATCTGAGGCAGCAAGCGGCCGCAAAACCTCCGTAATCCACCTCCCGCGGGACCGTCCATTAGTAACTAATCAACACTGATGGAGGCAAAAACTAACATTAACCGGACTCAGCCTGCTGAGATCCCAGAAATACTCAGCTGAGATATAAACCTTATACTAAACCTTATAAATCAAAGCATTTATTTTAATAATTAAATATAAGAGGCGGAGAATTTTTTTTTTTTTTTTTTTATACGAGATAGGCCTACGTTTGACCACATCCCACCTGATGGAAAGTGAAAATGCGGTCGACGATGGATCACGTAAGATGCTTAGAAAGGTACCTATTCACTCGTGCCTTGAAGATACCCAAGTTGTACCGCTCGGGAAACACGGATGACGGCAAAGTGTTCCAAACGCGACCAGTTCTCATTAAGAACGACGAAGCAAAACGCTTGGTGCGGGCAGTAGGTAACGCCACTAAGTAAGGATGCCGCTTTGCCGTCTGCCGCGACGTCCGTCGGTAGAATGGGCTTGGAGGAATTAGTTCGAAGTTTCTATTATAAATAATATATGTTTCGCCTAAAGTCCGAAGTACGGCTACACCTAGGTTTAGCCGGTTAAACCTAGGTGTAGCCGACCGCAGTCGGTTAAAGTTAGGTGTAGCAGATTAATTTTCAGCCTCACGCGTTTAAAACGTGATACGGCTTGTTATCAACATGTTTAATTGTTGTTGTATGGTGATCTTAATTAACATTAAATATTCCTTAATGATGCATTGAGAACTCTAGAATAAGGACAAGTCAGACCTGGACGCTTCGCCGGCTGCTACCGCAGCACGCTCTGCAGGCGTGAACTCCTGATGAAGGACATCGTAATTGTTCGAAACCGTGGTTGAGATATTCTCGACAATATTAGACGTGAGTTGTGCCGTTTATGTTGTTTTAGTTATGGAGATCACTCGCGATAGTTTTAAAAATCTTATAATTACTATTGTATCCTATAATACAATTTTATACCTATTTTCAAGTTCAACCCGTAAAATCTACCGATCAGCTGATTACGCTGGATTGCCACATTAACGAATATCGGAAACAATGTAATTTGGTACATTTTTTACTAAAATTTATTGGCGTTTTTCTAGTCCTCAAGCTTTAAAATAAATATTAACAATTAGTATCTTATGTTAACACGACATTTTAACAATATAATATGCGGGAGGTATTTTATCTATGTACATTTAAATTGAAATATTTACTAATACTGACAAGCACACTTTGCACAACTTACTCGCAATAAATTGCATACAAAAGAGGCTAAATTAAAACTACATAATACCCAATAGCTTAATGCAATCCTTAATCAATGTCATCGGTAACTAAACGGTCGCGAGCGCCCCCTTCTTGGGGGGAGGGGGAGGATTAGGGGAAATGGTCGTTTAACTACATTATCAGGTTAAGTAAGGATAATAATGTTGCGAAGCTTTCATCGCTCGTCTATTACTTAATCTGTTAAGGATTTGCTGGAAGAATATGGAAGATTCAGCTAGTTTTACAACGATTAGCGTCTGGTACGTAAGAAAGACGCTCTTTTTTGATAGGTTGTATTGTAGGATGGGTGACTCTTAGCTTACTTATGCCCACCTTATGCTCAATAGATTTATGAAAAGAATTGCATGTGTATTTTTTTTTTAATTTGATAACAAAATTATGTAAAATTCTGTGTGTGCAATGCACTAAAATTGCTAGCTGAACTCCGGTACATTAAATACCAGATAGAAAACTTATAAGCGTTATCTCTCAGTCATTTTGTCCCTATTTGAAATTGTTTTATTATGTGTAAAATGTTATAATCATATTGATTATACATATATAACATCATGATGTGTGATTCACACTAAGATTATAAAGATGAAAGATAGATTATAAATAAGATATTATAATTATAAGATTATAAATTATAAAAATAAATTATAAAGTGTGCGTAAAATTCACTCCTAAACGACAAAACTCGTTAAGCTGTGAAGGTACGAGTAGTTTAAATTTCGAGTATAACACATACACACTACTTTTCAGCGGCTAGTTTAAAATAATGTTCAAAATAGTCCCTAAAGAACACGAAATAATTGTAACCTAGAGTGTTGCCATGTTAGGCTTTATAATATTTAGAAGACCTAAATGTGGTCTAGACAAATTGTTTTGTTAATTCACTCGAAGAAGCACTAGTACACTCGCATTATAAAGTCAACAAGTGAATTAAATTAAAAATTTAAAAAACCCCCAACGCAATACGTATTTCACCATTTTTTGTATGGCGGCCATCTTGGATTTTAAATTTTATATAGGGGACTGTAATCTACTCGTTAAGCCCTTTCATTTGATACCCATATTGAGGGGGTCGTGGAAGGAAAAAGTAATCCGCCATTTTGTAGCGGCGGCCATCTTGGACCGATTTCCACCAAACATGGCTAAGAACACTCTCGACTAACTCTACTTTCAAACAAAAAAAACAAAATCAAAATCCGTTCATCCGTTTGGGAGCTACGATGCCACAGACAGACACATACACACACACACAGACAGACAGACAGACAGACAGACACGTCAAACTTATAACACCCCGTCGTTTTTGCGTCGGGGGTTAAATAGGTGACTTTAAGACAATAATAAAAGCAAGTTATCTTCTCGCTCACAAAAATTAAGATTTTTACAAGCATTTATTTACTTGTCTGTCTGTCTATCTGGCTGTAATCAAAACCATGCAAGTTTAATTTGATCCACTTCCCGGTTTCTGAATGGGCTGAAATTTTGCATGCATGTATAAATCGAATGACAATGCAATATGACATGGAGCTGGTCTGATGAAGGAGCTGGAAGGTGGCCATAGGAGTTCCGTAATTAGACGACGCAACCCCATAGAATTTGGACTCATTTGATTCGTCTTGAAGGGTACTTTGGTGCTAGATAGTAATAAAAGCTTGTTTTTAAAAAGGTTTTTTTTTTAATATGAAATACTTTTAAAGTATACCATTTCTTAGTATTAATTGTCTGGCTTCACTTTTATCCGTTTGGTATCTGCATTTATCTGAATGAAATGGAAAGAGTGACTGACTGATCTATTAAAGCCCAGCTCAAACCGCTGAACGAATTGGGTTCAAATTTAGTGTACACCTATAGGTTTTCAGACGTAGACATCCGCTAAAATAAGATTCTGCCACGCGGGTATAGCCACGATCAAAAGTTAGTTTTCTATACTTTGTTACACAAAAAAATAGGTACCAAATAAAATATAAGTTATTTCTCTAACACAATACGTCTTCTTTCAGAAAACACCTTATAAAAGAAAAAGAAATCGCCTTCGTTCATTCGTCTATCAAAACATAATGTCAATATTTAGGCAACTTTCGCCTTTATATCTTTGTAATAGAGCCTTTTGTTCCCTTTTGAAAGCTTTTGTTGGTTTTGGTCCCCTAAGTTTTCTACTTTGATTTTGTTATTTTACTGTCCTTTTAGGCTCGTTTGATTGAAACACGTTTGATGTGTGTGGAAGGGAGAAACAACTCTATTATTTGGTGGTTAGCGACTTGCTTTTAATACATAAAATAATATTAACTTATTTTTAAGAAAGGGTAGAATTCGGCGGAGTATTTTTGTTTTTTTATGTACGTGTTCACCGTTTACTACAAACACCGGAACCCTCCATTTTTGTTTCAAATAATGGGTAAAGTTTACAAGCGGTCCTAGGTAAATTTTATCGAAATCAGGAGCGATTTTTAGTTATGAATTAGAACGTGCGACTTGATCTCGCGAGATTGAAGTCGGTTTTTTAATTTACTTGTTTAGCGAAGTACATTAAAAAAACGAAACCAAGAAAACATTGCAGACCTTAAATTGGGGATTTTTTCTGGGAGTCCCACATACTGGCGCAGGGTGACGATGCGTAACACATTTTTCCTTGGTTAAAAAAGGGTATTTTGTCTGAGTAGCAGACACATTTCAAAAAAATATTCCTTGTTAGTTTTTACCCTCCCATAAAGGTACTTTCTGAATTCGGCAGCACCACTAGAGTTGTGGCTCATTTATCTATCTTTATTAATATAGATACACCTCCCAATAACAATAAAGTTTAATTATATCCCGTTAATATCTACAAATCAAGATGCCATATTACCGGCTAATGGCCCATTTACACGTTAATTGGAAACCTATTACTGTGTGTAAACAATCCATACTGATATTGGAAACGAAAGTCTGAATGACTGTTTGACTTAATTATATGTCTCTCTCAAATATGTCTTTTGAAATATGTTTTTATAACCTGTCGAATAAACGTGTTTTTTTTTCAGCATGTTTTACATCTTCACGTTTAAGCCGCTAAATCGATAAAAACAAAATATGACAAAGAAATATTTATTACTAGCTGCGCCCAGCGGTTTTACCCGCTGTAGCCTATGTGTTAATCTAGAAGCTATCTCTATTTCAAATTTCAATTCAATCGGCCTACCCGTTTAGGCGTGAAAGAGTAACAAACATACATCCAGACAACCATACATTCTTACAAACTTTAACGTTTATAATATAAAGAAGAAAAAGAAAAATGTAAGATAGTCGTTAGTAAGATAGTCTATAAATGTCCACCTAGTCAGTCACTACCCAGTGGCAACTGAGATTTTGATTTTGGCCATTGGAGCCATTACATTTTAAGAGGTGACTGGGAATACACCACAATAAAACGTTCATATATCTCTATCAAAAAATATACCTTAAGAAATCCTTCTACAGGCAAATACTCCAAGCAACATCCCTAATTCGTACATATTAATTAAATATAATGAACTTAACCTAATTTCCCATCATATAGGTAAAATCGGCGGCGATTAAGCAAACTTTGCCTCCCAACATTAGCTAAAAACAGAGATGCGTCGACATTTTGTACACCCACCCAAAATACAACTTTATTTTCGAAACAACAAGGCTTATTTTTATATGAAACGTGGCGATCATTAGTAAAAGCAGTGGAACCGGTACACATTAGGCGTTTGAAACGCGCTTTTTTATATTTTGTATGACAATGAGTTTTTCATGTTTGCCCATATCAGACACAGTGTCACCTAGTGTTTTAAATTTAAATTTTAAATAAAAATGTAAGTTTTAAAACGTAACGTAAAATTTACACTACAACGCAACGAAATACGACGCTGCAACACAGTACAATTTTGAAATTCTACGTGCCACTACACTGCGGCTGTCACTCTGAGATATGAGTTGTTGGATCCCAATATGCAAGTAACCGCGTGGTAGAGGTATGTTGAATGCGCACTCATTCAAGCTAGTGATTTTGGTCTACAAAACTAAATTACCACGTCGCTAAGCTTTAGATGTTTAGTGAAGCCAGCAGGAAATTCATCCCACCTTCGTCTGTATCATCTCTTAATATTAGTTGAAACCGTGGTCAAAGACGTAAACTGTACGAGTACGTACTGAATATAAAAAACGAATAAATAGGTTACTAGCTTAATGTACAAAACCGATATGATGTGGAGTTTCTAACGAGTCATACCCCAACGTGTAACACTGTGACTCGATCATGATTTAGATGGGTCACGTCAAAGTACTTTATCTCTAGCTTTAATGTGAACTATTTCAACAGCCCTCTTTACATTTAAAACGCGCGTTACCAAAGCGCGCGCTTCAAACTCCTGATGTATTCAAGCCTAAAACCCTGATTGGCCGCTGACGGCTTACCCTTACCCTGTTTTGCTTTTATTCAGATGATTTTAAGTCTTAACACACAACGCATAAAGATAAAAATTGAATGTTTAACGTTATAAAGGATTTTAGCAAAAGGAAGCTCGGACATTCGGGTTTATTTGGACAGAGTCGTAAAGATAATATTGAGGTTGAACGTAAAATTATTTATTCAAAAGATTTTGTAAAAGGGTTTGTTATGTAACTTGTTCTTAACTAGGTGCGGCGGCGGTTTTACCTGTTGGGAACTTTTGCTTGAAATTACTGTTTCTCACTCTATCTTCCTAATTCCTAATTATAGGGGTATATCTTAAGTGATCATTGATCATACGTCCCGATTTGGACGAGACGTTCCTGTTAATAACTGTCCCGCTGAAAAAATAGTCCAACTTTCCGGCTGTCAAATACGCTTTCACGATTGCCTCATATGCTTTCTTTATTTCCTTTCTCTACTCGGTTGTCTGAAAAAGATCGCGTTTAGCGATAAGACAGTCCATTGTAATTTTTTTTTCTGATACGTAATTTTTGTTTTATGTTTATTCTATTGTACTTATGGTGTTCAATTAAGAGTTTTCTATTCTTAGTATGGGGCAAACCTTTCGCCATATTTTAGTTCGAAAGTACACATCCGTGTTATAGTAGAATGTATGTGTTCTAGTTGTTTTCTAAAGGATATGTAAGAGACAGTCATTAGGTCATATTGCAGGCTTTGTAGTTATCCTGGCGACCTGAGACCACAACACAAAAGAACTATAATAATTGCAATTGTAAATGACAGTGTTAGTAGGGTAAAAAATTCAACTCTACGGGATCTGGAGTTAATGGGTTTTGACAGACAGACGACGCGACGACTGAATGATCCTATAAGGGCTTTTTTTTCATTAGAGGTACGCAGCTCAAAAAATTATGTTCTGCCGATATAAACCCATTTTCGTATCCATTTTATACATACAGAATTTATCATCCCATTTTCATACCAAGGATTTATTTCACGCGAAGATGAACGCAACTCCATTTAGATGATACATCTACGATTTATTGTTAACATTCTAGCCTAGACAATGCCAGACGTCTAGATATAAGGATAGTTTACCTGCCAAAATCATCGCTCGTAAACACTTATTGTTCTAGTGGAATTGAGATGGCGTGACGTGGGACACTTGAGCTGAGCCGAATTGTTTGGGCGTGCGTAATGGTGGTTTGATTATTGTGCTGATTGACTCTAGTTATTGGATTTGGATCGCAGGGATAAGGGGATATAAGGGAATGATATTGGCAGATTTATAAAATATTTTAATGCAACGTTTTGTCACTTTGAAATTCTATGACTTAATTATAAATCCCCAAGAATTCCCTTCCAGCCAGGTTACCTGTAATTTTAAGTTTGTTATTGTAGTCTAATTATTTCTTATGTACCTTGGTATGCAATAAAGTGTATTTCTATTCTATTCTATAAATTTGGTGTAGAGACATTAGGTCCGTGGGGGCCGAGAGCTCACCGCATTTTCCAAAACTAATCCTAACCTTTTCAATTTCTCTTTACAAAATAAGCTAGACCAGTTTGACTTTGGAAAATGCACAGATGTCATGTGTAGTAAGATATTTTTACAAGCTTTTATTTACTTTTTCACCTGTCTGTTGTCTGTCTGTCTGTAATCAAATCTTGCAAGATAAATTTATCAAATTCTCGGTTTCCGATTGAGCTGAAATTTTGCATAAATGTTTAAATCGCATGACAATACAATGTTTTTAAGACATCGAGTCATCGAGCTGATCAGATGATGGAGCTGGAAGGTGGCCATAGGAACTTCGTAATTAAACGACACAACCCCATCGAGTTTAGGGTCATTTGATTTGTCTAGACGAGTACTTTATGATGCTAGATAGTAATATTAATAAAAGCTTGTTTTTAAACAAGTTTTTTTTAAATTTCACTTGTTTTACACCTATGCTAATAGCAAGTATATTAATACACGATATGCTTTATAACCGTGGGTACATGACAACTGTCAGATTATCCCGCTAACTGATTAAATCTGCGTAGATTGAATCAGAGCGATCGAACGCGATCGGATTTGGTTCCAATGCCGATTAAATGAGGTTACGGCGCTTGCAAAACCGCGCCTGTGAAGCTATTTGGTTTTTTTAGAAAAGAGGTAAAGGTCGCTATCCTTCTGGAGTGTTATGCCCGATCCACACTCTCCATAAGGCTATGCGAGGGAACAAGAGTGTGAAAGTGAGGACTGTACGCTCGTGTCTCCTCCTTTTCCCATTTTCATGCACCAAGCCTCGTGGCGAGAGCTTCTACGTGGCGCCTCGTGACAATCTGGAGCGTGCATGAAAAGAGTGTTTTAAAAAGTTGTCAAGTTATATTTAATTATTTATTTATTTAATACATCTTAGGAAGACCAACAGCTTACAAACAAAATTATAAAAACTTACAATAGTAACAAAAAGCCAATAATAGGTCCTCGCGACTAGTATATGAAATTTTATATGAAAATGTACCCTTTCAGTGGCGATCCTTACCATTTTGATACTGCTTTCGAAGTACAATTTTTCTTTTCATTAGGGGTAATATCCGAGTAGCAACATTGATCTTGCACTCTATGGCGTGTACGATTACGTAAACGCACATTCGTACATTAGGTAGGTACTTCTCAATGATTTCATGACGGTCCATCTAGTACATTTATTCATTGTTCATGATCGTATACCAAATAGAAAATCATAAAATGTACTCCACGTTAAAGTTCTCTGTATTTTTTTGTCAAGGTTTTGCTATACTCAGGTGCATGCAACAGCTAAAATAATAAATAACACTAAAAACATTTCTAAAGTTCCAACACCGCGTCACAGCGCGCAGGTAAACTGCATAGAATACAGAGTACAAGCATGAACAAAAGTTTCACCGAGAGTTGCAGACGTGCAGATTGTAGATAGCGACGTGCGAGCGTGACTGTACATCGACTGAGCTGACTAGTTTTGTAAAGCTTTTAAACGCGTACGATTTTACACCTGGACGTTTTGCTGGAAAGTAGGGATTTTAATTTTAATGTGCAGGATGAATTAACTAAAGCGGTGATGAGAATACTCGTATTATGGATGATTTGTAATAATATACTTACACTGATGGTAGGTTTCGGCCGGGGCTAGTTACCACCCACTGGACAAAACGGTGTCGCCAAGCGGTCATTGCTATCGTGTTCCGGTTCCAGCATGATGTTTAATGTTCAGTGAAGCTAGGGAGAGATTTATCCCGCCTTCTAGGTTTAGCCTGCTACCGCATGATGCAATAGTAAATTGAAGCATACTAAACCTAAAAAGTGGGATAAATCCCTCCAGGTCATGCGTGTATAGCTATAATTTTGCTCGATACTTCGCTATTCCTAATTCTACACATCTCTCACGCGTGATAAGAAAGTTCCAACACAATATTTCGTATTTAAACCCGAGATAAAACAAAAACTAAAGTTCTTCACATTTCTTCTAGATTTAAGATCACAAATAGGTGAAAGAGTGTAAAAGTTTTTTATCTCAATGTAGAATATATTTTTCGCAGCTAAGACGTGGAATAAAAATTTATTCATCCCAACCGTGCTATCGCCCGCCTTCGTAACGTAGAATCTTTAGGACGGGTTTACTAAGATTTATGTAACTTTTTTGCTAAGTGTAAAAACGTGCTGAGTTTTAATTTTATTTGCGAATAACGTCGCTGTTTAAATTTGTGTTATTTATTTATAAAGGTTGTTTAACTGTGCTTGTTACTATAATAGTAATTAGCAGAGCACAATGCATTTACATCTCGCTGAACGTTGGTTTTATAATAGAATAGAAAACTCTTTATTACCACCATTTCTTACTAATATAAATGTGAAAGTTTGTAAGAATGTATGGATTTCTGTTTGTCTGGATGTCAAGATGTATGTTTGTAACTCTTTCACACCTAAACGGCTGGACCGAATGAGCTCAAATTTGGTAAAGAGATAGCTTAAACCCTGGAATAACATAGATCAATTGGTCGACCCGTTTGGCGTGAAAAAGTAACAAAGATGCACACTCACAAACTTTCGCCTTTAAAAAATTAGTGTGATGTGATGTGTATGGTATGATTACTTTATCACGCCTAAATAACTGAATCGATTGAGTTTAAATTTGGCATAAAGATAGCTTGGACCCTGATACATCGGCTACTTAACAGCGGGTAAAATCTAAATGTAATTGTATTTTATTTTTTTTGGCAATAAAACTTTTTTTTTTTTTTTTTTATATAAGTGATTATATAGAAGACTAGCTTATGCTCGCGGCTTTGCCCGCATGACAAAATCCTTTCTTAGAGGAAGTCTACGTCATAAAACATATCTATGTTACAAATTTCAACTCAATCCGTTCAGCGGTTTAGGTTGTGCGTTTATAGATCCGTCAGTCAGTCAGTCACTCTTTTCTTTTATATATTTAGATATATCTCACCACAGTCATCACAAAAGGGTAACAAAGCAATATGTGCTGGTAATATATGCATTTTTTACAACGTACAAGAGATAAAGTTCACGTGACGTCACCCCGTGGTCCCAAACAACGTACTAAAACGGTTTGTCAATATGAGCTCGTAAAATACTCCCGAACGGAACGGATGGGGTTTTACATCGACAATATACGAATGCCTAAATACAGGATATATTAGTTTTCACAGACTACAATTTTTTGTTATGCAAAGAAGTAAGAAGACGAGCAAAACTCTCTCCTAATTGTAAGAGATAGCGCTGCCTACAATCATCATCATCAGCCCGTAATCGTACACTGCTGGACATAGACCTCTAGTCCAGAGGGTGGTAACTAGCCACAACTGAAGCCTACCAGTAGGTATAGCGAGTGGAAAAATCAAATAAAACTAATAATAGTCGGTGCGGGGCTAGGATTGGAATAACATCTGCACCACATAACTCCTCGGCCACCACCGCTTCGAAAATGGTCTATGCGTAACGCATATTTCCTGGATTAAAAAAACCGGAATAGTTTATTTTATAGTATTTTTTTATATTTAGGACACCCAACACAGACTACACCTAAATTTACATGAAAATGAAATGAAATGAAATGAAAATATTTATTTGCTTTAAATGTTATTTGGTATTGGTATTGGTATTGGTATACGGGCTGTTTTCCGCAATTAGGCCGCCTGGCCCATTTTGCGTGCGGGTGGGGTGTTGTGTCACTCGAGCCACCCAAGCTCCCCGACGAATCTCAGCACGCCTCGCGGGTTGCCGACGATCTCGGAGAGCGACCTCGGGGATCCGAGGTGTTGCGCCCTGTATTGAGCCACTCCTGTACATTCAAGAATGACATGAGCCGCTGTCTCTTCCTCCTCCAGGCATGCTCTGCAAAGAGGACTGTCAGTAATCCCTATAGTAAAGAGATGCTTATTAAAAGCGCCATGCCCTGTGATGACACTTGTCATCATCCGTATTTGGGGTTTACTCATACGGAGGAGCGCTCGTGTTAGTCGGCTATTTACCTCAGGTAGGGCTTCCTTTGCCTGTCTGCATTCGGTGTGTTCTCTCCAGTTTATGGAGTGCTGATTACGGGTTCTATCTCTAAGGATGCTGCGGACCTGGTTGAAAGGGATCGGAAGTATGGGCTCCGGGCCCACAGCATTGGCATCCGATCCCCTTCTTGCCAGTTCGTCCGCCGCGTCGTTACCTCTTGACCCACTGTGTCCTTTAATCCATTGTAGTGTGATATTGTTTGTCAGACTTACCTTTGACAGTAATTGATGGCAGTTGTGTACCAGACCTGAGCTGATGCACGTACTGCCTAGTGCCTGTAGTACCGACATGCTGTCTGATAGTATTCTTATTGATTTTTGTGTTACCTTTCTGTTGTCAATGGCTTTAGCTGCTAGGAGTATACCCATGCATTCCGCTTGGAAGACAGTGTTGTGTACTCCTAGGGGCTCGGCGATATTGATGTTGAGATCCTCAGAGAAGACTCCTGTACCCGTACCCGAGCTCGTTTTTGACCCATCTGTGAAGATCCTAAGCTCTTTCAGATTAAGGCCTTCGTATAGGTGTTTATCTTCTGTAAGTTGAATTTTATATTTCTTGTCGAATGTAAATTGTTTAGGTATTCTGTCATTGGCAGCCCTCAGAATTGGCACTTCCTCATACGCCTCATTTAAACCAGCCGTATGTGGCGTGCCATTTGCTGACCATAGGCCTAGTGTGGACAGGCGCAGCGCTGCCATTGTGGCCTTTAAATGTTATACAAACAGGTGTTTTAAAATAATTAGAGTCCAAAACATTTAGTCAGTTAAAAGACATGCAAATTATGAACTAAATTGAATTTTATTAAGTTAAAACTGGTACAATTGTTATAATCATTATTAAAATTAATATTAAAGTATACAATGTCAAATCTATAACTTAGAATGTCAAAATTTACATTGTTAAGACTATGAGATCACATATGTGCTCCTGCAATTATAGCGTGCCACAGCATGTAGGTAGGTAAGGTATATAAGCACTAAAAGACTGACTAAACCCTACCCGTCACAACCCGTGTTGTTTTATCAAACATTCCTGTACATTTCCCGCGGTAATTGAATTTGAGAGGGCCATTGTTTAACGAGCTTGTTTATGTTTTATTCCGCCGTTTTGTTTTTACGCCAACTTGTTTATTTTGACTAAATTGATTGGTTACCGATAGATCTACTTGATCTGAATAAGTGTTGATATTGGATTTTTTCTTTTACTTTTGTAAGCTGTTTTAGATACCTAGCTAGCTGATTATTTTTTTTACTAGCTTACGCTCGCGGCTTTGCTCGCGTGGCAAAATCCTTTCTTAGCGGAGGTCTACGTCATAAAACCTATCTATGTTCCAAATTTCAACCCAATCCGTCCAGTGGTTTAGGCTGTGCGTTGATTGATCAGTCAGTCACTCTTTCCTTTTATGTATTTAGATTATTAAACGCTAAATCGCTATAGCGATATGACAGATAACAATTATAACACTTAAATTATATTGTGTTCTAGTTATAAGTTTTCATACATTTTTTTGGTTCTCTGTCTATCTTTCAAAAGTTTGGTCAAAAGATCTATAAATTTTTACTACTCTTTGACGCCGCCGATACGGTTGGACTGATTGAATTGAATGAGCTGAAGTTTGGTATGCAGATAGCTTAGACTCTAGAGTAACACTTAGGCTACCTACTTTATAATGGACAAATCCGCTCGGCGCAATGTAACGACTAATTATCTATCGACTCTAATTTACAATAAGTATTTTAGAAGAACCCCGTGTAAAAAAAGCTAGGAAAAACTAAAGAAATAACATGGTTTCCAAAAAGGAGTAATCTAATCACGGAATCTAATACATGCTCAATTATTATTTTTACACACATGCTCTATCTATTATTATTTTTACCAAGAAAACAATTGACAATCGAATAAATGACCGACGTAGTACAATCGATAATAAAAATGTTGCACAAATTGCTGTATTTAACCATCAAGACCTTTTAGGACAAGCCAATCTTCAAAATTTTACGACACTTTCGTACTAGATTTCCGATTAGTCTTAAAAGTTATTACAAAATTGGTTTACAAGGGAAATAGCTCGTAAAACGGATCATTAAATGTAGACCCACATTTTATGTGATAGACGCTGTGGGCCGTTACACTATTATATTTATGTTCACATAAAAAATTAGGTGAACGATTATTATATAATATACCTAATTTATAATTGATGCTCATTAGTTCAAATTACAAAAAAAGTATAATATATGTACAAGATGCGATTGTCGGGTTTGCCCGCTTTAAAGACAAAAAATAATAAATAAATAATAATGTTAATTTTGTGTCACTAGAGTCTAGGCTACCTACACACTAAATTACAACTTATGTGTTTGCCTTTCGGGCGTGAAAGCGTAAGAAGCTCCTATCCATACAAACTTTAGCACTTTCAATAAGGTTTAGTAATTGTTTGAAAGATATCTGGATGGCTATTATCAATAACACTACCAATTATTGCACATGATAAGTAACGAGACAGGTATTAAGTATCTATGTTTTGATTTAATTTTTAATATCAATTTGTGAGGTTTCAATAAATAGTATCTCTTTATCAATATAAATAAGTCACAATTACTTCGACTAACCGCACAAAAGCGGCTAAACGCAATTCATTGCTCAAAATTGTAGCCAATATCTTTTATAATTGAACAAATATTTGTCCGCCGCAAAGCTTGTCTTATAAATCAGGGTGCCTTTAGAATTCAAATTACAATATAAATGGCGGAGTAACGAATCACATTAATTGCTGGATTTTCAATGAAATTTCATTTTCCATCGAAGACTTTCCGGATCATTAATTCTTTTGGACAAAGTTTGAAATCGCGATTAATTAAGTTTGTGACAGTTTTCACTAACTTTTCGCAAGTTTTCGACTCTCCATTTGGGACGCCTTTTCGTGGCAGGAAGCGATTCAAATGGTTTATGTACTCGTATTTAACATTTATTAACTTTTGTATTTTGAAGTAGACGAGCGGTTATTTTTATAAAACCTTGAGTCAAATTTCAATAATTCAACCTAATGCCTGTACATTTTGAATTTTTTTTATGAAATCTCAAAATTGTATTTACTTTTGCATTTGTAAACTTTAAAGTTTGTATTAAATAATACAAAACCTTTATAACCTGAATTACCTATTATCTTTAACTCTAATACCTATTGACCTATTATAATGTCTTTGGTTTTCTGTGTCTTTTTGTTGTATGAGGCACCCATATGTAAAACGATATTTTTTTTTATATTATTGCAGTAGCAAATTATGTATGTAGCCGACTGTACACACGGTTTATTCTGTTCGCCGTTCCCGAATATTGTCTGCGAAAATAGCAGACGTTCAGCGTAATTAAAATAGACTGGGAACGTCACATATTGCGGTTTACACTAGTAATATAATTTGACGTCGCGGTATATTTTGGCTGATTTTAATAATAATGCAACGAAAATACATACATATCGTTACTATTTATATTTTGATTGTATTAAGATCTACGAAAAACAAATTGTTAACGAACTAATTCTAATTCCTTTACAGACTTCACATGACCCCTTGATCTGGGGGCACGGTAGTGCCCCCGCCAAGTCGAGCGCGAAGCAAGCACTGCCGTACTATCCTTTACAGGAATCATTTCGCCGCATTTTCAGGCCCCTATTTGAGAACCTCTGGATAAGACCAGAACGCAGAAATTTTCGTCATCCAGTAAGCTATAATTACATACTTAAAACCCAAAATTTCAAGTCTGTAGGTCATTAAGTTCCGAAGTTATGCGAAAGCAAAGTTTCGCATATTCGACACTCATTCATTCACTCACTCACTCATGATCATCAAAATAGAACTAGTACTTCCCTAAAACTCAGAGAGCTGAAATTTGGTACATACTTAGACTTTATTGTATAAACCATAGAAAAACTATAAAAACATGCAATTTCGGTCTCGTTTTCGAGATAATTAATCTGCATAAATAACTTTGTAATCTCATATAAATGTATAGGATTACAAAGTTACATTTGCAGTCAATGGTTAAAATTGTGTAAAGCTTTTATTTACTTTCCTTTAATTGTGTAAAGCTTTTATTTACTTACCTGTCTGTCTGTCGGCCTTATAGTAACCTTATAATATAGGTATAGTGTTTCTACAAAAAGAAGTGAAATCCCACCAAAACATTCTGTAAAAAACTAGCCAAGTCTCGATGGAGCTGCTTGTTTATCTCTAAAAAATAATGAAATCTAGACAAAGTCGTGCCAAGTCTAAGGTACCTTATTGCGATTTATTTATTATTATAGTTAATGTTGTGTGACTTGGCCGATGAAGGGTATACACGTTGGCACGACTTTGTCTAGATCGAGCACCTGGTATAATACCCTTGTGTACCCTTCAACGGCCAAGTCACACAACATTAACTATAATAATAAATAAATCGCAATAAGGTACCTTAGACTTGGCACGACTTTGTCTAGATTTCATTATTTTTTAGAGATAAACAAGCAGCTCCATCGAGACTTGGCTAGTTTTTTACAGAATGTTTTGGTGGGATATCCTTTACATAACCATTTGATATGTGGCAAGTCTATAATTTAAAAATTTCAAATTTATCTAGGCTGTCGAATTTCAAGTAACGTTAGCCTTTTCTTGATCGCCATTCAGTCAGCGTCCATCTGTCTCTTATATTTGAGTTAAAGTGTATTTTATTATTTTTATGCTGAAATAAATATATTTTCATAATTATTTCCATTGATCCATTACCACGTCTCCATTTGAGTCCCATAACTAAAAATCTTACTATACATAGACCATAAAAGTAAGGAAATATTAGCTTTTCATGCACAATGATAAGCAAGAATCTCAACAAAAGTGTCGCGTCAGATATAAAACAGCGATACAGCTGAATAGACGTAGTGTTAACTGTGTGTAACAGTTGTGCCATTCGCCACAAAGGAAATGTACCGAGTTATCTGGTAATGCGATGCGATACCACGCCCCTATGACTTCTGTGGAATGTGGTACAAGTGGATATTCAGCATTTTTCAGTGGATATTCTAGCTATTTTATACAGCTTTTTATGCGCTATGAATTAATCTGCGTAATTATTCCGTTTCAGCGTATGGAAAAAGTAATATTTTCACTGAGCATTTCAGAATTCTTCAAAAAAAGAGAGACATGGTAAATTTGCAAGCGGAAACTTATATAATTTTACACTAAACGATTCGTGAGTATTTAAGATTCATCTTTGTAAATAAACGGCATAAACTCACTTGTATTTACTACGGCTTCGTGCCGACCGTTTCGATCTTGTACGAGGATTTTCTTCAGGGAGTAGCTGGTAGTGTGTTGAGTAATGTTTAAGCTGTAATGTTTGTCGTGAGTGACGTGTTAAGTATTCTGACCGCCACTGCAGACATCGTATGTCTGGGAGACACCTGATTAATTATAAAGATCAAAAAATCTGTCTCCTCACGAGATTTATCTAGCATTATTTTAATTGAATAACTTGAAAATAAACTAGAAGGTCAGTACACCAGTATCTACAAAAAAATTTGTTTCGTTGACCAAATCTTTCGTACCTTGTACCACAGGCCATCACCTCTATCACATGCTAGTGTCACAGCGTCAGGCTTCACAAAGGGTTGCCATTAGCTAATGTACTAATACTTGTTTCTGCGACTTCTGACCCCCTGCCATATCTTGTTCATATTAATGTGGTAAGTAATACATATAGAGGTAAAGATTAGATATTTGTGTTTGCATTTTTTTAGTGCACACAGGGTTAACCGTCGGTTTATGACAAATTACGAGCCCGCGAAGACAGACGCGGTCAGGATTTCTGCGTTCTATCCACAGCTGCGATAACTAGCCACGACTGAAACCTACCAGGGACCTAGCAATCATTTATTAATATTTTTAGGTTACTGGTAGATTTGTAAGAATAACTTAAATTGTATATCAATTGCTTTAAACTTTCGCGATTTGAACTCATGTTAGTTTTATTAATAGGGACTTATTGCGTAATTATTTTAATGTTTGTTTTACAAAAATGTTATAAAACCAACCTTGACGTTTCGGCTCAGTTACATGAGCCGTGGTCAACAGCAGACTTTGATGTATGGTATGTATATCAATCGAGATCAGCCAATCTCGGCTGTATTTTTATTTTTTATGATGCACTGATGCACATAAATGAGGATGAATGTCGGTTTTTCAGTGCGGGCAGAATTTCTGTGTTACGCGTTCTTTATAAATAAATAAAAAAAAAGACGTGTGGCACTCGGAGACTGCCGCGGTAAAGCTATTGCATAGCATTTTTTATCAACTTATGCAATTATAATTATTTATTTATTTTATTAATGCAGTATTTTTTTTCCTTTGTTTTTTTTTCTTTAATATTAATTCAAGTTACACTTTGAGCGTGGTGACCGATAAAAAAACAAAAGAGACAAGCGTGATATTTCAAAAAGTCATTAAAAGTTCTGGTCTGGAATCTATAGATGGAAAAACTAAAAAGTATCACCGCTGTGCCGGTCGGAGTGGGGGGTGTTAGGTTTTTTCGTTACGGAATTTCTGGATTCGGTCCCCACGCTCAAGGCCCGCGATAGAAGCTATGCAATAGCTTAATAATAATAATGAGTTTTGTTAGGACTAGGAACCTACATTATAAAATACGCGCGCGCTGACTAAAATAAATAAATAAATTGATAATGCAAAAAAATCTTGTGTCATTACCAAGACAATGGCTCTTAGAAATAATATTTTAAATAGACATTCAATCGTACGTAATATGTAATAACAATATCGACTTCTTAAACTATTACGCTAACTCCACACTCGCAAAAGCATATTTCTGATGAGAATTTGACAATGCGCGCTTATATTTGCACGAAGTGGAGCTGGCCCCCTTTAATAACTACTAGTAAATTCACTAAAAAGGTCAAAGTTTGTTTATTTACACATATAAGCTTGAACCGATTGAACAGAAATTTGGCATGTGTGTAGCTTAACCTTAGCTACTTTAGAGAATCCCATTTTCCAGCGGATTAAATCTGGCCGTTATATTTCTTAACACTTTTATAAAATATTATATGTTGTATTTTATTAATTCGCGTACGTATTTTTCCAAAGCGTATCTCGTAGCTCGGCTACGGCGTAGCGGTTGCTACGAGAAAATAGAATTGGAAAATATACTAAATTATTCATTGGATATCTGGCTCGGGGTTGTTTGACGGGAATGAACGCGTTTTCAATCTACTTTAGGCAAATGTGAGGTAAAGGAGCTTACACGTGAATATGGAAGATTTTGGCGTTATTTTCTAATAAAATTTACATTTAACAGATTGGTGACTAGCGGCCCGACCTTGCTTCGCTGCAATGCATATAATTATTTATTTAAAAATAAAGAATAAAATAATACGTAATAAATAAAAATAAACAAAACTACTACAACAACAACTACTTATAATTGTTAATTAAATTAATTAATTTTAATTAATTATAATTGTAAAGCCGCGTCTCCGGCGACTTTTTGGTTCAAATATTCAACATAAACATGACAACATTAAAGAAAAACTCAGCGATTTTAATGAATATTGATATTATGTTTCGTTGTACGTGCTTTCCATCGGATATGGAAAGCAAAAACATTGTTGAAGCAAACAAAAAGTTTAGTTTGACAATGTTTTGTGAAAAATGTTGTGATGTTTTTGTTGAATGTTTGAACCAAAACACTCGCTGGAGACGCGGTTTTTTTTCATTCCAGCAAGCCCAGTTGAGTAGCTTTACCCTTGATTTTAACCCTTATTTTACTGTACTTATATGATATCAGTAGAGCGTCTTTCTCATCTTTTTACTTCTTTGCACAAAAAACCGCCTTGATTCTTATTCTGCCTTGTTTTTGAACCCTCATTTTTGATAAAAACAAAAACAGTATTATTTACATAACTGAGAAGCAGTGAGCGGAACAATAATGTTATTCATACGAGAATCTATCGAGTACTCTTTATAAGCGCCCTTGCGACGAATACTTAACCATGGATGCTCAATTGATCTGAGAAAAAATGGGCCCGCATATGAAATATCAGACATGATATACACTTAGAATTTTACATCATTGCAAAATCCTGTTTGGCACTGTGCTTATTATTTACATCGTTATCTCTACCCATCAGGAGAGCGTCCTGCTCGTCTTCTTAATTTTTTGCACACAAAAAAGCATCCTTGTCTTATTCAGCCTTGATTGTAACCCTCATTTTAGATTAAAAAAAACAGTATTATTTGCACGGTCTATTTGACAGAAGACGTTCGATTAAGAAGCAGTGAGCGGAATAATAATGTTATTCATACGAGAATGTATCGAGCACTCTTTATAAGCGCCCTTGCGACGAATACGTTAACCATGGACGCTCAACTGATCTGTGAAAATATGGGCCCGCATATGTAATTTTAATATTTACTTAAACTGATGAAGAGATGGTGTTTCATTAATTCAAAGGCATTATTGAAATAAAACAATAAGCTATTTTTATTTACTTTGCATTTAAACTATTATTATAACATTTTGTAAGTAGGTATGTAGGTTTAAGATGCAATGTCAAAAAACATAGTTCAACTCCCGAATATGTGAAATAAATGCAATAAGTCATTTTAAGCTCGTGTGACTTCACGAGTAGCGCTTATTTTCACACAGTATAAAAAAGTCGCTTCCGCTGTCTTTTTAGATCTTTTAAACAACTCAATGAATATAAATGCATTTTTCAGCAATAGATAGTATTTAAAATAAATATTTAATATTTATATATTATAACGCAAGCGAAGTCGCTAGTGAACATATAAAAACATTTATAAATAATTAAGCCCTACCATATTAATTTAAATACAGAAAAGCGGTACGCGAGCCTTAGACAGCCCTTATTAGGTAGATTAACAAAAAAAAGCTTAATTAACCAAGTTTAATTACACTAATCCAGTTAAGAAACTAATCCAAAGAGTTATAAAAACTCCAAGCTTTAAAGAAAAATCACATTTTCTCCAGAGCCCGCATTGCAGCCCTTATATTGTTGATTTTTGTTTTTGGACCGAGAGAAAATAAAGTTGGGTGGACCTGATCAGTGACAGTTATTTAAGGTTCAAGACAAAAGGGCAATACTGAGACCTCTATACGGACTGCAGAAATCATATTTAATTATTATTTTAGTGCCTTCGTAATAAAATGCTAATATTTTTACGATTCACATTTATTGGTACAGACATAAAAGTTGAATGATATTTTCTAGGTAATAGTTTTTGAAATTGGTCTCTACAAGATAGAAAATACATATATAAATTATAAACTAGTTCTAGCCAGCGTTCCCCACTTAAAAGTAGCCTATGTACAGGCCCCCGGCGCAGGGTGACGATGCGTAATGCATTTTTCCTGGAATTAAAAAAAGATCAAAGCTGTCTAGATACTAAATACATTATTCAAAAAATAAAATTATTACAAAATGAGTTCTGAAGTAGGTAGGTACGTAACCTACGTAACGAAGAGATTTATTGAAAAATTTAAGCGTATACATGTCAAAAACTTAAAGCCGAAAGTAAAAGCCGAAAGCCGAAGCTTAAGCCGAAGTAAATACAAGTGAGTTTATGCCGTTAATTTACAAAAATGAATCTAACAACTCACAAGATTAGTGAAAAAAAAAAATTAAAGTATTGTATGTGTATAAATCATAAGTGAGGTGTTGTGCAGATGTTTTAAGGGTTAGATCCTCTAATGTGATTATAAGTAGGGTCTGTTCGACCTTTGCCCTTACGTATAATATTTCATTTACGCGGCTCGGCTAATGCAAGTTCGCGTGGCGACGGTTGCGTGCGTCCTTTTGTATTAGCTGTTTTAACTTTGTTACACTACTTTTGTGCTAATAAAGGAGTTTTGTACATAATGGTTATCTAAATATGTAAATGGAAACAGTGACTGACTGACTGATCAATCAACACACAGCCCAAACCGCTGGACGGATTGAGTTGAAATTTGGCATACAGGTACATTTAATACCTAATATAGTATTAGCTTATGTAGACACATAATATACATACATAGGTATAGTAAAGTGTAAGTTAGTAAAAAGTGTTAGTTGAAACTAACGCCTACAATGGACAACTTCTACATAAAAAATACTACAACTCGATAACTCTACGCGTTCTAGAGTAAAAGGATCTTGACAAAGAGACGGACAGACGGATGACCGAGTGATCTTCCAAGGGTTTCGTTTTTTTTCTTTAAAAATACGAAACTCTAAAAAGAGGAAAGGTTCATCTTACTAATATTATAAACGTGAAAGTTTGTAAGAATGTATGGATGTCTAGATGTTTGTTACTCTTTCACGCCTAAACGTGTGGACCGATTAAGCTGAAATTTGGTACAGAGATAGCTTAGACCCTGTAGTATGAACAAGAATTTAATTATGAAATATATTATCAGCCAATGTCCTTCTCCCCTTGCATTCAGTGGAGATAGCATCCTGTTATTTCATGGGATCGCTGCGACGCGACGTCATCTAAATATATCTAAATAATATATAAAAGGAAAAATTGACTGATTGACTGACTGACTGACTGATCTATCAACGCACAGCCTAAACCGCTGAACGGATTGGGTTGAAATTTGAACAAACAATGATAGGTTTTATGACGTAGACCTCCGCTAAGAAAGGATTTTATCATCCGGACAAAGCCGGGAGCATAAGCTTGTTGATATATAAAGCTAATTATATAATAATCCATTCCCATTTGTTCCGTAAATCATCATAATACCTAAGTAGGTATAAGTTGAGGAAAACAATACAGATTAAGTCCCTATAACATTGCGGCCTTAATAATATTTATTTCTTATCAACAATTTCTGTAACGCGAAGGAACAAGGATATAAGCATCGTAGCATTAATGTTATTGGGATAAAAGAGAAATAACAAAACGGCTGAATCATTTAACAGTCTGGCTAGTATCTTACCATGTTTTCTATGAGTCTAAAAAGATATCAAACTCATCTAAAGAAAAGATTCCAAGACAAGTTCGACATTGAATGTATTTCTTGACATATCAGAACGACGCGATAAAAGGGAAACTTTTGCTCTGTAATGACAGAATGACTAGAAATAATAATAATAATGGAACTTTTATCACATTTAAAGGGATAAAGCTTAGATCTGTAGTCCGTACACGACATTCAGTTTCCAATAATTAATTGTACTAGTTGCGAATTTAATGTGTTACTTTTTAGTATTATCGATGCATGAATGAATGATAGTTGAATGATAGTTCAAGGGGCCAAGTGTCGCCTTAACCATTACTGATCTATTGTAACTCCCAGTTGAACTATATTTCACTCCATAAAACCGCTTCTAAAAATATCCACAGGGTGTCCAAATATACCACCTGCAGCAAACACTGAACATTTCAAAAGTTCCGCATCAAAAAACACATGACAGCATCGTCAGGTCAAAGCAGTGGTTCCCCGGTATGCTTTAAAATGCTTTTGGCTTTTGAAATCACCTGAGCGGCTCGTAAAAATGTAAATTATTCTCTTTGCTTTAAAGCGACCAGAGACAGAGCCAAAAGTTCATTAGGCCCTCTAACGGCCTATTATAGCTACCATTTTTCTGTTTTAATGACCACTGTGATATGAAATATCACATTTTATATTGAAATGCGGAGAAATGGGCAAAATGGTCTGCCTAATTTTTTAAAGTTGGTGGTTGGTCGATGGGTTTTATGAAGAAAAAATTGTACTTAATATGTAATCACAACAAGTTCATATGTCATTTAATTTTATTTATTTCATTTCACTTTTCATTTCCGTGGAAAAAGGCTCGTGCTAGAGTGCGATTAAACAAACACGAAGCGAAAAACGGGCTGACTAATCAATTTTATATTGCTTCTTGTGTATGTTGAGTAGGTATTTTTTTAAATGATATGCCCAAAACCTTAACAAATTAAGTATGAAGATAATTACATCCAACTTCTACCATTTAGAACTATCGCAATTACCTGACGAGCGAAAAGGTTACCTACCTACTCGTAAACAAGGGGGACTTTGATACTAAACGCCCTCGAAACTAGCAGTTCGCTAAACATACATGAAAGTAGATACGTTCACGTAATGTGCTAATGTGCTGGGCCATAAGCGTAGTTATATTAAGGAACAGTTGCCGAGAAAAGGTGTCAATGCAAACACAACTGATAGGGAATGTGATATTTAGAGAATTTCAAATAGGAGCAAGCTCTGTTGTTGTCCAAAAATTAGAAATAAAAATGCGACATGCCCTTATTACAGAACTACTACAGGCAAGTGTGTATTTGTGCGTGTGTCGTGTCAAAATTTGCATTTTTTGTTTCATAGTTTAGCATTAGGGGCTGCGCAGACGACAGACTATCCATGACGCACTTTTAGTCTGTGAAAATAGAACCTATGCAATTATATTATTTGTGCGCCGGACTTTTTGTGCGTCGTGTGCGTTACTGCATATAATAATAAGCGATCTTGTTCACAGGAGTAAACGTCAATAGAAACATACAAATATAAACATAGGTCAAATTAATTTAACTACCATAAGATCGTATTATGATTGGACAAAAGAGGTCGTCATAAGCAAAAGAATAACACTCAGAAATCAATTAGGCAGATCGTCTGCGTATGTGCCTGTCTAACCTAAAAAGAACTCTAAATAGGGAAACTAGCGTTACCTATCCCAATATAGTATCGGTAGCTATAACTAACTCCAACAAACTTATCTAACATTCAAGTAATAAACACATACAATGTCGCCTTTTATTGCCTCTCTTTGTGGCCAAAGATACATATAAAAAGAACACGAACGAGCGATACAATATAGGAACCATTAGTCAAAGTCAACGCTGAGCCCCACGTTGGGCGCCAAAATAAAGTTCCTCGCGGTTTGTCACGCGTTTTCAACGAACTGACAACTTTGGTATTACATCTAATCCATTACGGCTTTGGATCTCAATTCAATATTAATAAAAGGATTTGCGTGGCTTAAGGGCCAACTGGCTGACAGATAATGCACAAAGTTAACAACAGAAAGCGTTTAAGTAGAATCTCCGAAAACGACAATCGTGATTGTTCGTTACTTCACGATACTTTTCTTGTAGGAGGCAGTCGTAAGGTCATATTGTAAGCCTTTTAGGACCTCGGCGACCTGAAACTGCAACATATTATAGGTTGGCCACACAACCTGTTTTGTTCACAAGTTGTGATTTGACTCTGACAGTGTAAGTAGGGTAACCTGTTCTGTTGGAGTATAAACCTCTATTAATTTTATTTCACGCCGAAAGTACTAAGCCTATTTGTCTAGAACTCAAATCATGTAGAACATTAGATCCAAGAATATTAAATAGTACCTATACATTTCAGCATGTGTATTCAGTACTCGTAAGTATATTTAACATCAAGCTCAATAGCTTTATCATCTACAAGGCCAACGTAAAGGTCAATAAACAATTACGTTATTTATAGTTCAAATATAAAGTGATTTGTTCTACAAAGAGGCAGGGAACAGTCAAAGGTAAAGGCAGAAGACGATAAGATGCGGCAGCGACTGTCTAACGACATTATACCATCTATTATATCCATACCATTGTGATTGCTCTCGAAGTGCCGCCCCACTTTCCAGCCGTCCTATTTTTAAAAAGGTTAATTTAAATTTCAAAGACTGGCCTTCTAAATTGAGTGTTACTTTACCGGTTTGACATAATAGCATTACTGCTGAAGGAAATTAATGGGGACGAGATACTGGGAAATAAAATAAAGCGCTTTAATATCGAGGCTGGCTCAGAACGGTAGCAAGTCAATCTAAGTAGATGTACAAGTGAATTTAATTATTTTTTTAAATCGACGTTAAGCTCGCTTGTCTGCTAAAAGTCTGCAACTCCCATTTGTGAATCATCAACTAGGCTCTAAAACAAGAACGGAGTAGGTTTTTAGCTGCAGCGGCATTCAGTAGGAGGAATCTTCAAAAAACGGTAGTGGAAAAATAAGAGCATTATGAGTACCTTACTCTTACTCTTATTTGTCAGTATGCCTTACTCTACTTAATTGCAATTTGCATTAGATTTTACGGCTATAATCCGGCTCCGATTTTATTGCAAAGTCATTGTCATGCTACATTTACAAGTATATTGCGCTGTCAACCGATTTAGGATTGTATATCAAAACATTCTATAGGCTTAGCACTGAGAGGTCTCCGGGGTCTTACTTAGGCAAGTTGAACTTGTTATCTCATACTTCCTACTTTTGAGAATGTATGGGATGACAATTTAAATGGACAGCAAGTCAAAGCCTACACTCCGTGCTAGGCACACTAAAAAGAATTTCCTCTTTAGACACAAACAAAATACTTGTTAATTTTACTAACGGTCATAACAAGACCAGAAAGTGTAGAGAAAGTACTTCAAAAAGCCTTAATAATCTTAAATCTAGGTGGCATTGGGCATTGTACAGTTTCTAAGCGGCGAAACAACAAAGTTCCGCGACAGCTTCCGACGTCTGCAGGAAGTTGGCGCCCAACTCGCGAGTTTCAGGAGTTCAGCTCGAGAAATCCGGCAACTTGAAGATCTGCCTGTAAACCACTTAACGGAGAAAATGTTCTTTTAAAGGGTGGAATTCTGAGGTGTTAACTTAAGTTTGGAAGTTTTTAAATCACATCTTTATCTATTCATACTTTTGATTTCATTTTATGATTAACTTTTAAGATAATTATACCGCCTCAAGAAGATCCTAAGGTATATAGCGCCATACTCTCACCAATGTACATCAAGGAAGTATCTTTGTGTCCCTATTAGGGACGTCAAAGTTTTGTCTACTAAAACCTGTCGATGAAATATTGGAGCTTTCAAATTAGTTTGTAGCGAGCACGATATTTTTAAAACTATTTTTTACACATACATACGTTGCGGACATTCCTACGCAGTACTTCTTATATCAATTTTCGTATACTGTTATCATTACGTCACATTAAAGCACTCCAAGCTGCAGCACTTCCAGTAAGTTTGCCATTAGTCACAACAAAACAAATAGCTTCGTACGAGGGAATCCGCAGTGTTATGACATGCGATACCGTCCACCTGTTAAAACATTCACATGTGCTAGTCGTTCTTAGTGTTTACAAACGTAGCTGTAGTTCAAGGCAAGGCTCTGAATGACGTGACCGCTTACGAATACCTATGTATTCAAAGGGTACTAAACACAGGGTTGTAGACCTTAATAATTAAGGTCAATTAAGGTTGTAGACCTTTTACCTGCTAAACGCGTTACAATATGTTTTTTTATTCGAAGAAATAAGCTAAACGCTCTCCTAATTATCATCTCAGCCATAGGACGTCCACTGCTGAACATTGAACATAGGCCTCCCCTTTGGACCTCCATACATAACGGTTGGAAGCGCCCTGAATCCAGCGTCTTCCGGCGACCTTTATAAGGTAATTTTCATTTTCATTTTTAATGATGTCCATAATCAGTAGGTACAGTGCCACTCAGGATTTCTCAACGATGTAAATTTCTAGGTGCACTGCGCCAACGCTTCTTACTTAAGAGACACGAGATGTTAAGACTCTTTAGCCCAGTAATTTCACTAGCTACAGTGCTCTCCTTACACTATTCCTACAATATTATTATTATTATATCTAGCCTAACTGTCCCTGGGCTGTGCTGGGCAAAGAACCGAAGGAATGGGTTGAAATTTGCGAAAGGCATGCAAAACGGTATAGAAGCGGGCTTGAAAGGGAACATAAATTGATATTGTTAGAGCATTTGGTAACTAGAGGCAAAGCGGAACAATCTTCCCCGATATAGAGGATTAAGGCACCTTTCTATCTGTTCTACGGGGTTATTTTAAGGCGCGAGGGCATTCAAACTGGAAAGAAGTAGTATGACAACCAAAAATAAACCAAAATAATTAGGGTTTTTTTTTATTTATTATATATTTTAGCCTTTGACCACGATCTCGCGTGATGTTATTATTATATCTAGCCTAACTGTCCCACTGCTGGGCAAAGGTCTCCCCCAAGCCTGTCCACAAATCGCGATCCAGCGCCCCGCCTCTTGCCAACCTGCGTGGTGTTTGAGCAGATCATAACGCCATCTTTTTCTTTAATATAACATATATAAATATCGTCCGTCGGTGATTAAATACTAAGAGTTAATTCAAACCTAGTCATCTAGCTTATTAGCAAGAGAATTTTATCTTAATAGGGTTAAGAAATCAATCTCACGCATGATCAACCGTGATACGAGACACCACCTTAATGTAAGGGAATAACGTTCATAATCGCAAGTCATTTCATTGCGTTTAACAAATATTTAACCGTGACGTTGATCGATTGAGAGAAATAGAGTCACAGTGTAGTGAACGCAGTAAGTAAATCAGGTTCAAAATGATATTTCAGATCTGAACAATGTACTTAATACCAGCTACGTCTATCGATTTATTCATCGAAGAGTATTTATTTAGATTATTTAGATTATTCTTGGGTCTCGTTCTAAAGAATCAACCAATATGGCTGTAATTTTGAATGTACGAGTATATCCAGATTTGTGCAACTATTTTGACGTGAAGAGAAGACAGATCTAATTACAATAATTTTCTTCCGATTGAAGTGCACGGATAATGTTGGAATCTAGTTGATATCATTGACTAAAATAACACAAAGCCTAGTTTCCTGTGAATAAAATTACTATATGATTATATTATCAGCCGGATCATTATTCATTATCCCAATGGATGTATGACATCAGAACGTCCACAATTAGTCCGTCCGGCCACATTTGTCGTCTAGCGGTAAATCGTTGATAGCAATCCCACTAAGTTTGTTCCACTGTGTATTTAGTTATAAAATTTGATGAGTGACATACATTAAGAGTTATTGTCAAACATGTGATATGTATTGATTGATTCAATTGGTATTGTAGACCGACAGGACTTGTTTGTAAGCCTTGTGAATCTGTTTGGTAATCATTTAGCATATTAAGATGTTGTATTGGACATGTCAATAAAGGTGTGTACATAGTATACATTGGTATAGAGGCAATTACGTTTGTTTACCGACACCGCGACGGCAATGACTGAGAAGTTGGCTCTACAACTAATGATGCAGACGTCTATAGAAGACGGCCACAAACGGTAACCTTAGTTTAACCTGCCCTCCACTCTTTTTTTTAACCGAGGAAAATGCGTTACGTCTCATCGCCCCACGCCGGAGGGCGCGGGGCGGTATAGGGGACTCCCCGCCGAAGATGGGGGTATTCCTGCGGGACGCCATAATGCCGGGGCAGCGGGTACAGACGTCTATAGACGACGGTAACCCCAGTTGAACCTGCCCTCCGCCCTCCAATAAGTACACATCAAAAATAGAATCCACATTTTTTTTATACAAAGAAGTAAGAATACGAGCAAGACACTCTCCTGATGGTAAGAGATAACCCTGCCCATAATCAGTACAGTGCCTTAGGATTTCACAATGATATACCTAATTGATTTGCTTTGAAAAATTCATGAGTCCAATGTACGAGTCAGGTAAAATATACCCGAAATCAATCGCATAATTAGCCATTCATTCCACGTAAGAAACGAAAATCACATTTCATTAGCATTTCGTGACTTCTCCAGACGTTTTGTGGAATCACGTCCAGATTTACAAACAAATGAATGCAAAATTTTGTATGATACGAGTAGGTATCACACAACGTATCAAGTACGAGGACGTGTAGGTACCTGCAATAATTTAATCAGGAAAACCGATATGTACAAGACCATTTATACAATAATACCTACAATATATACGATGTACCTACGAGTATTTAAATAATAATGAAAGTTAAATTTGGTTTACACATTGACAGTTGGTTGGAGTGTACGAAAGGGGGCACTGAGGAAAAAGACTTAGTTTATTTTTCGATGTCAGTGGTGTTCTATTGACACCCCTTTTTTGTGTTGGAAATGGGTAGAGGGGCGGCTCAGGACCAAGGTTGCCATAGACCATGTTTCATGAAAATGATTTTCCACGAAAATATTTACGATTTTTACAGGGAAAAAAGACTTTGTTTATTTTTCGAAGTAAGTGGTGTTCTATTGACACCCCTATTTTTTGTTGGAAATAGGTAGAGGAGCGGCCCAGGACCAAGGTTTCTAAAGACCATTTTGACCTCCGGTTAGTCCTTCATTTTTTTTTCGGTGCTTGAGTAGGTAAGGGGGCGCGATTATATAGGACAAAAGACTGATTATTTTTCGATGTCAGTGGTGTTCTATTGACACCCCTTTTTTGTGTTGGAAATGGGTAGAGGGGCGGCTCAGGACCAAGGTTGCCATAGACCATTTTTCATGAAAATGATTTTCCACGAAAATATTCACGATTTTACAGGGAAAAAAGACTGTTTATTTTTCGATGTCAGTGGTGTTCTATTGACACCCCTTTTTTGTGTTGGAAATGGGTAGAGGGGCGGCTCAGGACCAAGGTTGCCATAGACCATGTTTCATGAAAATGATTTTCCACGAAAATATTTACGATTTTTACAGGGAAAAAAGACTTTGTTTATTTTTCGATGTCAGTGGTGTTCTATTGACACCCCTTTTTTGTGTTGGAAATGGGTAGAGGGGCGGCTCAGGACCAAGGTTGCCATAGACCATTTTTCATGAAAATGATTTTCCACGAAAATATTCACGATTTTTACAGGGAAAAAAGACTTTGTTTATTTTTCGAAGTAAGTGGTGTTCTATTGACACCCCTATTTTTTGTTGGAAATAGGTAGAGGAGCGGCCCAGGACCAAGGTTTCTAAAGACCATTTTGACCTCCGGTTAGTCCTTCATTTTTTTTTCGGTGCTTGAGTAGGTAAGGGGGCGCGATTATATAGGACAAAAGACTGATTATTTTTCGATGTCAGTGGTGTTCTATTGACACCCCTTTTTTGTGTTGGAAATGGGTAGAGGGGCGGCTCAGGACCAAGGTTGCCATAGACCATTTTTCATGAAAATGATTTTCCACGAAAATATTCACGATTTTTACAGGGAAAAAAGACTTTGTTTATTTTTCGATGTCAGTGGTGTTCTATTGACATCGAAATTCTTTTGGGTCAAGTTCAGTCACATTATAATATAGGTACGACGACGAGCGAAGCGAGGAGGAGTGTTAGGTTGTACATATTAGCAACGCGCGAGCCGAGCGAGCGAAGCGAGCGTGCCGCGGCAGCGGCCGGCGAAGCGCCAGAAAAAGAGTGTAAACGAGGTTACTGATTGGTCTACATAGGTATATGTTATGTAATTATAATATAGGTACGACGACGAGCGAAGCGAGGAGGAGTGTTAGGTTTTACTTATGAGCAACGCGCGAGCCGAGCGAGCGAAGCGAGCGTGCCGCGGCAGCGGCCGGCGAAGCGCCAGATACGAGTTGATTTTGATAGCTGAATGATTTTTATCTGTAGATGTGCAGACAGCTTATTATGCCGCGATCCAATGATGATGACGAAAAAAACAAAAAAAAAATTTTGTACATGATTTTTTTTTTCCCTAAATAATCAGTGTTTAGAAACTATTATAAATTCCATGATTTTATATAAAAAAAAAAAAAATTTTTTGAACACGTAATTTTTTTTAATTTTCCAAAATATTTTCAAAGTGTTTTGAAACTACTATAAATTTAATGATTTATAAAAAAAAAAAAAAAAAAAAAACCCTCAGTGCCCCCTTTGGTATCCTCTGACCGATTGCACCTTTAATCTTATCAGATCGACAATAATAATTATATAATACCTCTACTTATATTAATAATTGATTCTTTGTTAGAAAAATCGAGGAGTTGAATAAGTATAATATGTAGGGGAAGTACGTACAAAATGACATAAAGTTTTGGTTTTGGGTCATAACTCCTAACTGGTAAATAGCAGCGCATTCACATTGCACACCAGTAATATTGGGTTTAATATCTTTGAATTATAGTAGATACTTTAAATAAAAACAAAGAATAATAATTTTAAATTTAACTGAGATCAGCAAAATCCATATTTTGTCCATATGCTATGGACAAAATGGCATACCACGTTTTTGCGGGTGAAATTTGTGTGCAAAACCGTTTTTTCAGCCAACTCAAAAGCTAATTCTTGAATAAACGTTCGCGTCAGGTCAAACAAACGAGATTCAAGTAATTTCAATTGCTCAACAAATTTTTTTCTCATATTAGGTGGAAATGTAGCTTACGCATGGATTCCTCACTCCAGAATTGACGATCAGTTGTACCTACCAGTCGTACGCTCATAATTGCGCGGCATTATTTATAAAGAAATTAACAGCTGATTAACGAGAAACAGGTATTGGGTACTACAATTGACTCATTGAACTTTTATGTACACGACATACCTATGTCATTTTGTCCGTTACATATGTATGTCATTTTGTCCATAAAGCGTTACAAAAAATCAAAATTCAACAATAAATGCAAAATGATTATTATTGACGGAAAAAACCATTTGATGGCAACAATAAATACTTAAGGAATGTAAGAAATGTAAACACAAAATAATATTATACGAAAAATATAACTAAATATCAAAAATACCTGCAGTTAATTAAAAATTTGTAACTGATCGATGTTTATCGTCGGCCATAACACCCAAACGAAAGACTCGCGCGAATCCACGTTTTGACAGGTTTGTATTTCCGGCTAGAGTCACCTGATGTAGTTATCTATAGTGGTCTAGAAGCGGCAGAATTTGAAATATGATGCCTGTGTCATTTTGTCCGTATATGTCATTTTGTACGTACTTCCCCTAAGTTCATACTGTAGAAATTAAACTGATGAAATAACACCAATGACATTGGGATGTGAGACAGAATTTAGATTAAAGGTGCATTTATGATTAAACTAGCTCATGCTCGCAGCTTTGCCCGCGTGACTTAAACCTTTCTTACCGGAGGTGTATGTAATAAAACCTATCTATAACCAAATTTTAAACGAATCCGTTCAGCTGTTTGAGCTGTGCGTTGATAGATTAGTCAGTGAATCAATCAGTCACTCTTTCCTTTTATATATTTAAATAAAAGTTGTTCAACAAAGACTTTGAATCAGAAGGTCCAAACTCGATCTGGTCATAGAAGACTGACATTAAAATTATAAAGAAAAGCGTCTGCATTTTACACACAGAGTGCCGAGTGCCAAGTGAAGGAAGACACATGATTCATAAAATGATAACAGTTTTGTCATAATTTGTTCACCTAAAATAAATATTTGAAGCAGTTCAGCTTCCGTAACTCATGGCGACACACTTACAGATTGATCCGGAAAACTCTTTCTTCGTGTTATAAACAATCTATTTTTATTCCGCAAACATTTTTAAATTAATTCTATTCTGCAACAGGACGGGTTTTCTCAATTAGAGGTATATTTTTAAGAAGGTAATATTTATATTTTTTAATCATTTTTGGTTAGCTTTTGACCACGATCTCGCCTGATGTTAAGCGATGCAGTAGATGTCGCAGACTAAACCTAGAAAGCGGAATAAAACTCTACCTAGCTTCACAATATCAAAATAATTATAATTTGCAGCCAAATAGGAAAAATGTTTTATGGAGGTTTGGTTTTGCTTAGTATGAGGATATCCTTATAATATTATTATTTTTAAAAGTGTTTCCAGTTTTTTATTACAAATAACTGCAAATTTATTAATAATACAGAAAATACAGCAGTTGTATTTTGGAAACCTTTTGTCATATAAAGTGTCAACATGGAAATACATTTAAAAATATTTAAAATCTAGTATTATATTATAATGTTACTAGCTTATGCTCGCGGCTTAGCCCGCATGGCAAAATCCTTTCTTAGCGGAGGTCTACGTCATAAAACCTATCTATGTTCCAAATTTTAACAAAATCCGTCTAGCGGTTTAAGCTGTGCGTTGATAGATCAGTCAGTCAATCAGTTACTCTTTTCTTTTATATATTTAGAAGAAGAAGATACAGAGCATAACCTTACCATGCCACATTTCTAAAAAGAAAATTATACTAACATAAAATTTAAACCAACTGCACCCGGCTGTTTTATCCGCCGCTCCGGACAGTAGCCTATATCACGGTAAAGCATATAATATCTTTACCGTGCCTATAACATGTTATTCCATGATCTAAGCAATCTCTATAAAAATCAGCAATATTCAGCTCAATCGGCCCAACCGTTAAGTCGTGAAGAAGTAACATACATACATAATTACAAAACGCTGTAAATCACGGTAAAGTATACAATATCTTTACCGTGCCTATATATATTATATGTTATTCCATGATCTAAGCTATCTCTAAAAAAATCACAGTAAAATACAGCGCAATCGCCCACCCGTTAAGTCGTAAAGGAGTAACATACATAGATACATACTCGTAATTACAAACTTTCACGTTTATAATATTATTACGATTTTGTCATATTGTGCGAGTGAGAGAGTGGCTCATAAGGTTGTATTACTTCTGTACACGTAAGGATGAAACTCTTAACAGGTTCTCAGTTTCTCAGCAAGTAAACAAGTTAAACAACTTACTACACATGTTTAGTATAGGAACTACAAGTCCACAATACGTCATAGTTAGACCCGAACTAGAGTCTAGATCATTAAATATTACGAGGCTAACCTTCCTCGCCATAAACAATTATTATGACTGCCATTATTGTAAACATTTGTTGCGTGAAGACGGCCATATACCTAGTCAGGTCATAAGTATTGTCACACAGTAAAAACTTTTCTTTTAGAATGCTGGCCACAAAAAAGTTTATTGAATTCGAATTTCGAATTGTTCATGAAAATAAAAATGTATACTTTTTAGAATTTTACTCATTTTTAAATATGGAGTGGACGCTTAAAGAAGACCGTGTTGCAGTTATTGCGTTGCATCGTTGCGGTTACGCGCCAATTCAAATTTTTGACATACTGAAAAATTTGAATATAACCAAAAGATTCGTTTATCGTACCATCAAACGATACAATGAAGACTCTAGTGTAGATGACAGGTCAAGAAGTGGTCGCCCTCGGTCTGTTAGGACTCCAGCAGTGATAAAAGCTGTGAAGGCGCGAATTCAAAGAAATCCCAAACGTAAGCAGAAACTGTTGGCCCTTCAGATGGGGTTAAGCAGAACCACGGTGAAAAGGGTGTTAAATGAAGACTTAGGGCTTCGGGCATATCGAAGAAAAACAGGACATCGTTTAAATGCTCGTCTAATGGACCTGAGACTGAAGAGATGCCGCGCTTTGTTGAAGCGGTACGCGAGAAAAAAATATCGAAAAATTCTTTTTTCGGATGAAAAAATTTTTACCGTAGAAGAGAGCTACAACAAACAAAATGATAAGGTGTACGCACACAGTAGTGAAGAAGCGAGCAACCGTATTCCGCGTGTCCAACGAGGTCATTTTCCATCCTCGCTCATGGTATGGTTGGGAGTTTCTTATTGGGGCTTAACAGAGGTACATTTTTGTGAGAAAGGTGTAAAAACGAATGCAGTTGTGTATCAAAATACAGTCCTGACGAACCTTGTGGAACCTGTTTCTCATACCATGTTCAATAACAGGCACTGGGTATTCCAACAAGATTCGGCGCCAGCTCATAGAGCGAAGAGCACACAAGACTGGCTGGCGGCGCGTGAAATCGACTTCATCCGGCACGAAGACTGGCCCTCCTCCAGTCCAGATTTGAGTCCGTTAGATTACAAGATATGGCAACACTTGGAGGAAAAGGCGTGCTCAAAGCCTCATCCCAATTTGGAGTCACTCAAGACATCCTTGATTAAGGCAGCAGCCGATATTGACATGGACCTCGTTCGTGCTGCGATAGACGACTGGCCGCGCAGATTGAAGGCCTGTATTCAAAATCACGGAGGTCATTTTGAATAAACTTTATTGTCATAAGAATCTATGTTTTGTTAAGTTCATTTTGGTATATAAATGGTTACATAATAAATAAACTTGTTCCAATAATTTTATATTAAACATGTGACAGAATTTATGACCTGACTAGGTATTCGTGAACCGATCTACAGGCAAGACGAGTTGTTATGGAGGTAGATTAATTAGATGAGTACTACTTACTTGTAAGGGACACTCTTTTTGCCCTGTGTCCATTGTCCATTTAATGAAATAGTGGTGTTTTCTCTAAATCTGAACTTACAAATAAATTATAAGTGAACGTGCTGGTATCGAATCTTGATTACAGACAACTTCCCGATTGTTTTTTTTTAAGACACCGACACCTAAAATAGTCACTATTATTAGGTACTACTACTAGCAGACTGACCATCTGATAGCGAGTGGTTAACATCGGCCATAAATGTCTACAACATCAATAGTGATGCCGACGTATAGGTAGTCGAACAACACACGTATAGTCGTCGTCAAGAAATCGGTTGCCGACACTACTTCTCCAGTGGGTGGTAACTAGCCACAGCTCACAGCTGATGCTTCATCATCATCATCATCAGACCGTACTCGAGATAGGTCTCTCCTAATACTCGCCACTGAGCCCGGTCCTCAGCTTTTCTCATCCAGTCTCTGCCAGCCATCTCAGCTGATGACCACCACAAAAATCATTGAAAATCTAATTAAACCGGTTTTTCATACAATTCTCACCAAACATTGCCTTATCGCTGACAACATTACATTAATATAGACCACTTTAAAGGAACGCCTGACGCCTTCTCCATTCAAACCACAGTAATTTCTCGCAGTTTCTGCCCGAATCAATAAAGCATCTACCGCAGATGGGACGTACCTACGTACCTACTCACTGAAACTTCATCTAGCCGTCCACGCTCACGAATATTAACAGTCCTATTAACATTATAACGCGAAGGCAATTAGTTCGGAGCGACAAATAGGTTTGCTTCTACGTTCAAATTGGTTAATTGATTTGTTCTTCACATGACAAATTCATTCTAACTGTAACATTTCGTAAAACTTCCTGGTAGCCAAACATTTTTGGATCTGATGCGGTCCAAACATTTCTCCTAAGCCTTTTTCTTCTCGTTAGTCAGCCGAATAACAATCATATACCAAACATATAAGGCTAGAACCTGGGATATCTGCAATTACTATTAAAAAGTTCGCATCAGCGTTTTAACACTCGATCGGTATAACGAAAATGTTATTCCGGGTGTTTTCGCCAGGCCACTGTCGAAGAATTTAATTTTTAATATAATAGGTACATAGGTACTTACTAGTAACAAATAATAAAGAACTATTTATTGCTAAAATTAAAAAATAGAGCATGAAGAAAAATATGACCTTCAATAGAAATGACTGGTGTGCTTTAAGAGCAACTTTATAACACAGATTGCTTGACCAGAATCAACCATAAAAATCAAAAAGGTTTCCTACTTATGTCTAAATAATCTTCAATCTATACGAACAAAAGGTTTCAGATGTCTCAAAATACTCTAGATTCAGATAGCGACAGGCTTAATGTAGATACCCAAACCCGATCAACGTTGATAGATTTCCAGCAAATTGCTGATTCAGTACCGAACCATTTAGCAAGATGTCGGAGATCCCCATTAATATAGGTAGCTATAAAACTAGTCATCTTTGCCTTTCACAAATACATGACAGATTTATTTTACCGACTTGAAAAAGAAGGTTATCAATATTATAATTTGGTCACATTTTGTTACTTACCTTTGTTGTTCAACCGGGGGTAGACTTCCTTTTCACCGGGGGTAGACTTCCTTTGCAGGAGGTCGTCTAGGTGGGTACCCCAACAGTGCCAGTTATTCTACCGTCACCGTGCTCCGGTAGGAGGGCACTGTAGCTAGTGAAATTACTGGGCTAAAGAGTCTTAACATCTTATGACTCTTGAGTAAGAAGCGTTGGTGCAGTGCTCTTAGAATTTCACATAATTGTGAAATCCTAGGTAACACTGTACTAATTATGGGCAGCCGTTATCTCTTAACATCAGGAGAGCGTCTTGCTCGTCTTCTACTTCATTACATTAAAAAAAAAAAAAAAACTTGTCAACACAAAATGCGTTCATTTTACGAAATTATATTATTACTAGTCGACCCGCGCGCACTTCGTCGCGCTTAATAGAAAATTAATTATCAGTGTTATTTTACTATATTACCTAGTCAGGTCATAAGTATTGTCACACAGTAAAAAAATTTCTTTTAGAATGCTGGCCACAAAAAAGTTTATTGAATTCGAATTTCGAATTGTTCATGAAAATAAAAATGTATACTTTTTAGAATTTTACTCATTTTTAAATATGGAGTGGACGCTTAAAGAAGACCGTGTTGCAGTTATTGCGTTGCATCGTTGCGGTTACGCGCCAATTCAAATTTTTGACATACTGAAAAATTTGAATCTAACCAAAAGATTCGTTTATCGTACCATCAAACGATACAATGAAGACTCTAGTGTAGATGACAGGTCAAGAAGTGGTCGCCCTCGGTCTGTTAGGACTCCAGCAGTGATAAAAGCTGTGAAGGCGCGAATTCAAAGAAATCCCAAACGTAAGCAGAAACTGTTGGCCCTTCAGATGGGGTTAAGCAGAACCACGGTGAAAAGGGTGTTAAATGAAGACTTAGGGCTTCGGGCATATCGAAGAAAAACAGGACATCGTTTAAATGCTCGTCTAATGGACCTGAGACTGAAGAGATGCCGCGCTTTGTTGAAGCGGTACGCGAGAAAAAAATATCGAGAAATTCTTTTTTCGGATGAAAAAATTTTTACCGTAGAAGAGAGCTACAACAAACAAAATGATAAGGTGTACGCACACAGTAGTGAAGAAGCGAGCAACCGTATTCCGCGTGTCCAACGAGGTCATTTTCCATCCTCGCTCATGGTATGGTTGGGAGTTTCTTATTGGGGCTTAACAGAGGTACATTTTTGTGAGAAAGGTGTAAAAACGAATGCAGTTGTGTATCAAAATACAGTCCTGACGAACCTTGTGGAACCTGTTTCTCATACCATGTTCAATAACATGCACTGGGTATTCCAACAAGATTCGGCGCCAGCTCATAGAGCGAAGAGCACACAAGACTGGCTGGCGGCGCGTGAAATCGACTTCATCCGGCACGAAGACTGGCCCTCCTCCAGTCCAGATTTGAGTCCGTTAGATTACAAGATATGGCAACACTTGGAGGAAAAGGCGTGCTCAAAGCCTCATCCCAATTTGGAGTCACTCAAGACATCCTTGATTAAGGCAGCAGCCGATATTGACATGGACCTCGTTCGTGCTGCGATAGACGACTGGCCGCGCAGATTGAAGGCCTGTATTCAAAATCACGGAGGTCATTTTGAATAAACTTTATTGTCATAAGAATCTATGTTTTGTTAAGTTCATTTTGGTATATAAATGGTTACATAATAAATAAACTTGTTCCAATAATTTTATATTAAACATGTGACAGAATTTATGACCTGACTAGGTATACATGTGTTATTACATATAAACCGTCCTTTTGAATCACTATCTATTAATGAAAACCCTATAAAAATCTATTGAGTAGTTTTAAATATATAAAAGCAAACATAGGCACAGACAGACGACGTGTAGGTAAGTACTTTTTTTGGGAGGGTAGTAACTAGTAACGTTCACCTATACCTTATTACTTTGGTTCAAATTTAGATTTGAATTCAGTTTTCAGTTAAAATTATTCCAAAATACATTTGGGAATTCTTAATGTAAGTACCCGTATATAATTAAGAAAATTATTAATGTGCCTATCCCAGGGGCCTCACGTTTCACCATTATTTCCTTAATAACCCAACCTACTCAAAATTCTCATTATATCTTACTGTAAAGAGGATATTTTAATTGCTTTCTGTTTTCGTATATATATGAAGTCGAGAGAGTAGCTTAGTGGGTACTTTCTTTTTTTGGCGTAAGCGTTTCTGAAGGCACGCTTAAATGGTTATGTTTAGAACTAATAAATATTTTTTTACAGATAAAAGTCGGGAAACAGGATTTGCGATTTATTCTATAGGTTAATTCAATCTACTGCTGCTGGACATAGGACCCTGCCTCTTTAACCATTCATCTCTGTCCGGTGCGAATTCAGTTTATGCCTGCAATCTTACAGTATTGAGTTTTGAGAGATATCAACTATACGAGTAGAAGCTCTTCCACACAACGTTCGATCCGAATCAGTGTAGTTTGCTTTAGTACCTAGGTAATCTTCTGCGAGAAAAAGGGTAGGTATATATTTTCCACGAAAAATGGTCAAGCAGTCACGCGCGAGGACACGACTAAAAATACGGGCGTACGCTCCTATTAGTCGCAATATTCTACGTTTTCTTCGTCTTTAATCAAAACCATACAGTCGTGCTTCCGGCTAGTTTAAAAATCCGGAACAATTTCTATCGTAACCTCGGCACACCGAGCCTTTATTTTAAAAGTCGGCCAAGTGCGAAGAGTCTGTATCGTTCATTTACACGAAACTTTACAAGGACGTAATAATATAAATTGGTTACAAAAACGAATTTATATTTCAGTGTTATGTAATTTTTATTATTTTTGTACTAAATAGGTATATAATATAATACGTTTGACCACATCCCACCTGATGCAAAGTGCTGACGCGGTCGACTATGAATCACGTAAGATGCCTAGAAAGGCTTGAAGATGCTCAAGTTGTGTGTAAATTATTTCAGCCGTTACAGTTTTTGTTTCGCTACAGGACAAAGGCCCTCTACCCCTTCTTTCAATCCTCACGAATCAAGACACAGTTTACGATTAGCACAAAAGAAGTTTTAGATAAACTTTAAAAAATAATTCTTACTTTAACCAAAATGCATACTTAGTACAAAAGTTGTTACAAATTGCTTAAAATTAAGTAAATGCATTTAGCCTGCAAGCAGACGTGCATATATTATTATGTTGCTAGGAATCAATCCATTAGAATTTGTGTGGTGGACTCTACGTAGAAATTTCACGTCGGGTTCGCACTAATAGCTTGTAAGCTATTTGTGCTTTTATAAGTATTTTATAAAGACAGTAACGACATCCTTAACGTTTAATTTATTCACAATTTGTTTGAGCACGGAAATTAAATCCTTCTTTTCTAATTTTAAGGTTGACTTTAATGGAGAAATTATAATCATTCGACGTTTAGCAATTTCCGGCCGTTCTGAATCCCAGCAATGGTAGTAGGTATTCATTCCAATACAGACCGAAGGAATGGGTTGAAATTTGCGAAAGGCGTGCAAAACGTTCCGTTTATAGCTGGTGTAGAAGCGGGCTTGAAAGGGAACACAAATTGATATTGTTAGAGCATTTGGTAACTAGAGGCAAAGCGGAACAATCTTCCCCGATATTGAGGATTAAGGCACCATTTCTATCTGTTCTACGGGGTTATTGCCAATATTCAAGGCGCAAGGGCATTCAAACTTCTAACTGGGAAAGAAGTAGTATGACAACCAAAAATAAACCAAAATAATTAGGGTTTTTTATTTATTTATTTATTATAGGTTAGCCTTTGACCACGATCTCGCGTGATGTTAAACGATGATGCAACCGTAGATGGTAGCAGACTATACCTAGGCGACATGGTTTTGTCCAGTGGGTGGTAAGCCACTCCGATGCCTACCACTAGTAACCTTATTTATCTCCGCTGTTCATAATTCGTGCACACATCTATTTCCGTGTAACTACCTACACCATTTCTGATTGAATAGAATGAGGATTACATAGAAATGAAAGGAATTGGTTGATACTATCAAAGGATTGTTTTATTTTGCTAGGGTTGTTTCCTTCTAGGATCAAGGATTATCTTTACTTCAAAGGAGTCTTCGGAAAACGGAGCGAGGATCAGGGTCACAGGACGGGAACCAGGGATGTCTGTAAATATAAAATATTTGTTACATTATGATATATATAGGTATACTTAGGCATATTTAAACGAATACTAAGTGTACAATAGCCGGCGCTAGCTATTTTGTAGTAGCGTTTGAAGAAATTTGGGGTTGGCACATGCCTACCATCAGTCATTGGTTATCATGAGGCAGATGTTTTTTTTATTTAATGAAAGCAGATGCATTCATCTACTAGCCTGACGCTAGCATGAGAATAACCGATAAATCTTGCCCATTACAGTCGCATTTTTGACCAAATCTTATTGTGGAGTCAGCATTTTCACGTCGATCTCTGCCGTTCTGCTTTTAACATGACCGCTGACCGACACGAATAAAATTAGATATTTAAATAGACATTTCAAAAACTAATGCCTAAAATAGGCTCATAAAGTTAGCACACACACAACACACAAGTTAGTAGACATTTTAATATTGTACCAACTCTGATTACAGAGTATTCATCAGAGTATCATCGAAATCTGGCCATCTTATGCCCTGATTCCTCAACTTAAGAGTAGGTATAAAAAAGAAAAAGCGTATTTTCCCAACAACATTCTGTATTCTTATTTGTAATATAAAAACTGAGAGTAAAGTCAACAGGCCAAACCACAAAAAGCCTCTCAAACCGCAGATGACTCAATAAAATATGTTTTGCCGTTTTGTTCGAGTTCCGTATTTTTGGGAAAGTTCGCGTAAAAACCAGAGCCTTACTTGATTTAACATTTTTATTGGCGAGGTCTAATATTATAGGAGTCTATTTTTAAGGATTTCAAAGACATTTCCTTCTTTGTAGTACCCTCACTGCTGAGGTTCGTGACCACGCTAATTGCTCCTCCAGAGTGCACGGTTCTAAGTGGAATGGACCGCTTAATACGTAGGTTAGTACCTACTGCTTCCTCAACAAGGTTTGACCATTGAATCGGGATCTTACATATTTTATGGTTGCGTTCACTGTGATTCAATATAACCAGCTTCTTTTAATGCAGTAACGGGAAAATAACCCCGAAGAGGTTAAAACGACCTGTTACTTGGCAGGTGGTAGAAAGTACCTAGGATTTTCACCATCATTGTCAGTCCATATCAGATCATAGGGGGCGTAGACCTCCTAAAACCACTTATCTCCGTTTTAAGCGGATTGCTTCCAGATCTCTGCCATAATTACGATGTCAACGACCCTGTACATTCCATGAATATAACAAAAATAGCGAGGAAATTTGTACGAATAGTAACAGTACTCGTAGTAATAATAAAAAGCTGGCGTGAAGATCCAACAAAAAATCACACAAATTTTCGCCTTTATCCTCATAATACCAGTGGGATTTACCTACGCCTATTAAAATACCAATATAATATATGAAAGCGTTCTGTCCAGGTGCCAAGAGCTTGTCGTTTTTACTCGGCTGCAAAATATATTCCACACTCCATGTTATAAAAATAAAGACATAAAATATACAGAGTTGTGTGGGTACCTAGTTAATTTTAGTGCCGCACAGACATAGTTACGTTTCCTGTCAAAACGCTGACTTTGTTGGCTTAATTAGTTCACTGCAGTTATTATATTTGTTGTAGAGTTATAATTTAACTAATACAGTGTAGTGAGAAGCAGGAATGTCACTTTGAAGATGACAACTGAAAGGTTTATGCAACTAGGTTAAGCTATGCGGTAGATTTGCTAAATAATTGGGTTTATTACTTTTATTACACGAACATAGGTAACAGGAATCAGGGAGGCTGTGTACTGTGTAGCAAACCTTTTCCTAGATAAGTTGCAGTTTCAGGACGCCAAGATTCCTGCAAGGCCTGCAACATTAAGTACCTAACGGTTGCCTTTTAAATTCTACTAATCTTATAGGAAAAAGCCGGGACCCGGTTTTATATGTTTTGTGCCCAGAGATATAAGATATTTAAAATCTTATATTATGAGTACAAACGTCATGTGTGTTTATGGAAATAACTAAGCACACGGCTAGAAATTTCTAGATCCACAACACTCAATGAAAAGAATCGCTAATTAAATATAGACCTTGACTCGTAAATTGCTTTGTCAAGGCCTAATTTAGTAAATTATTTCTGATTTATGCCGTGCTAGATACAATTGGCAGATAAAAAAAACACCATTCGTCATAAGACATTACACCCGATGACGTAGCATGAGTAGGATGCCAGATATCAAAAGAGATGAATGAATTTAGCGCGTAGCAAAAAATACGCGACTGCTTACGTATATTTACAAGAAACTGACAAACTCAAGGCGACGCGACTTCGCGTAGTGTTTGAAATTATTTTGAAATATGGGCTGGAGATAAATCAAAAAGAAATTAGAAAATAAGCAGAAAAATATGAACAAAAGATTATAATCTTACTAATATATTATGAACGTGAAAGTTTGTAAGAATGTATGGGTGTTTGATGTTTGGATGAATGTTTGTTACTCTCTCACGTCTAAACGGGTGGACCGATTGAGCTGAAATTTGGTATAGAGATAGCTTAGAGCATGGAATAACACATAGGCTACAGTACAGCGGGTAAAACCGCTGGAAGCAGTTAGTCTTACTAATATTACAAACGTGAAAGTTTGTATTTTATAATTTAACTTTTTGCAAGTAGATTTTTTTGCAAGAAAAATAATAGGTACTTACATAATGGAATTGGTCGAGACCAAACATCGAGAATTGTACCTATACCTACCTACTATAATAGGTCCTATAATATATACCTAATACCTACGTAATCATTAGCATCATTTATCAAAGAGATTCTATAAGCATTTAATAAGGAGATTATTTACCTATTACCTACATGTTTTTTTTTATTACCAATAAACCTGTATAGATACAGAGAGTTACTGGTAATAATACTAGATACCTACATCTAGTGCCTATAATATTCTACAACTGTGATCTACCTACTTAATGGTGTGTATAAAAATAGATGTATCATCCAAAATAGATTGTATCACTAACATTACTGTTGGATGTTTTGACTGATAAAACATCTGTTTAGCATTATGGACTCCGTAAAATGTGAATGAAACATTTTTTCATTTTATGTTCTTACTAAAATGTTACATTATAATACAAAAAAAGTGTGTGTTGTGAGTATAATTTGTGTTTTGTTTTTGTTTATGTCCTTGTGTATAGGTTGGCCTTACATTTATACATTACATTTTTTATTTGACTGTGACAATGTTATTTGTAACATGTTCTGGTAGAGTAGGTAGGTGCGTACCTGTCTCCGAATCTATATCTACCTAGTCAGGTCATAAGTATTGTCACACAGTAAAAACTTTTCTTTTAGAATGCTGGCCACAAAAAAGTTTATTAAATTCGAATTTCGAATTGTTCATGAAAATAAAAATGTATACTTTTTAGAATTTTACTCATTTTTAAATATGGAGTGGACGCTTAAAGAAGACCGTGTTGCAGTTATTGCGTTGCATCGTTGCGGTTACGCGCCAATTCAAATTTTTGACATACTGAAAAATTTGAATATAACCAAAAGATTCGTTTATCGTACCATCAAACGATACAATGAAGACTCTAGTGTAGATGACAGGTCAAAAAGTGGTCGCCCTCGGTCTGTTAGGACTCCAGCAGTGATAAAAGCTGTGAAGGCGCGAATTCAAAGAAATCCCAAACGTAAGCAGAAACTGTTGGCCCTTCAGATGGGGTTAAGCAGAACCACGGTGAAAAGGGTGTTAAATGAAGACTTAGGGCTTCGGGCATATCGAAGAAAAACAGGACATCGTTTAAATGCTCGTCTAATGGACCTGAGACTGAAGAGATGCCGCGCTTTGTTGAAGCGGTACGCGATAAAAAAATATCGAGAAATTCTTTTTTCGAATGAAAAAATTTTTACCGTAGGAGAGAGCTACAACAAACAAAATGATAAGGTGTACGCACACAGTAGTGAAGAAGCGAGCAACCGTATTCCGCGTGTCCAACGAGGTCATTTTCCATCCTCGCTCATGGTATGGTTGGGAGTTTCTTATTGGGGCTTAACAGAGGTACATTTTTGTGAGAAAGGTGTAAAAACGAATGCAGTTGTGTATCAAAATACAGTCCTGACGAACCTTGTGGAACCTGTTTCTCATACCATGTTCAATAACAGGCACTGGGTATTCCAACAAGATTCGGCGCCAGCTCATAGAGCGAAGAGCACACAAGACTGGCTGGCGGCGCGTGAAATCGACTTCATCCGGCACGAAGACTGGCCCTCCTCCAGTCCAGATTTGAGTCCGTTAGATTACAAGATATGGCAACACTTGGAGGAAAAGGCGTGCTCAAAGCCTTATCCCAATTTGGAGTCACTCAAGACATCCTTGATTAAGGCAGCAGCCGATATTGACATGGACCTCGTTCGTGCTGCGATAGACGACTGGCCGCGCAGATTGAAGGCCTGTATTCAAAATCACGGAGGTCATTTTGAATAAACTTTATTGTCATAAGAATCTATGTTTTGTTAAGTTCATTTTGGTATATAAATGGTTACATAATAAATAAACTTGTTCCAATAATTTTATATTAAACATGTGACCTAGTCAGGTCATAAATTCTGTCACATGTTTAATATAAAATTATTGGAACAAGTTTATTTATTATGTAACCATTTATATACCAAAATGAACTTAACAAAACATAGATTCTTATGACAATAAAGTTTATTCAAAATGACCTCCGTGATTTTGAATACAGGCCTTCAATCTGCGCGGCCAGTCGTCTATCGCAGCACGAACGAGGTCCATGTCAATATCGGCTGCTGCCTTAAGGGTCAACGCTCACTACACCCACCCGGGACCCACTCAGCACCGCCTCGCCTCGCGCGGTTAGTATTCTTTATATGGATTTGTATGAGCTAACGCTCACTACATCAACTCCGGAACGCCGCCGCATCGCCTCGGCCGCGAGGCGTCCGCGCGCGGACGGCGGGTGGGCCACCCGTTGACAACTCGCGGCTCGCATGCTTGCCTTGCGTCGGTCCCGAGTTGATGAGCAGGGTCGGATTGAGAGCATCACAAAATTATTGTCTTGGAAATGAAAATTATACAATTTTTCCAATATTATACTACGATTTCTTTTTTTTGCATTTTTTAGAATAGAAAAAAATGCGTGGAATATTTCTATGATTTTATTAAATTATACGTACAAAAACAAGCCTACGAAACAAAACACAACAAAATGATTTTTTTTGCCATGGGAAAAAGCAGGATAAAGGTAAACTAAATTATAATTTACTTCATCTTACTAATATTATAAAAGCGAAAGTTTGTGTGTATGTGTGTGAGTGTGTGAGTGTGTGTGTGTGTGTGTGTGTGTGTGTGTGTGTGTGTGTGTGTGTGTGTGTGTGTGTGTGTGTGTGTATGTTTGTTACTTTTCACGCTTAAACGGATGAACCGATTGACTTAAAATTTGGTATGAAGATAGCTGAGACTCTGGAATAACACATAGGCTACTTTTTATCCTGATAAATGAAACAGTTTCTGTAAAAAATCAAATATATATTTAAAAAATGACAGTTCTGAAATTTGACAATTAATTGTCATTTTGACATTTGCGATTTTCCATTGTTTTTGAAAAAATTGACAATTAATTGTCATTTTGACGTATTCGATTGTCTTTTTTTTTTGAGAAATTTGACATATTCGTTTTTCAATATTTTTTTGAGAAATTTGACATTTGAGATTTTTAATTTTTTTTCGCGAAATTTGACATAGGTATTCGATTTTCATTTTTTTTTTGAGAAATTCGACATTAGATTTTTAATTTTTTTTTGAGAAATTTGACATATTCGATTTTTAATTTTAGAAAAATGCTGGAAATTTTAATGATAGTTTATGGTAGATTTTTTTTAATGAGTGCTTCATTTGTAGTTTATCAAATGGGCTTACTATGGGTGCTTCATTTGTGGTTTATCCAATGGGCTTACTATGAGTGCTTCAATTGCGGATTATCAAATGGGCTTACTATGGGTGCTTTATTTGAAAACTAAATGGGCTCACTATGAGTGCTTCATTTGTAGTTTATCAAATGGGCTTACTAAGGGTGTTTCATTTATGGTTTATCAAATGGGCTTACTATGGGTGCTTCATTTGAAAACTAAATGGGCTTACTATGAGTGCTTTATTTGTGGTTTATCAAATGGGCTTACTATGGGTGCTTCATTTAAAAAACTATATGGGCTTACTATGAGTGCTTCATTTGTGGTTTATCAAATGGGCTTACTATGAGTGCATTATTTGAAAACTAAATGGGCTTACTATGAGTGCTTTATTTGTGGTTTATCAAATGGGCTTACTATGGGTGCTTCATTTGAATACTTAATGGGCTTACTATGAGTGCTTCATTTGTGGTTTATCAAATGGGCTTACTATGGGTGCTTCATTTGAATACTAAATGGGCTTACTATGAGTGCTTCATTTGTGGTTTATCGAATGGGCTAACTATGGGTGCTTAATATGTGGTTTATCAAATGGGCTTACTATGGGTCCTTCATTTGAAAACTAAATGGGCTTACTATGAGTGCTTCATTTGTGGTTTCTCGAATGGGCTTACTATGGGTGCTTCATTTGTAGTTTCTCGAATGGGCCCACTATGGGTGCTTCATTTGTGGTTTATCAAATGGGTTTACTATGGGTGCTTCATTTGAATACTAACTGGGCTTACTATGAGTGCTTCATTTGTGGTTTATCGAATGGGCTAACTATGGGTGCTTCATTTAAAAAACTAAATAGGCTTACTATGAGTGCTTCATTTGTGGTTTCTCAAATGGGCTTACTATGAGTGCTTAATTTGTGGTTTATCAAATGGGCTTACTATGGGTCCTTCATTTGAAAACTAAATGGGCTTACTATGAGTGCTTCATTTGTGGTTTCTCGAATGGGCTTACTATGGGTGCTTCATTTGTGGTTTCTCGAATGGGCTTACTATGGGTGCTTCATTTGTGGTTTATCAAATGGGCTTACTATGGGTGCTTCATTTGAATACTAAATGGGCTTACTATGAGTGCTTCATTTGTGGTTTATCGAATGGGCTAACTATGGGTGCTTCATTTAAAAAACTAAATAGGCTTACTATGAGTGCTTCATTTGTGGTTTCTCTAATGGGCTTACTATGAGTGCTTTATTTGTGGTTTCTCAAATGGGCTAACTATGGGTGCCTCATTTAAAAAACTAAATGGGCTTACTATAAGTGCTTCATTTGTGGTTTCTCAAATGGGCTTACTATCGGTGCTTCATTTGAATACTAAATGGGCTTACTATGAGTGCTTCATTTGTGGTTTATCAAATAGGCTTACTATGAGTGTTTTATTTGTGGTTTATCAAATGGGCTAACTATGGGTGCTTCATTTAAAAAACTAATTGGGCTTACTATGAGTGCTTCATTTGTGGTTTCTCAAATGGGCTATGGGTGCTTTATTTAAAAAACTAAATGGGCTTACTATAAGTGCTTCATTTGTGGTTTCTCAAATAGGCTTACTATGGGTGCTTCATTTGTGGTTTATCAAATGGGCTTACTATGGGTGTTTCTTTTGAAAACTAATTGGGCTTACTATGGGTGCTTCATTTGTAGTTTATCAAATGGGCTTACTATGGGTCCTTCATTTGAAAACTAAATGGGCTTACTATGAGTGCTTCATTTGTGGTTTCTCGAATGGGCTTACTATGGGTGCTTCATTTGTGGTGTCTCGAATGGGCTTACTATGGGTGCTTCATTTGTGGTTTATCAAATGGGCTTACTATGGGTGCTTCATTTGAATACTAAATGGGCTTACTATGAGTGCTTCATTTGTGGTTTATCGAATGGGCTAACTATGGGTGCTTTATTTAAAAAACTAAATAGGCTTACTATGAGTGCTTCATTTGTGGTTTCTTTAATGGGCTTACTATGAGTGCTTTATTTGTGGTTTCTCAAATGGGCTAACTATGGGTGCCTCATTTAAAAAACTAAATGGGCTTACTATAAGTGCTTCATTTGTGGTTTTTCAAATGGGCTTACTATCGGTGCTTCATTTGAATACTAAATGGGCTTACTATGAGTGCTTCATTTGTGGTTTATCAAATGGGCTTACTATGAGTGTTTTATTTGTGGTTTATCAAATGGGCTAACTATGGGTGCTTCATTTAAAAAACTAATTGGGCTTACTATGAGTGCTTCATTTGTGGTTTCTCAAATGGGCTATGGGTGCTTTATTTAAAAAACTAAATGGGCTTACTATAAGTGCTTCATTTGTGGTTTCTCAAATAGGCTTACTATGGGTGCTTCATTTGTGGTTTATCAAATGGGCTTACTATGGGTGTTTCTTTTGAAAACTAATTGGGCTTACTATGGGTGCTTCATTTGTAGTTTATCAAATGGGCTTACTATGGGTGCTTCATTTGAAAACTAAATGGGCTTACTATGAGTGCTTCATTTGTGGTTTATAAAATAGGTTTACTATGGCTGCTTCATTTGTGGTTTATCAAATGGGCTTACTAAGAGTGCTTCATTTGTGGTTTATCAAATGGGCTTACTATGAGTGATTCATTTGTGGTTTATCAAAAGGGCTTACAATGGGTGATTCTTTTGAAAACTAAATGGGCTTACTATGGGTGCTTCTTTTGAAAACTAAATGGGCTTACTATGGGTGCTTCATTTGAAAACTAAATGGGCTTACTATGGGTGCTTCATTTGAAAACTAAATGGGCTTACTATGAGTGCTTCATTTGTGGTTTATAAAATACGTTTACTATGGCTGCTTCATTTGTGGTTTATCAAATGGGCTTACTAAGAGTGCTTCATTTGTGGTTTATCAAATGGGCTTACTATGAGTGATTCATTTGTGGTTTATCAAATGGGCTTACTATGAGTGCTTTATTTGTGGTTTATCAAAAGGGCTTACTATGGGTGCTTCTTTTGAAAACTAAATGGGCTTACTATGGGTGCTTCTTTTGAAAACTAAATGGGATTACTATGGGTGCTTCTTTTGAAAACTAAATGGGCTTTCTATGGGTGCTTCATTTGAAAACTAAATGGGCTTACTATGAGTGCTTTATTTGTGGTATATCAAATAGGCTTACTATGAGTGCATTATTTGAATACTAAATGGGCTTACTATGAGTGCTTTATTTTATCAAATGGGCTTACTATGGGTGATTCTTTTGAAAACTAAATGTGCTTACTTTGGGTGCTTCTTTTGAAAACTAAATGGGCTTACTATGGGTGCTTCATTTGAAAACTAAATGGGCTTACTATGAGTGCTTTATTTGTGGTTTATCAAATTGGCTTACTATGGGTGCTTCATTTAAAAAACTATATGGGCTTACTATGAGTGCTTCATTTGTGGTTTATCAAATGGGCTTACTATGAGTGCATTATTTGAAAACTAAATGGGCTTACTATGAGTGCTTTATTTGTGGTTTATCAAATGGGCTTACTATGGGTGCTTCATTTGAATACTTAATGGGCTTACTATGAGTGCTTCATTTGTGGTTTATCGAATGGGCTAACTATGGGTGCTTCATTTAAAAAACTAAATAGGCTTACTATGAGTGCTTCATTTGTGGTTTCTCAAATGGGCTTACTATGAGTGCTTAATTTGTGGTTTATAAAATGGGCTTACTATGGGTCCTTCATTTGAAAACTAAATGGGCTTACTATGAGTGCTTCATTTGTATTTTATCAAATGGGCTTACTATGGGTGCTTCTTTTGAAAACTAAATGGGCTTACTATGGGTGCCTTATTTGAAATATAAATGGTTTCATGGTTGAAAAATAAATGTCAAATTTCAGAACTGTCATTTTTTTAATATATTTTTGATTTTTACAGAAACTGTTTCATTTATCAGGATAAAATGTAGCCTATGTGTTATTCCAGAGTCTCAGCTATCTTCATACCAAATTTTAAGTCAATCGGTTCATCCGTTTAAGCGTGAAAAGTAACAAACATACACACACACACTCACACACATACACACAAACTTTCGCTTTTATAATATTAGTAAGATTATGTACTTAGTAATAGTTTTTTATACGAAATATTAAATTTAATTACGATTTTTTTCTTATAACGAAAGTTTTATTTAAATTACGCAATTTGCCATGAAAAAAAGCAGGATAAAGGTAAATTAAATTGATAAATTATTATTTACTTCAGGTCTAATATTATTTTCAATAGTTAGATTCACTCACTCATACGCTCACTGGGCGTCGTACGAAGCAGTCGTGTTACAAATTTTTTACCATGTGATTAAAACAAAGTCAACTTTAAAACCATCCAAATTAGACTCAAAATTACTTTGTGCCGGTTACACCATTTAATCTCGCAAAACAAGTCAAACGAAGGAGACGACAAGTATACATCGTGCCTGCTCTACTGTCAAAATGAGTGACCACGGATCAACAAATCAACTTATTGGATGCGGTATGTCGCGCAGTGACTCGCAAAGTTCTCTAAGCCCAGATATCAGAGACATGCGCACCTGTTTATCACAGATGATGAAGATGATGGAAGTAATGATCGCTGGTCAGAAGGAATTCGCAGAAAATCTAAGAATGGATGTTGCTTCGATTAAAGATCAAGTGAGTGAAATAAAAGCTTTAACACATCACCTAACTCAAGAGCAAATTACTATAAAATCAGAAATACAAGACCTAAAAATAAAGAACGAAAATACAGAAAAACAAATACAATCTCTCAAGACAGACATGGTGAAGCTTAAACTCAATGACTCGAAACGGACTCCTTCATCCATTACCCTAGAATCCGTTGTAAATGAAGTGAAGGAGCGAGAAGATAGAAGCAAAAATATTATAGTGACCGGCGTTCCAGAATTATTCTCACGAAATAAGTTTGATAGAAAAACTAATGACACCAATGAAGTTTTAAAAATCACAAGAATGGCGAACAAACAGTGCCCAGAACCAAAAAAAATCATGCGTATCGGAAAATATGATCCGAACAAAAATCGTCCTATCAAAGTATATTATAAAACCCAGGGCACTGTTATTAATCTTTTACGTAACAGAAATAACATAAATTTGACAAATGTTAAAACATATTCTGATCAAACGCCTCAACAACAGTCTTACATTAAAACTCTGCAGAATGAAAGGTTACGTCGGTGTGATGATGGAGAGAAAGACCTTATCATACGTTACCGAAAAGGCGTACCTGAGATTATAAAGTTGTGAAATGTAACACAAATAACCGAAACATTTAACAAATAAGTAATATTAACACCCCTTACTAAATACCTTCAAAATTTACTTCAATTTTCATATATAAAAAATATTACATACATATTATGTATTATACAAAAAGGCAGAAGAAAGGAACTAAAGAATATAAAAACACATATAACAGAAACATTTACAAATAATAAAAATATTACATACATATTATGTATTATACAAAAAGGCAGAAGAAAGGAACTAAAGAATATATAAAAACACAAATAATATTATAGAAATACACCAGAACCTTCAAAACTTACTTCAATATTCATATAAAAATACTATATACATATACATATTATAGAAAAAAAGGCAGAAGAAATGAATTAAAGATGAATAAATAAATAAATATTATCAAAGAAGATAAATTAAACAAAGAGAAAAAATAAAGGAATACAATGATGTAATAACAATAAATTACATTGAAATTGAATATTTTGCCATATCCAGATTTGATGCGCTTACTTTATGACTCCGTGGTTTACTGCATGTCAACAAAACAATGCAATCGACGCGATGCGGCGTTGGACCTGTTTAAGTGTTTTTTGCAATATTTGCCTATAACTTTTTCTTAGACTACCTACATTTTATATTTTATAAGTTCATTGCAAAATTTTGTACGAGCCCTATTATAACTTATGCTTAGTTTTAGTATGTGTCTCATAGTAAGTGAATGTAAATTCTTTTATGAGAAATAAAGATCTTTAACCCGAAGTTAATATTAAAAATTAAGTTAATTATAAATTCAACTATTTATTAAACATTTAAAAGGTTTTATTGTGGAATTAAATTCGTGGATAAGTGGCGTCCACTCGTTGGTCACGCGGCGTTCACGGGTTGACCGCGCGGCGTCAACGCGGCGTCCACGGGTGGACGCCGCGTTGACGCCGGGTGGACGCCGGGTGGACGCCGAGGCGAGGCGGTGCTGAGTGGGTCCCGGGTGGGTGTAATGAGCGTTGACCCTTATTATAATCAAGGATGTCTTGAGTGACTCCAAATTGGGATGAGGCTTTGAGCACGCCTTTTCCTCCAAGTGTTGCCATATCTTGTAATCTAACGGACTCAAATCTGGACTGGAGGAGGGCCAGTCTTCGTGCCGGATGAAGTCGATTTCACGCGCCGCCAGCCAGTCTTGTGTGCTCTTCGCTCTATGAGCTGGCGCCGAATCTTGTTGGAATACCCAGTGCCTGTTATTGAACATGGTATGAGAAACAGGTTCCACAAGGTTCGTCAGGACTGTATTTTGATACACAACTGCATTCGTTTTTACACCTTTCTCACAAAAATGTACCTCTGTTAAGCCCCAATAAGAAACTCCCAACCATACCATGAGCGAGGATGGAAAATGACCTCGTTGGACACGCGGAATACGGTTGCTCGCTTCTTCACTACTGTGTGCGTACACCTTATCATTTTGTTTGTTGTAGCTCTCTTCTACGGTAAAAATTTTTTCATCCGAAAAAAGAATTTCTCGATATTTTTTTCTCGCGTACCGCTTCAACAAAGCGCGGCATCTCTTCAGTCTCAGGTCCATTAGACGAGCATTTAAACGATGTCCTGTTTTTCTTCGATATGCCCGAAGCCCTAAGTCTTCATTTAACACCCTTTTCACCGTGGTTCTGCTTAACCCCATCTGAAGGGCCAACAGTTTCTGCTTACGTTTGGGATTTCTTTGAATTCGCGCCTTCACAGCTTTTATCACTGCTGGAGTCCTAACAGACCGAGGGCGACCACTTCTTGACCTGTCATCTACACTAGAGTCTTCATTGTATCGTTTGATGGTACGATAAACGAATCTTTTGGTTATATTCAAATTTTTCAGTATGTCAAAAATTTGAATTGGCGCGTAACCGCAACGATGCAACGCAATAACTGCAACACGGTCTTCTTTAAGCGTCCACTCCATATTTAAAAATGAGTAAAATTCTAAAAAGTATACATTTTTATTTTCATGAACAATTCGAAATTCGAATTCAATAAACTTTTTTGTGGCCAGCATTCTAAAAGAAAAGTTTTTACTGTGTGACAATACTTATGACCTGACTAGGTATAATACTGAATCTTACTAATATAAACTAATATTATAAACATGAAAGTTTGTAAGAATGGATGTCTGGATGTTTGTTACTCTTTCACACTTAAACGAGTGGACGGATTGAGCTGAAATTTTGAATAGAAAAAAAAATATGTGTGTGTACCTACTATTGACGGGCAATGATCATGCTAGCTCCGAACAAAGTAGGTAGGTACCTAATAAATTTATAAGCGCAAATTTTTTTAAAAATATGTTTAGGTATTTATTGAATTTTAAAATATAAATTTATAGAAGACCGTGAAAAAAAGGTAACTAAAGATATGTTACTAGAAACTAAGATATGTGTATGTACAATGTACATTAAACATACAAGAGGTTCGTAGGTTTTTTTTCTCTTTAGTTAAAATATTCCCAACAATCAAATCAAAATGCATATTTACTCAAATAGGCTGCAATAGTTTTTCAAATAAATTTATTCTACAAGATTTGGTTGGAGTTGGTCTCTCAAAATGGGTTCGGAAACCATGTTTGCAGCGAGGGCCCACTAACATCAATGAATGAATTGAAACAATACATATTTTATTCCATTAACTGTCATCTCATCAAATAAATAAAAATTAATCAAATATATTGCTTATTTTTATTTATTTTTCATTCTTTTTAAGTTGTTTGTAATAGGTAAATGTGCAAAATGGTATCTGGCTTTTATGTTTTTTTAACTTCAAGTAAATTCAAAATCTAGATTTAGCCTACCAATAATTTTTTTTAGTAATTTTAATAAGTAACAAGTTTTTCTCATGATGTTCTTCAGTTCAGAAGTAGGATTTTTTTTCCTAGTCCATACCTACCTACTGTCCCATTGCTGGGCAAAGACCAGGAGGGATTATTATGAGTATTTATTTTATATTTAATAATTATCATATTCAGCCTCTTTCAAGCCATGGGTGGGCTTAGGCATTCTGTCTCCTAAGAACCATAAGAATAAATCCGGAAAAAATCTGCAAGTTTAACTCACGGCTTTTAGAAAAATTTTAGCACCACTCTTGCCGAGTTATTGTAGTCTATCATAATATTTAGTATCTACCCTGACGAAGATTTTTATTGCACTTTTTAAATAGTACAATGCAGTTGCACATTACTTTTGATAATAAAATACATAATACATTGAACAAACCAAGATATCATTTGTCTAAGAACCAAGCTATATAGTACCAGGAAAACATAATATCCTTGTCGGTTCAACAATACAGTCTTCAAATTAAATTGGCTAGAGCTTGCTATTAAAATTACGCTCAATAAATGTTCGCGTAAAGCGGGCGTTATCATCAGCCCACGGGCCGCGCGCGAATCGCGCTCCGCACCTCTTTGTAAACAAATAATTTATTTTTAATTTTTATTATATGCGCCTAACAACAGAGACATAAAAACTGGAAACATCTCACTCACCATATAAAGTCCTTGCAGTGGGAACAGAACGTCGGCTGCTTGAAGAATCTCGGCATGAACTTGTGATCTTTCACCAAGTAAACATTTTTCTTCTTCAAAGCGCCCTTGCGGCCTCGCAGCCGGAACGCCTGCCCTGGCCCTACGTCGCCACCGCCTTCATCACAATTATTTTCCTCGTCCGCCATGGCGCGCGGTGGCACAGACGCCGGTGGATTTGGAACCAATTACTCTCTCACAATTATTATTTTATTTCACGGGAGCGCGACCACGGAACCACCGCACTCAACCGAATGTCATCGCGATTTGTCAGATTGTCAAAGATTAAAAAAAACAACTGCCAGCTGTCATTACCATTTGTTGTCAATTAATAATGTTACCATCCTCAAACTAAAAGTACCTATCTTCACACTAATCACACTATTGAAAATGGATGAAGGCTAAAGCCGTCAACAAATGTTTTTGCTTTCCATCGGCTATGGAAAGCGAAAACATTTGTTGAAGCTTACCGCCGGGCTCAGCTAGTAAATAAATAAATGAATAAATAAAGCAAAAACATTTGTTGAAGCTTGAAGCATAGACATTATTATTTTTTTTGTATATATTTTTTTGTATTTTGCTGCGTGTTGACGTGTTTTTGTTGAGAATGTAGACCAAAAAAGTAGCTGGAGACGCGGCTTTACCGATAACCGTTATCGTGCGCAGATTACGTATTGAATACTTTGAGCTGGTGTCCAGGAACATAACTACTGTGATTTTAAAATTAAAAATAAGGCAAAGGACGTTTACCTCTTTCATTCCTATCTGTAATCACACTAATATTAAGTATATAGTAAGTGCGTTCCACCCGGCTTTATTTTAAAAATTCTGGGAGACCATGTATAGCTAATAGGTCAAGTTTGGTATCAATTTCGGATAAATCGAGGACTTAGATTTTATTTTTAGTAAAAAAAATTACATTTGTGTTGATTTGTTTAACAAAAAACTTAAAATTAAGAATAACATAACTTCGTTTTTGTAGTTCAAATTGCGGTAAATTATAAAATACTAGTTCTTTTAATAAACAAAAAATATGTCGAAAAAATCTAGTATAACGTAGATAAAAAAAATATAATTTTAAATTACTTTTCTTAATAACAAACTGCATAAAAAAATATTTTGCTGTCCCGGGCCGCTTTTCTTTTTACCGCCATGTAAGGGTTGATTGTAAAAAACTTACTATTTATTCATGCAGAAGTTTAAAAATTGGAACAATTATTATTCCTGTTAAAATAAGCCGGTTAGAATCTGTAGCAGTCGGCAACCAGCCTTCTGACAGCGGGGATTAAATTATTTTTTTACTCTTTAAAAAAGTAGTTTCAGGATACAAAAATCTTTAAAAGAGAAGGGAAAAATTATTTATTGTGTATAGGTACATATATTAAAAATATTTTATTCAACCCGTCCGGTCTGACTGAAAAATAAATTTACCACAAAACTATCAGATATTCTTAACATGGCAACTCTCTTACATTCAGCACGTTCAAAAGTTGAATATTGTTGTATCTAAAACTAATAAATAGAAAAAAATGTTTTTAATTAAATGTTTTGTACCTTTAAAAAGCTGTTCGTGTACATTTTATTACTTATTGAATTTTTAAAGATTTCTGGTTACTTAATCATTTAAATTCAATTTTATTTTCAATAAAGATTGTGTTTAAAGTTAGGTTATGAACAAAATAATTGCCTAGCCATATTGATTTGACTTTTGACTTTTTTGACAGCTGTTATTATTCCCTTTTCAATTGACGGTTTTTGAGTTTTTTGGCGGCAAGCCTTGATCATATCATTAGCTCCACGTCTTTTGCTTAATAATCGTGTAGAATTTGATTGTTAGCGTGTAATAATGGTGGAATATTGCGTGTTAAGTGTTTTTGAATGTGCACAGATGTAGGCAAGTGATATGGTGCTGAAATATGAATTTTGGTGCCCCCTCCAAAATTCCTCCGAACTTTCAGTAAAATTCCACCCATTTTACTGGAAGACTCACGTGACTAGACGAGCTATTAAGCTCACTCTGACTCTGACCTGACTAACCAACTTAATACTTAAAAAATAACATTTAACTTGACACTGGCAAAACACGAAAGTGGAGACCATAATTTAATATCCCGTGAACATTCACGAATTTTACTCGACACTGGCAAAATGCACATGCTGCCATATTATTAAAAAAAAAAAAAAATAATAATTGACGGTTGGCAGTTGGCAGTTGGCTGGCAATTGGCAATCCAATTCGGCCGTTATTTTTTAAGATTTTCGCGGTGATGGTTGTTTACAAAAGAAAATATTTGAGATAATTAAATTGGTGGCTATAATTCTAATTAATTTGTTGTGAGTGGTATAGAGTTGTTTCATGTGTAATAATAAGTTGTACGCAATGAGTACAGAAAATTCTGATTCCGGGCCAAGCATCACTTTATCTCGTGTAGCCCAATTTGATGATGTAAACCGTTTGAATAACGTTCTCAACGATGGGGCGGCGGAGGAATGTGAGTATTTTCTTACATTTTATGTTCTTGTTCCTAGAATTATTAAAAAGAAGCAAGTTTTTATTTGTTAACATACTGCAGGTACTAAACTTGTCATGCTACCCCCTGAACCTTATTATAATAATTTGTATTGTTTGTCCTATTGATGTCCTTGAGTGACTTCAATAACCTTAGGAATTTGCGTAGGTCTAGTATTCCGCTGGTTGCATTTTAAGGTAACTATTATCTTTATTGCTTTTCTTTTCGCAATTTGTGACTAAAAAGTTTTATTATGAAAAAACAAATTTGATTGCTAAACCCTTATTATTTATTCGTAGGCTAAACCAGTAGAATACTAAATAATGCTAATCAAACTTTAACTTGAATAGGTACCCCTTAGGCCCTTAGACATAAAACTGTCTATGCTGTAATATACTCTTACAAAAATATTCAAATTATTTTGAATTAGAACTTTACCTATGAATTGTTAATTATTAATCCAATCTTAAATCTCGATTTAAGAGCACTACTTAGACACTCATCTTTGTAAATAAACTCACTTGTATTTACTCCTCCAAAAAGATCCTCGTACAGGATCGAAACGGTCTGCACGAAGCTGAAGTAAATACAAGTGAGTTTATGCCGTTTATTTACAAAGATGAATTTAAATATACTCATGAATTGTTTAGTGTTTAAATACTTAGACACTGTCTGCCTTTTGTTAGCTGGCTAGTGTAATATAAAAATCACAAACATGTTTCTCAGATTTCCTGTCAGCGGTCAGGCAAATGGAATGGGTCCGTACCCAATGGGCATCAGCCGAAGCAGAAGCCACCCGTCTCCAATCAGAGTTGGATGAGGCTCTACGAACACTGTCCAAGTGGGAGGAGAAATTCTCACATGTTCGGAAACTGCTCGATGGAGAAAAGAGGGAACGTAATATTGTTCTGAAGAAGTATAATGAACTGGTTTGTATATTATGTTTTACAAAAGTTTTTTGATTTGTGTTATCTCTATAAAAAGTCATCTGAAAAATGCTAATGGGTTAGTGTATGAAGAGATAAAATAATATTATAATACTTAATAGCCTAGAACTCCAAAGTTCAAAGTCTTTTATTTTGGGAAAGTACATACCGTACCTAGTAAGAGATCTGATTAATATCAATCCACTGCAATCAGCTTTTCGGCATACAAAATTATAGGTAAATAGTGTAAATGTCAGTCGGTATGTATACCAAATACCAATCTTTTAAAAAGGAAATGGTTATCAATGTTTGACAAATTTACTGAATTTTTGTATTATTTATGTAGGTATGTTAGTAGCCGTAGCATTGTCACTTTTTATCCCATTTGCCACAAAAGAAAATGTTATGTAATCTATTTACATTATGAAACTATACTTGACTATAGTATCTGAAGTGGTGATTCTAAGGTTAAGTTATAGTACAAATTTTGGGAATGGAGAATTTCTTACACATTAACTAATAAAACACACTCCTCTGCATATTCATATGCTTAGGGAGGCAAGGGCTAGCATGCACAGGTCCACAATCCGGGGAGGAAGGAACTGGCTCTCCCAGAAACTGAGGTCGTTTAAAGACTCAATTCTGGAACTATCTCTGTTGTGTATGACAACTGATGCTTTGCTACCACGTTATGTGTTTGAAAAACGATACAGCGTGGAAGTACCTTCTAGAGATGATTGGCTCAATAACCAACTACTCTACAAAACCGGGAGCCTGAGCTGGTTCACGGATGGCTCTAAAATGGTAGGTAATGTAAGCTGTGGAGTGTATGGAGAGCGACCCAGGTTTAGCAAAAGCGTAAATCTGGGAAGGTTCGCCTCCATTTTCCAGGCAGAGATTTTCGCCATTTAATGCGCGTACATCAACCTGCAAAAGCACCAAACCATTTACATCAACTCTGATAGCCAGGCTGCCCTCCTAGCGTTGGATTCGCAAGTTTTTACATCCAGGCTAGTCGAGGACTGTATGCTGCAATTGAATAATTTAGGCTCAAGGAACAATGTTGTCCTCAGATGGGTCCCGGGGCACGCGGGAATCAACGGCAATGAACGTGCCGATGAGCTCGCGCGCGCTGGGGCAGAAGGCACTCAATTCGGCCCTGAGCCTTTTTGTGGCATACCTAAAAGCCTAGCTCAGAGAACCTTAGTAAACTTATGCTTTGAGGAGTCAATGAAACTGTGGAAAGACTCTCAGGGCACTCAAAACTACTTATAAAAGCCTATGATACCAGGTTCAACAACCAAATCATGGCGCTAAGTAGGGGAAATCTACGCATCCTAACCAGAGCCCTGACTGGACACTGTCGCCTTAACAAGCATATGTGCAAGCTAGGGCTATGTCGCATAGCAAACTCAAACCTGCAGATTCTGCAATGAGGCAGATGAAACGCCTCTTCATCTGCTGGGGGAGTGCGTAAACGTAGCTCTATTTTGGGACAGCACCTGCTCAGCCCGAATGAGCTTAGAGAGATGACCTGAGATGACCCCTAGGAAAATCCTGCAGTTTCTAGAAGCTGCTATGGTCTGTGATGAACTCTAGCGCCGCGCCTAGGGGTCTTTCTCACCATAAGCGGCGATCACAATAGGCCAATCATGGCCGCAGTGATATCACAGCCGCAAAACATAAATAAAAAAAAAATAAAAAAAAACACGGCCATAGGCGGATTTATGGGGGGGGCTAGGGGGCCAAGGCATAGTAAAGTTATGAATTTTGCATATATTTCATGGTCAAGAGTATAATTTTTTTACGGGTTACACACTTTTTATTAAGGATATTTGAATTTTCTAACTGCTCAGAGCGAGCTACATATTTCCTAATAAAAATTATAATATTTTTGCCTGTCTGCACCTTGAACCCCCAGAAAAATATCCTGGATCCGCCCTTGCACATGGCTGTACTCACATAATTATTTTGTTGAGTAAATACTCCTGATAAAGGGCATTGTAATTGTCTGAAACCATTGTTGAGACAATTCTCATTAAAATTATTATGTGAGAAGAGTCATGTCAATTTTGTAATGGATAACACTCACGGTAGATTTTAAAATTGTAACTAATAAAAAATTACTTTTCAGTGTAAACAACTAGACTTGGCCCGAGATCTGCTGTTCAATGACAACCGCACCAAGCTCAATGATGAGACGCTACAGAAGCTGGCCTTCCTCAATGGCACGGCCCAGCAGGATCATAACGCCAAGCTGGCCGGAGTCCCTGAGCTTAATTCCACTGGTAAGTAATACTAGATAATATTAAAGGTATTTCGTTTATCCCACCTTCTAAGTTTAGTCTGAAAATGGACACTTTTGGATGATAAAGTGCCTGTCAAACACCAATAATCTTACTAATATTATAAATGTTGAAGTTTGTAAGATTGTATGGATATGTGGATGTCTAGATGTAAGTTTGTTACTCTTTCACACCTAAACAGGTAGACCGATTAGCTGAAATTTTGTATAGAGATAGCTTAGTGGAATAACACATACTACAAGTAAAGCGGGTAAAACTGCTGGGCGCAGCTAGTGATGATAATAAAGTAAACTTTTTTTAAAAATAATTCTTGTTGACCAGCCTTAATAAAATTCCCTAGTCTAATCATTCTATTTGTCTGTCTTAATTACCTTCCCTGGCCCTTTTTGTCCTTTCATTGTTCTCATATCCCTCCAGGCCGCTTACATACATCAACAAGGCCAATATAAGAAGGACTCATGAAGGACTTAATGCATATTATCAACAATTTGTGTCCAGGAACCCTCCTATCAGAGATGTCATACTCCCGTTCTGAAGATGACCTGGACTTGTCTCTAGCGTCCTCCAGACGTTCGTGGGTGCAGCGCGGCGCCTGGCACGCGCGGGACTCGCAGCCTGTCAGCAAGAAACGACGCTCCTCCACCTCCTCCGCCACTAAGGTAGGATTAAGATGTGGTTTCTTTTAATTGTTAGAGTGATTCAAGAGGAAGATTTGTATGTATAATACATGCATAATATTACTATATGCATGTATAATAATAAAAAATGCACAAAAAGCAAGCAAGCAAGCTAGTAATAATATTCTGTTAGGCGCAGCGAAGTGCTCGTGGGTCTACTAGTAATTAATATAAATGTATGTATTTTCAGACAGTAGAGCTGCACGGCGGTAAAGTGCTGGCCACGGCGACCACTACGCTCACGCTGGAGAGGACGCCCACTAATCATGACCTTAAACCACCACATAACTTCGTGAGTATTTACCAAATTGAACAGATACTATTAACATAAAATACCCAAAAAACGAAGACTTACATAAGTTGATTTGGTTTAGGAAAGATATATACATACTTAAAATATAATCCCAGGTTTTTAACCCTTTAACCGCCAGACTTAAAATCACTTGTCGTGCCCCTAGCGCCAGGCAAGTTTTTTGAATTATAAATACCTACAATAAAAGTGATGTCTAATATTTATTCTATTTGGGAGAGAAGCATAAAACCAACTGTAAATCATAACATTATTCACTATTTATCTAATTACGAGTATAGTTTTATAAAATACAGTGTTATGACTTAAAAAATGTAGATTTAAAGTGCAGTCGGAAATATACGGCTTGTCGGAAATATACGACTCTGGCGGTTACGTAACAGAACAGGCTTGTCGGATATATCCGACGGTGGCGGTTAAAGGGTTAATTATTGATTATTGTCATTAATAATAATAAAAGAAACCAAAATCGTTGACGTTGGACATAAAGACGCTAGCTTGAAGTGGGACTGGGCCGGCCACTTTTGCAGTATGACTGATGACAATTGCGCCAAAATAACAACGATATGATCCATCCAACATAATACGCTGGTGGGACGAGTTTGACTCATATTGTACCATCTGGCAAAATATAGCACTGGATAGGACGCAATGGCGTGATGTTATATTGCTAATTAATTTAATATATATTTATTACATTGTATTCAGAATTAATTATAAAAAATCATGTTTGTATTAGGCAAATATTGATCTGAACCCACTCTGGCGAAGGAGTCCTATACTCCATATTACGGGCCTTGAGCCTAGTTTGGGGTATAGGTTCTCACCAGTAATTTATGTGATTTGTAATGCCTTAACTAAATAAACAATTTATTTATTTATGAATATATATGAAAATATTTATGGCTAACACTAACTTTACCGGGGGTAGACTTCCTTTGCAGGAGGTCGTCTAGGTGGGTACCCCAACAGTGCCAGTTATTCTACCGCCTGAGCAGTGATGTGCAAACATTACTGTGCTCCGGTAGGAGGGCACTGTAGCTAGTGAAATTACTGGGCTAAAGAAGAGTCTTAACATCTCATGACTCTTGAGTAAGAAGCGTTGGTGCAGTGCTCCTAGAATTTCACATAATTGTGAAATCCTAGGTAGCACTGTACTGATTATGGGCAGCCGTTGTCTCTTAACATCAGGAGAGCGTCTTGCTCGTCTTCTACTTCATCACATAAAAAAAAAAAAAAAAAAAAAAAAAAACACAAAAAACCTAATGATTGGAATCAGGTCGCCTAAATTACTACATGATCTGCGACCCTAAAATAGTATGTGATACTGGATACACTGTTGGATACAACTAGTAATACAATAGATGAGTAAATGTTTATAATGATTGATTCATAAATAAATAAAATAAATAAATAAAAAGCCATTTATTGCCCAAAATTAAGAATAGATACAGCTTATATACTTAAACTAATCTAATTACTACTAACTTATAAATTATAGGCCGATTCGCATAGCGCGAGTCGCCGAGATTAGGTACATTATTAGCACATATAGATTAGCAATTAAATTAATATTAATTAAAGTAAATTAGGCAATAGGGGTGCATTCAGCACATGCTGGGTGAATATCCAGTAGACTAAATATTCCCCCAGCGCTGATTTTCAATGCACCCCTTCCTCGGTCTAAGGTGTTTGCCGAGAAGGAACATTGTTTTGGCAGGTATTGTGTACATACAAATCCGTTACAATTAGGCAGTATGTTTGTTGAGATATCTTTGGCAGTATAAACACGAGTGTGTGTAAGCGTGTTTGCGTGTATGTATATGTGTGTGTGTGTGTGTGTGTGTGTGTGTGTGTGTGTGTGTGTGTCTGTCTGTGTGTGTGCGTGCGCGTGTGTATGTATGTGTGTTAGTGTGTGTGAGTGAATGAGTGTGTACGTTTATGCGTACGAACGCGTGCGAGTCATAAAGTGCCTGTGCCAGAATAACACAGAGTCGTTGGGAAAAAAAGTGCTTAAAGAAAAATAAAAATTGAGTAGGTGGGTTCATCTTTTTTTTAAATTATTTGATGTAATTAATTGTAATCTATCTGCGTCTATCTTTTTTAAGCTTATTTTAAGGTATTTATGGTGTTCAACCCGTAAGTCCCCGAGCGGCTCGATCGGGACGCACCCGCGCACGCGAATTTAAACCTTATTTTAAAGAAATTAATAGATGTCAATTTTGATTTGAACCAGAAGTGTTTCCTGGATCATGCCGTTAAAAAAGAGTTTTTTGTTCTATTCCTTAATACTCCAGCAACCGATATCAGAGAGCAGTGACGAAGCGCCGCCACGTCGTCGTTCTTCACATCGCCTTTCAGCACAAACAATCAAAGAAGAGTGCATGCCGACTGCACCGCCGCGAACCGGTAAGTTGTGTTACTACATCTTGATTTATTGTGTGCTGCGGTAGCGGTCAGCGATGCGCCAGGTTTTATTTTACAAGCTTTTATTTACTTTCACTTGTCTGTTGTCTGTCTGTCTGTAATCAAATCTTGCAAGTTAAATTTGACCCACTTTCCGGTTTCCGATTGAGCTGAAATTTTGCATGCATGTATAATCAGATGACAATGCAATATTATTATGACATGGAGCTGATCTGATGATGGAGCGGGAAGGTGGCTATAGGAACTCCGTAATTAAACGACGTTATCCCATCGAGTTTGGGCTCATTTGATTCGTCTTGACGAGTATTTTATGGTGCTAGATGGTAATAACAATAAAAGCTTTTTTTTAAAAGGTTTTTTTAAATTTCACTTGTTTCTTCTTTTACTATAGTTGACCTTCCGCTCTGGCTTATGCGGCACCATTATTATACATTAAAATAATAACTGCTACATAATATCAACAACTTAAAATTATGCACCCGATGTGATATGTCCTTACAAAAGAGCTCACAAATTCATCAATTGGAAATACTTAATTTTTATGACGCTCTTCATACAACAAATAAACAAGTTGATAACAATTTGCATTACTTTTGTATAGTTATAGCCGAAAAAAAATTGAATATACCTAATTTAAACAACCAATAGTAACACAGGTTTAACTAGCTAAACCTAGGTATAGCTGCACTTTGGGATTTAATTGCAACAAATATAATAATTTCTTATAAGCCATTCACTTAAGTATCTTTAAGGCACGAGTGAATAGGTAGTTTTCTAGGCGTCTTACGTGATCCATCGTCGACCTCATCTGCACTTTCCATCAGGCGGGATGTGGTCAAACGTAGGCCTATTCTGTACAAATAATATTTATTTATTCACACTGTTTAATTGTACCCTTACGAAACACGTGTTCTAAATATAAAAATACTAGAATATACAACTTGAACATAGTTATCAATTTTCATGCATGCCACCTAGAACTAACTTCACGATGTAGAATTTAGGTGTCGGTGTGCGCGCGCATCGTAAAAATTCACTCTCATCATTTTTCTCTATCGCGCCAAAAGAAGTATAACTTCAAAAATGCATTAAAGAGTTCTATTTCTATTAGAGGCTTAACATTTTTTTTAACTTTACAGATACAGAAACAGACTCAGGTCCGGGTCGCGTGCCAGTCCGCACTCCGTCCGTAATATCTGCAGCGTATGGCTCTCCGAGAACTAGGCCGAGACAGCACACGTTCGTCACCAAGACGTTCTACAAGAGGGAGACTTGTGGACCTTGTGGGAAGACGTGAGTTTACCTCTTGATTGTTTCTGTTGGCCTGGTACTTCTCATTCAATTCACACTATATCTATAATCATAAATCTATGACAAAATCATTCTAAGAAAGAAGGAGGGTTTTGTAGCTTCCTACAAAGCCCTCCACGTCCCTCCACCTCTTCACGTGACCTCTTAACCTCTTGTTTGTTTCTGTTGGCCTGGTACTACTAATTCAAAACAAACTACCTCACTGTCTTTTGATCACACATTCATTTTATATGAGGAAGTAGGAGGACTTTGTGGGAAAAGGTGAGTTCTCTACTTATATCTGTGAAGGCCTTGTACTTTGTACTAAAGTAATATCTGCAGTAATAATGACTCGCCAAGAACTAGGCCGAGACAACACCAAGACGTTCTACAAGAGGGAGACTTGTGGACCCTGTGGGAAGACGTGAGTTTACCTCTTGATTGTTTCTGAAAGCCTGGTGCTTCTAATACAGACTACCTCTTTCTCGCTTCTTTTGATCGAGGCCACAATCATTCTATAAGGAACGAGAATCTTGCGGGAAGACATGAGTTTACCTCTTATATGTTTCTGTAGGCCTGGTACTTCAAATTCAATAAAAAACACTGTTCAATCTTTCGATCGCTGCTACAATTATTCTACAAGGAAGCTGGAGGACTTTGTGGTAAGACGAGAGTCTCGTTTATCTGAAAGCCTGGTACTTCCAAATCAATTCAGGCTACCTCTATCAAAGCACCTAGTCACGGCCAAAGTCAATCAATAGATATAATTATGATATCATATTATGATATTATTATGTCTAAAAAGCAGTCACAAGGCTCCAAAATGTCATGAAAGTGTGTACGTGTGAAAACGTGGTGTATTGTATTGCAGTATAAAGTTCGCGAAGGTGGGCGTAAAGTGCGAATGCTGCCGAGCGCAGGCGCACCCCGAGTGTCGCGCGTTGCTGCCGCTGCCCTGCGTGCCGCCCGCGCCCTCCGCCCGCCGGACACACGCACAGGTACCGCCACTGCTTCATACTGTCTGCACTCCTGGTACATTGCAGCCACGATAACTCTACAAATGCGGACTCAAACTTTATTATTACTATCAGCCGTTTTTGTCCCACTGCTGGGCAAAGGAGGACTAAAACTTAATTACCAAAGAAATATTATAACGCTGCTGCCGCTGCCCTGCGTGGAGCCTGCGCTGGACCCACGCGCAGGTACCGCCACTGCTTCATACTGTCTGCTTTCCTGGTACATTGCAGCTACGAAAAATGGGTGTCATACACGCTACGATCCACCGGAAAGTTACCTATGCAGGTAACTTTCCGGTGGATCGTAACCTGCTCAGGTATACCGGAATGTGTGGCGCTGACTTCGCAAATTTACTGTAGAAATTACATCCGTGAACACTAGTAAATACAAACGCCGTACAAATCTCGAATGAAAGAACGAACATGTTACTACTATCGTTAGACCGTATTGACGTAGTACTTCGGTTCATTATCGTTAAAGTCATTTGACGAACTCGGAAAGTTAAAATCGCCCTTGTTACCATCACAGGAGGGTTGCATATCGGACTACGCGCCGAGCACACCGCCGATGGTTCCTGCGCTCCTGGTACACTGCATCAACGAGGTGGAGAAGCGCGGCCTCAACGAACGCGGGATTTATAGGATCAGCGCCACTGAGAAGGAGATCAAACGGCTCAAGGTTAGTTTACTCTTGTCTTACTGAATCGCTTCAGACGAGCGTTAGAAGCGACATTTGATATTAGAAAGAGAGATTTATGTGATTGCTTTGTGGATGTTTTTTTGTTTAGGGTAATATATACTTGTATTTTTAGTCATTCCAAGTTACAAAATCTCTGCACACTGCAATTTCCTCCAAGTAAAGAAATCTGCGCGGCTCTACACTGCGTGTGTCACCCTAAGGCATTACTTGTTGAATCTCGTCATGCCGAGTAGTGCCTGTATACATTACTGGACATGACAAAAGATGTGGCACTTCCTAAACAGCCTCTGCCCTGCAGTAGAAACTGATTACCAGTAAAACTTAAAACCCAGTAGCGGCGCTAGGCGTCAGCGACGTCGGCGACCGCCGACGGCCTCGCGCTTGAGGGGGCCTCGCATAATTTTTAATTATTTAATAGCTATTTGTTCAACATGTGAGCAAAGTTGTTTTTTGCTGTGAGTACCGAGATTAAGTCACGAGCTCGCGAAGCAGTCTAGAATTGAATCACGAGCGCAGCGAGTGATTCAAATAATAGACTGCTGAGCGCAGTGAGTGACTTAACGGTACGAAACATCAAAAAAAACTTTCTCACAAGTTGAACATACAGCTTTTCACCACGAACAGTGAGAAATATAACAACTTATAGTTGAAAATATTTATTTGAATCTTTACCAAGAGGTTTAGAACCAAATGGAAAATGTGTCGTGAACACCACTGTCGCAAGAAACATGACAACTATAAGTGCCATCTCACTTACCTCATACAAAAGAGAGAGACAAAGATGGCATTTATCGATGACGTCACAACGCATTCTCCATTTGACTGTAAACTCTAAACTTCTACATCCCACCATTTTGTATTTTTTTTTTATTAAAAGAGTTGCGTTCGAAATTTGGGTGTGTGACATATTTATGAAAAACAAATTGTAATAATATTTAAAAAAAAAAACTCACGACTTATTATTCTATAATAGTATTTTATTTAAAATATTATTGAAAAAATACAATTTATAAACCTAAAATTCAATAAATAACATTAAAAATTATGTGCATCTCAGTTAAATAATTGTACACAAATAAGTTTCAGAACACACCAACTTCTTCATAGCCAATAAAATTGTGTTCGAAATTCAAATCACTTTGCCTCTCTGGAGAGCAAAAACGGCTTTTGCTCACTGAAATCGATGACCAAAGACACCATTTTCGTGCGAGAGTGGTGAAAAATTTATATATTAATTTTTTTTAAACATATTCGCGAGTTAAGTGATTGTGAAGTGCTTAAGGGCTTCATCATCATCAAAATGCATCAAAAGAAGACCTTTTCAAGTATTATAATGATTTAGGTAGGACTTAAAATATTTTAGGAAGGCGGAAAATAGCGACATACAGCCTTTCGAACTATATAAAGGTACTACTAACTCCATGTTAATATCTGGCGCTGATCCAGGGCCTCGCGGCCATGGGAGCCATGAATATTATGTAATTTAATGTGGCTTAATTTTTTTTCTTGTCAAAATCAGCGGCTAGCAAACTCATTTTAAAATTTTCTCGGCGCTCGCAGCTAACTGCTCGCTCTCTATAGTCGGGCCGGCCTAAAAGGCCACATTTGACACATCATCAAAATTCCCTTACAGGATGATCTAAAAATTTTACTTATTTTTTCTGTAAATAATATATGTCAACACTTAGCTGAACAATAAATAATATGACAACACTTAGCTGAACACTGAACACTATACTCGAATTTACAATTAACAATTTACGCATTACCATTAAAATTTCTACCATTTGGTAGATTTTTTGCCTACCATTTAACGTATTACCAAATTCTTATATCATAATTTCTGCCAAAACTACCATTAAATTTTTCTACCAAAAACTACCATTGAAATTTCTAGCAAAATCTACCATTCTTTTTTTATCATTTAGTTGATTTTTTACCATAAAAAATCTATCAAAAACTACTATTAATTTTCTACCATTTGGTAGATTTTTCTATCATTAAAAATTCTACCAAAAACTACTAAGTAGATTTTTCTTCTGTGCATTTTTGAAAACTAACGTGAGAGTTATCCATATTACTATGTAAACAAAACGACTAAAAACTCACGGAAATAATGGTCGGAGCTAGGCTCGATCCTGAGTTTCGGACAATTACGATGTCCTTCATCAGGAGCTCACGCATTTTTCTACCATAAAAAAGTCTACCAAAAACTACAATTGAAATTTCTACCAGAAGAAACGTAAAGAAGGAACAAACATACTCACACACACACACACACACACACACACACACATATTATTAAAAAAATTTAAAGTCCTCAACGGTGTCAATTTCGGATAAGCCGATGGTATAGATTTTATTTCTAATATAAAACAACGGTTTTTGTGGCATTATGTTTAACCAAAAAAAATAAAAATAAAAAATACTCAATTTTTGTTTCAAGTCATTGTTGTGTTTATTTTTAAACTATAAAGAATATGTTATACACATAGCTAAGAACATTGCCGAGTAATATTATTAATCTTATAAACGAAAAAATAAACAAACTTCATTAATCCGTTCGGCTACGATGGCACAGACAGATACACAAACAGACAGACAAACAAACACGTCAAACATTAGATGAATAAATAGGACACCCTTTACAAGGTCACGTCAATCAGTTTTTGTTTTTAAAACAATAAGGATGCTACCCAATAAAATCGCGAAATCGAAATTTGAAATGTAGAATCGAATGCAATTATAACTTGGATTGAATATTTGATCATAAATAAATAACTATATTGCGATTAAAATAAAATATGTTGTTAATATTGTAATTATATTATAGTAAAATATAATGTAATTAAAATAAAATTGTGTAATGTATAGAGAATAAACATATTTTTTTATTACAGCTTTTTTTATAACTCGTGAGATGTTTCTGGCAAAACTAGCCCATGACGCCATTACATGTTTACAAAAAAAACCTATTAGAATTAAAATTAATTAGACTTTATGAATGTTTTCATAAAATTGTATTCGATTCCAACGTGTTTGAAGATCGTATCGATTCATATCCTGTAATCGAAATAAACAAACAATGTCCCAACACTTGTTTGCTATGACTGACATCTGTCAAATGTGGCCTTTTAGGCCGGCCCGACTATAATTAGCAAAATTATTGTAATCTCGTGACTCTTAGAACGAGTTAAAATATAAAATTTTCTCTGGTTGCGCTCTTACTAGATAAAATATTTAATTTTAATTCAGTTGCCTTGCCATTTGAAGCAAGCAAATGCACATAATTCGTGAAGAAAAATTTCAAAATATTCTCTTTTATACATAAGAATATAATATTTAGATTCCTAGCCACTCGGAGCAAGCTATGCGTACATTATTCGTACTGAAAAATTCAAAATTTTGTCGGCGCTCGCAGCGAGCTGCTCGCGCTTTTATAGATAAGAATATTTAGATTCCTAGCCACTCGGAGCAAGCTAAGCGTACATTATTCTTACTGAAAAATCCAAAATTTTCTCGAGGCTAGCAACGAGCTGCTCGCACTTTTATAGATAAGAATATTTAGTTTCCTAGCCACTTGGAGCAAGCTAAACGTACATTACTCGTGCTGAAAATTACAAAATTTTCTCGGCGCTGCGCTCGCAGCGAGCTGCTCGCGCTTTTATAGGTAAGAATATTTAGTTTCCTAGCCACTCGGAACAAGCTAAGCATTCATTATTCGTTCGGAAAAATTCAAAATATTCTCGGCTCCTACTGATAATAATGCTTTTATTACCACTCGGAGCGAGATAAACGCATACCTCTTATACTCACTTACACAGAATTTAAAAAATATACCTATCATCGAGGCGTAAGGCACGAAGATGAAGTAAATACAAGTGAGTTTATGCCGTTAATTTACAAAGATGAATCTTACGAGTCGTTTAGTGTAAAAAAGGTTAAAGTATTCAAAATTTTATGAATTCGCTTAAATATGTCCCTTCTCAGTTTGTAAAAAATGCTTGCCGAAAAAGGGGGGCCTCGCGAACCTAATTTCGCCGACGCCCACGCGTGGTCTAGCGCCGCCACTGTTAAAACCTGTAAGGTTTTAGGCATCCAAGTAGAAACACCCATTACATATTTCTGTAGGAAACTCACTTTAGATTTTACTTATTTTTCTATTTAATTAAAAAAAATATATATAATATCATTCACTTTTTCTCGCGATTATGCATACATTTGGCTTGTCACTTTCACTTAAAAAATAATAATGTACGAAGTTCTTTTTTTTATATATATAAACCGATACCGTTACCGTAGTTACTCTTGTAATGACTTATGGTCTAGATTATTCTCTGCAAACCAAATCGTTCTGGTCAAATTGCAAGGTTTCCCGCGATACAGGCGAGCCCTATGTCTCCTGTGTGCCTGTGTCTCTGTGCTTGATTAAATGATTTTTCTTTCTTCTTTCTTTCCCTAGTGCGGGAACCACTGGAAATCTTGTATACTTAGTTATCTATTGGCAAATAAATGTTTTTGAATCAGTAACGTTCAGCTCAACCCCAATTAAACCCGGTTCTAATCGACAGGAGCGTTTCCTCCGCGGCAACGGTTCTCCGTCGCTAACCAACGAAGACGTGCACGTGTTGTGCGGCTGCATCAAGGACTTCCTGCGCGGACTGCGCGAGCCGCTCGTCTCTAATGCGCTCTGGGCAGACTTTATTGGTGAATAACCTATTTTATCTTAATTTACATTAACGGGAGGATTTACCTGGGAGGGGGGACCAAAGGCCATGAGCTAAAAAGATGGACCAAGACGCTCTCCGGATGGTAAGAGATATTGGTACCCACATGAACACTGATTTTTAAAAATATGTTAAACTATACTATATGTAACTATTTATCTTCCTGCAAGGTTGTCTGGAAGAGATCGCTTTTAGCGATAAGACCGCCAATTGTTACACTTATGTCGTGATTTTGTGTTATAGTTTTAAGTTATCTGTATGTTTGTAGTGTTTCAATAAAGAGTTTTCTATTCTAACCTAGCTGCGCCCAGCGGTTTTACCCGCTGTATAATTATGGGCAGCGTTATCTCTTACCATCAGGAGAGCGTCTTGCTCGCCTTCTTACTTCATCTATATAAAAATCCATGTTTGTGTTCCAGCGGTGGCGAGCATGGAACCGACGGACGCTGAAGCGGCGCTGGTGCAGGCGGTCACTCAGCTGCCGCCGCCTAACAGGGACTCGCTGGCTTTCTTACTGCTGCATCTGCAGAGGTACTTCCTCATATATATATATATATTTAATACGATACGTTCTTTATTGTTTTCTTTGATGCTTTGAGAGAGACCTTAAATAAAGCGCCTTGGTGCGTTACCTACTGCCCGCACCAAGCGTTTTGCTTCGACGTTCTTAATGAGAACTGGTCGCGTTTGGAACACTTAGCCGTCATCCGTGTTTCCCGAGCGGTACAACTTGGGTATCTTCAAGGCACGAGTGAATAGGTACCTTTCTAGGCATCTTACGTGATCCATCGTCGACCGCATTTTCACTTTCCATCAGGTGGGCGGTGGGATGTGGTCAAACGTAGGCCTATCTCGTATAAAAAAAAGAAAATTGTTAGTGTTTTTCTACCCAAGTCATGCATGTATTATACGTATAAACCTTTCTCTTGGATCACTCTATCTATTAAAACAAACCGCATCAAAATCCGTTGCGTAGTTTTAAAAATATAAGCGTACAATAGGGACAGAGACGCGGGAAGCAACTTTATTTTATACTATGTAGTGACTATACCTACCTACCTCACCGACAGTCATTTAATTATCTGTTTCCCTTAATATTATTATTATAATATTTGTTATCCACAGTTTGCAATTACAATGGGAGCTTCTTTTATTACAGTCATCTTGGGTAACTTCGAACTTTTTCGTCTAACTTTTAACAAGGTTGTTAATGTGGTTTACTAATTTATTTTAATAATACAGTTGTTTTAATTAAAAAAATCTGCGTATAACGGATCCTTAAAATATTTTCTAAATGATCGATCCGTCCATGTAATAAATTACTAAACCATTTTTACAACCTCATTTCAAAGTTAGACCAAGATTCAAATTTACCTAAGATGACTACTGATTTCCTAATTGTTTATTATTAATTCCCCAGAGTGTCCGAGAGTCCAGAATGTGAGATGGGCATAGACAACCTGGCTAAGATCTTCGGCCCCAACGTCATCGGTTACGGGATGACTCAGCCCGGCGAAATGTATGCTGTTACTGCCAAAATGTTCACTGTAAGTTGTATTTCAACGAATTTCCTTTTTATTATAAGCTTTTATTAACTTTCACCTGTCTGTTTTTAATCAAATCTTGGAAAATATATAATTTGATCTACGCCCCGATTTCTGATTGAGCTGAAATTTGGTATGCATGTATAAATCGGATGACAATGCACTATTATTATGACATGGAGCTGATCTGATGATGGAGCAAGAAGGTAGTAAACTCGCGTGACCTTGAGTTCTAGGGAGTCAAACTACTGTATATCTTTTTACCGTGGTATAAGTATTGCCATTCAACGTGGCAATGCTGCCAGCATTCTGGGCACTCTGCCATCTGACAGTGGTTTGGAGCATGCGGATTTTCTTTAGATTGGCTTGTGGCCGATCTTTGGTTAATAAAAGTGTTCGTTACTGCTGTAGTATTGTTTTTTTTTTTTCAATAAAGGCATTTGCCACATTGTGAAAAAAAAATTATGGACTCACGGATAGACTCCAATAAGTGTCACCCGTTACATTTATATTAAACGCTCAAAAGGGCCTCTGCGCGTTGGGCTTTTTTGTCTCCGTGTACGTCTATATTATAAAGGGCCCGTTTGACCCGTGTTCAAGAGCGTATATATCGAGTGACGCTCTCGCAAAAAATGGCAAGGGGGCAATATTTAACCCTTTAACCGCCACCGTCGGATATATCCGACAAGCCTGTTCTGTTACGTAACCGCCAGAGTCGTATATTTCCGACAAGTCGTATTTTTCCGACTGCACTTTAAATCTACATTTTTTATGTCATAACACTGTATTTTATAAAACTTTACTCGTAATTAGATAAATAGTGAATAAAGTTATGATTTACAGTTGGTTTTATGCTTCTCTCCCAAATAGAATAAATATTAGACATCACTTTTATTGTAGGTATTTATAATTCAAAAAACTTGCCTGGCGCTAGGGGCACGACAAGTGATTTTAAGTCTGGCGGTTAAAGGGTTAAAAAAAAAAATCAGAAATTATTTTCATGCCATTTGTTAATATATCAAACTGAAAACACTTTTAAAATGTGTGCGATAATATTATGCAAGGCTGGTCTTAAGGAATTATCAAGAAAAAAATTCTATGAATTTATATTTCAAAATTTGTCAAATAGTGCAAACGACAGGGCGTCACTCGATATATACGCTCTTAAGAGCCACATACGAAGGATACTTGCATACTTTGGCCACATAGCTAGACGAGAAGGAGACAATCTCGAGAAACTCGTATTAGTGGGCAAAGTAGAGGGCAAGCGACCGAGGGGACGATCACCAATGCGATGGTCGGACCAGCAGGGCTATTCACTTATCGGTTAGGAAACCGAACCGAATACCGAATTGTCAAAAATGTATGAAATGACGTGACATGACATGTCAAGTTGTATCTACGTAATACGTCATTTCATACATTTTGACTATTCGGTATTCGGTTCGGTTCTTTCACGGATAAGTGAATAACCCTGCTGATACAGCAAGGCTCTAGAATGTCATTTAATAGTATTCTCAGACATGCCCAAGATAGGGATGCATGGCGGACAGTGATAAACACCTTTACAGATAGGTAACCATAGGGACACGACCCTCAGCGATGAGGATAACGACCAAGAAGAGAGAAGAGCGACATAATAATATATATGTATCTCAGTGTGGCAAAGATTTTCGCCTGGACGCTACCGTGTTCCGGCGCGGCACGTAAAACTGTGGGTCCCGGCTGTTTCCTATAAGATATGTAGGAGGCAGTCGTTAGGTCATGTTGCAGGCCTTGTAGGAAATCTCGGCGACCTGAAACTGCAACATATAGGTTGGCTACACGACCTATAATTTGTGATTAGACTCTGACAGTGTAAGTAGGGTAGTAACCTGTTCTGTTGGAGTATAAAACCAAATTATTATATGTATTAAATATATATTATGTACAGGTGATGCAGTTCCTGCTACACTTGCCGAGCGAGTACTGGTCGCAGTGGGCGTGTCCCGCGGAGTGCGTGTCGCCCCTCGCACACCCCAGACCCCGGGGGTTCTTCTTCTCTCCTGCTGATACTGGGTAACTATACTATACTATACTCTACTATACTACGTTTTAAAAACAAACATAATTTTTTTGCTAATTTGCAGGGTTCAAAGGAGTATCTTAATAAATTGGATATATGTATATCGGATATTTTTCATAATATATCTGATATATTATATCATAAGATATATCGGATATAACAGTTTTTGTGAATATATCTATGATATTTTCAAAGATAGGTTATACCTTCGAACCCCGCAAAAATTATCTTTGTTTTTGAAACGAAGTATAGAAGACTTAGGGTTTATCCATATATTACTTCACTTGTAAGGGAGAAATTGTGTGACAACTGGGTGGGAGGGGGTGTAATCGCAGAAGGTAGGCGTGATCTCAAGTAGAGACCGCGTCTCGACAAACGTAGTATAGGGCGTCCTTGGGCGAGATGGGGCGATGATATCAGAAGTGTCGCTGGGAGCAGTAAGAGGAGAAAGACGGAGGATACGGCATTCATGCTTGGTGGCGCTACCAACTGCCCGTACCAAGCGTTTCAACTTTTTTAAGAGAACTGTCTATTGGCTTATTTACACCCACTACGATTGATGACAACTTCAATGTACATTACTGCGTGTGTTATTTACTCATATTAATGGGAAGTTTTAAGCACGTAATGTACGCAATTTTGTCTATGGATTCTGTATTTTACATATCGTTGGGCGATAGCCAATAGGCCCTCTGGTCGCATTTATTGGAACACATTGCTGTCATCCGTGTTTCCCGAGCGATACAACTTGGGTCTCTTCAAGGCACGAGTACGGCATCTTACGTGATACATCGTCGACCGTATTTGCGCTTTCCATCAGATGAAATTTGGTCAAACGTAGGCCTATTCAGTATTTAAAAAAATTGGCGTGCCATGGGGGAGGCCTATGTCCAGTAGTAGAACTGGATGGCGCGGCTCTGTCGATTCCCAGTCCTCCGTCACTGTGACGATGCGTGAGTGCGGCCGGGTTGTTTGAGTGGGTATACCGTGCACTCGCTCTGCACCAGGAGTCACACATAACCCTCCCATACCCCCCCTGGGAGGGTATGCGTAATGTATTTTTTTATCCCGGCGTAAACAAAAAAAATGTCCAGTAGTAAACGAAGGTGGGCTGAATATGAAACCTCTGCTAAGAAAGAATCGCACGTAATAAAACTGAGAGAATAAGGTAGGCATAAATTCTTTCTAAGAAATATTTTGAAATTGTTATATTTTCTTTTCAGTATATCGAGGAAGAAGAGAAACTATTTTCAATAATTTAATTTAGTTAACAATTTAGAATTAAGTTTTGTTAACCATTACTTACGTTACTTTGTGCCTTAGTGTTTACATTTTCCATTTTACTTTGTAAAGTGTTTAGTTATAGTTAATATTTCTTTATAAATTAATATAATAAGTTAGTTTTCATTTGCTGTGAATCTTTGACATAAGTATATATATCTATAAAAATCATCTTTAAGTATCTAATAAAAATACATTTAATTCTTTGTAGAATCTCTTAGTAGCATATATTTCAATATATTAGTTCTTAGTAGGCTTAAAACCGTTCACACGACTAAGTCTTTTTAGAATAAGTTGTTTATTCTAGAAAGTTCGTAAAAACCTCATGTACCTCAAAACTACTGAATCAATTTTGATAAAATCCTGCTATTTTATAGCTCTTTAATGTCGTGTGGACGGATTACTAGTATTAATTCTAGCATAAGATCCCATTGTACTTAAATAAACTTAATATTGACTATTTTTAGTTTATTATTTCTTAAAGGTTATAGGTTAGGTTTCTTATAGGTTATGCAGTTTCCGTTTAAGACGTCAATTAACCGCCTACAATGTACTGGTTAATAAATAAGGATAATACCACATTTCCGTAAATGTACAGGCAAAACCTTGGTAGGTAAAAGTGCTTAAGTCCTATGGCATACGGCTTTAATCGCAATTTACCCTAGGTTTAAAATAATTGCATAAATCCATCAACGATCCCAATTTGGCATTTTGTTTGGAATGTAAACAATACCACTTTTTCGTTGTTATAGTTTTAGTTCTGTTTAAAAAATCACATTAAAAACCAGAGTGCCTAGAATAGGACACCAAAATTCTATAAAATAAAATGCAAGATTGTAAGAGGCAGATATTATTTGAAAGCAAGCAAGCCTTTTTGTAGCAAGTAAGGATATAAAATATTATGGTATACTAATGTAAAATAATAGCTCTTGTAATTATTTCTTATATTTGTAATGATCGTAGAACTAGACTGATCAAAGCTGCCAGATTTTTTGGAAAATTATTGAGTCATGATAAAGCGCTGTTCAAAGAATTTTGATTCAAAATTGCTGCATTCTGGCATATACATAAGGATTAAGACTGCAGACTGTTTTTCAGTTATAACTTATAAATAACTATTATTGAACACCAAAATTGCCCAAAAAACTTACAATTAAACAGATAAGTGTTTCAATTAATATTGGTTGCCATATCGCTACTAATAATCTCTACTAGAAAACATACAACTATAATAGTTGTATAATAATAGATAACTGTAATAATTACAGTTATCTATTATTATATCCGTTATAATATAGTATATAATTATTATATCCGTTATCCTAACCACCATATCTATCACAAGCATTATGTTGCTTAGCTTGGGGTTAGGTGGCGCTGTGTGTAACGTCCTGAAATATTTATTCTCTCCCCACTTGCACCTAGATTAAGATCGATATTGGTTTCGATGCAGGGATCATATAACTTTACCGCCTCTATACTTAGATTGGTCTCGTTTTACCATCGTTAGTTAATGTTTATAAGACAAATTACCTACTTGTAAATAATTTTGGGTTATGGGAGCACCTCTTAACGATAACTGCGGAAAACGGATTTCTATGAATCCTGTTCAATTTGTAACGCAGTTCGTAGTAATTTCTCATTTTAAGCATATGTAGTATTTTTTTATTACCACTATTATATATATCTTAAGAAATGTTAAAAATTAGGTTTTTGTTTTTAATTTGAAATGTATGATACTCTAATTTGAATTATATGAAATCTCATGAAACCTTGCACACTTGCCGGAGTTTAATCGTCCGAATCGGAAGATTTCCTATACAAAAATTCTTTCGGCGCGATCGATATGTATAGATATGCGACCACCATTAAGTGAAAAGAATCCCTCTAAACTTTTGCTAAACAGCGAGTCGAATCAGCAGGGCTATTCACTTATCGGTTAGGGAACCGAACCAAATACCGAATTGTCAAAAATGTATGAAATGACGTGACATGACATGTCAAGTTGTATCTACATAAAACGTCATTTCATACATTTTTGACAATTCGGTATTCGGTTCGGTTCTTTCACGGATAAGTGAATAACCCTGCAGAGTCCTTTACAGACCCGTGTTTTGAAATAGTATATTTTCAAATTAAAAACAGAACCGTCAGTAGTAATATCATAATTTTTGGTTTTCTTTAAACGTATTGTGCGTTTTTCATCACAAAATATGTCCTAGTCAGAGACTAGCGTTTAGTTATATAATGTTCAGTGACATAAAGTTGAATAAATTATTGTATAATATAATTTTCTTTTATTTTTTTCAATATTTCCCTTCTAAGATCCTACCGACTGCGCCATAATATAGTTTTAGGTGCCGATTGATACATAACAATACGAGTAAATGTATAAGCAGGTATATTCGTTTTTTTTCACATTTTTAGATATAATGTACCTATGTAATGTTTCTTAAATATTTATATTTTTGAATTAATATAAGAATAGACAGGAATGTGCATAGTAAATAAAACATAAAAAGTACAAGCATTTCCAGAAATTAAAGTACATAATTAAATTACAAAAATATACTTACTATTTACATAGCGTATAAAAGAATTTCTTAAAACTATCAGCTTTTGTTAGCTTCAGAATCAAACGTAGTAGAGTTACTGCCCAATATTTGAGGCAGTTCGTCGTTATAGTGAACGCCGTAAGGTCGTAAGTGGTATATTAGGTACTCTAGGACGTACATATTGCTGCTGTCTATATAGTGGAATGATATCGCGTAGTCTGAACAACAATCTAGACCCTGGAAGAGAAAATGGATATCTATTATTATATATATGGATTTCTTTGATAAATTTTTGGAGCACTTTGCCGTCATCCGTGTTTCCTGAGCGGTACAACTTGGGTATCTTCACGGCACGAGTGAATAGGTATCTTTTCTAGGCATCATACGTGATCCATCGTCGACCGCATTTTCACTTTCCATCAGGTGGAATGTGGTCAAACGTAGGCCTATTTTGTATAAAAAAAAAACAATTAGCGCGAAGCGCTAGCGGGATCTCGCATACAGTTGACATACGAGTAATTATCGAAATACGCGAGGACGAGACGCAATTTTTTATTGCTGTGTGCCCTAAGTTGGACTTTGGACTAAAATAAAGATAATATAAAAGAATTGTCAAAGTCCGATTAATAGATTTGAAGAAATTTGAGGACTTTGAAAAAAAAAAAAAATTTTTTTGAAAAAAAAGAGATGATATCTCGTAATTCTACAACAAAATCTTCATAGCCATCGATTTGATAACCTGTCTTTTTGGAGTCGGCTAAAATCAACCTATTTGACGTATCGTATGTATCGTCTGAATTCATTTTAAATTAGGTACTTACTTTAAAGTACTCGTATGTTGTTACTTACATCATCGGTAGGATAATATATGAACTTCCAGTACCAAAAGTCCTTATTTTTCGAAGGAAACAAATGACTTATCGGCTTAAACGGGAGGAATCTGCCGCGCTGTTGAGCGTCTCTAGAGTCCATCGCTTTCACGCCTATGTTCTCCATGCATCTTCCTGAAACGGGAGGTACAGATTTTAACACTATTATATTATAGAATAGAATAGAAATAAATTTATTTGCACACAAGATGATAATAATATACAAAGCATAAGAGAAAAAAAAACATGGTATTAATATTTAGAGAAAAAATCACATCCTGCCGCAAAAAGGTACCAGCTCAGCATGTGTAGGTGTAGCATGTGGGGTAAGATATTAAAGATTTTTTATTATTTTCGAAAAATTTGCGGGAACCTCTCAGTAATGTCAAGACTAAAACTATCAACTCATACATTCTACGCTTATGTTTTGTGCTCAAAATTCTAAATCTCATATTTGTCTGTTTTTCATCGCTTGGTGGTTTATCTTTCCACGAGTCATTGGCAAAGTTTTGGTGCTATTGCACGTTGACAAGCAACAAAATAAAGAAAAGATAATAGAAAATGTATGGAAATTAGAGTTGTTGTCTTGACATGACATGAAAGCCGGCACGGCATGCTTGCCCTGTTATTTGAATCCTACCGACTGCGCCATATGAGTCATGATAACAAGTGAATAAAAAAAACTTCAGGTTTGCTTTCAATAGCGAGAAAGATGTACTTTTTAATTCATAACTTGGACCTAATGTATAAGTGTTTTATATACAGATTATGAGAACGGCGAAGCTTTGGAACTCGCTACCATCCTATGTTTCCCGAATGCTATAACGTGGGTTTGTTCAAATAAAGAGTGTATAGGTTCTTACTGATCAAGCGTGCTACAACTTCGATTGCATCGTCACTTATCAACAGGTGTGATTACGGTCAAACGCTTGTATCGTCTGATATAAAAAAAAGATTGGGTATAAACAAAAGTTAATAAACATTGCTTACCCATTTGAGCATCTTCCGCTCCAGAATCGGTGGCTCTACAGAGGTGTAGGTTGGACAGGCCCGTGTTGACGAACTTGTCCAAGGCAGCTCGACTCAACACGTAGCCCGCGCCGCCGCTCATGTAGCCCTACAATATAAACATCATTTGTTCATTACTTGTGGTCCCGCGTGCACTTCCTTGGGCCTAACCGAATACTAGTAGTATTCTTTTATCTGTGGCTTAACAGAAAATTGTCTTGAAAAAATGATTCTCTACTTTATTATGCATGTTTTATACATATAAACCTTCCACTTGAATCACTCTACATAATCCGCGCAAAATCGGTATGTTCGCATCGGGTCACACCTTTGTAATAGTGTGACTCGATAAGAATTTTCATTCTTATCTAGTAACACGGAGTTTAGGTAGTGTTACTCGTTCGTAAAAATAAATCTCAATGAGTAACGGAGTGACTCGATGCGAATATTTATTCTCAGCTCAGGATGTATGCTTACCTATATCTTTTAACATTTTTTTTTTAACAACGGATTTTGCGGTATGTTCTCATCGAGTCATACCAAATCCTCGCTGTCCGCGCGCGGATGCCTCGCGACCGAGGCGATCCGGCGGCGTTACGGAGTTGATGTAGTGAGCGCATGCCCATACAAATCCATATAAAGAATACTAACCGCACGAGGCGAGGCGGTGCCGAGTGGGTGCCGGGTGGGTCTGGTGAGTGATAACCCTTAAGCCACGATGTGGCCGTAGAAGACAGAATAAATCTCTCCTGGCTTCACTGAACATCATGCCGGTGTGAACCACCCTCTGGACAAAACCTTGTCGCTAAGTGATAATTATGACCGTGTGATGTGATCATAATGATAAAGGTTTTGTCCAGAGGGTGGTAACCAGCCGCGGCTGAAGTACTACCAGTAAAGTGTGTACGAGTGGAAAAATCGCATAACCGCTTATATCTAACTAATAATTTTTTGTACAACCTAGCTTGGTCGAGTGGTTGGAAGGTTTGGCTTCAAGAGCGAAAGGGCGTCGGTTCAAATCTCAGTAACCTAATAACTTTTTTGTCTCTCTCTTCTCGGCTCTACATGAGCCAACGCCTGCCCCCCGGTGGTGAACAGCGGATGATTGGCGTGAGGGCGACTTCATGAGGCGGGAACGGCCCAGCACTCGGGACCATTCTCGGGCCCCTCCCTGTTGACGAGGGACGTGAAGAGCCCGTCTTTATAAAGACGGGCGGTCGTCGACGGAGGACTGGATGCCAAGGCTCTGCCGATTCCCAGTCCTCCGTCACTAAGACGATGCGGGAGTGCCGCCGGGTCTTTTGAGTGGGTAAACCGTGCAGCTGTTCTGCACGGGAGTCCCACATAACCTACCCATTCCCTCAATGGGAAGGGTATGCGTAATGCATTTTTTCCTGGCGAAACAAAAAAAAAAAGATATTGGTGTGGGAGACCGGGACTTACCTGTTTTACATAAGGTTTGAATCTGCATCCGAAGTAAACAAGGCTATTGCTGTCGTAGTCAGACAGCATATATCTCAGGTTCTCTACTATCACGTAACTGGAAATTCACAAATGCGAGGATAAATGTCAATGCAGAGAATACGAGCGGTCATCAGGGGGTAAGGCCTGAGTCCTGAGGGATATTCGCTACCCTTTGCGGCCTGCGGTACAAACAAAACCTCATGAAAATACCCAGTGTGGTAATTTATCCTCTTGGATTCGCATGGAGTGCTTGAGACCTCTAGTCTCAAGGACTCCATGCAAAGCTGGTTTCCTGGAAGAGATCGCTCTAAGCGAAAAGGACGTCCATTCGTTTTGGGTCTTTTTTTTATAACTTTTGGTCTTAATAAAGAGTATTGTATTGCGAATATCGCCTAGGTTCAAACAAGCCTTTTTAAAGGTAAGGAAAGGCAGAAAGATATAGCAAAACTTACGTATCATCATCAGCCTTCAAGAACCAGTCAGCGTCTCTCCGATGGTGTTCGTATACATATCGGAACGCCTCTTTGGTCTTCGCCCAGAGATGCGACCGGCCTTCTTGTACTGGCAGCTTCACACTTGGTAGAGTTTCGTCTAGTAAGCATACAAAAATAAGCTTATTAAACAAGTGAAATAAAAAAAAACATTAAAAACAAGCTTTTATTATTAGCATTATATAACATCAATGTGCTCGTCTTGACGAATCAAATAAGCCCAAACTCGATGCGAGCCGACACCGCTCGAAAACCCATTCACACATTATAATTGATGCTTGGCTTTCTCGCACTGTGCGATTCACTCGCCCCTTGCAAAATGTGGAATGAGCTTCCGCCTGCGGTATTTCCGTTGAGCTTCAACATGGGACTCTGACCCGTCAGTGATGATCAGTAATTTCGTCCGCGATGATCATTGATTCTTTTCGTGATTCCGTCCGTGTTGATCACACTCATCACGCATTGACATTAAAAAAATCTGGAATCACCCTTTTAAACTGAAAACTATTAGACAACTAGACTTTATGTTTTTACATGATACCAGAACCGGTATCATGTAAAACCTAATAAAGAAAGATAGTTAAAAGTTTAAATACCTTCCTCAGTGCTCATAAATAAAAGAATGTTGCACCGTTTGCCCCAAGTCGCTTTCACGTGTTTAGCCCTCTTCTGATGGTTCTTCGGTTCGGTCATGACCCAGCACAGCACCCTCACTTTCTTCGCCAGCTCGTCTGCCACGGACCTGTCCTCGTGTTTGTGAGCTGACTCATCCATTCCATGTTCCCCTACTGACATTATTGGGTGGCTTTCCAGGTCGCGAAGTATTTCCCTGAAAATGTGACAAAAAGAAGATATTACAATATTTTTTTTCGAAAAGGATTTAGAAAAGGAGTTGCGAGATAAATTTTATGATTCATCCTTAGATATAATATTATGTGAGTTTCAATCAAGGTCTTGGTGATCTTGGTGCATTGTTATTTACTAGATTTAATGTTCAACTTACTTGAATAGAATAGAAAACTCTTTATTGAAACACTACAAACATACAGAAAACTTAAACTATAACACAAAATCACAACACAAGGGTAACAATTGGCGGTCTTATCGCTAAAAGCATTCTAGCTATTTTTAGCTTAGCATTTTATCTGAACAAATATTCTTTTAGCTTGCATTTTCAATATTCAGTTCTTTCCATTCGTCACTTAGTTTTTTTAATTTTCTAACGCTAACAATTTGGACTGTAGGTAGGCATGGATGAAAAAGGTACTATAATTTTTTTTCTCAGTATAAACAAAAAATGCTACTTACGAGTAATGCGGCCAAGACGCATCCTGCGCCAATTGTGATGTGAAAAGAAAGTGTGCAAAACTGAATCCTGCCGAGATTCCGATCGCCAGTGTTATCAACAAACGGCGGTTCATTCCCCGACTGTCGGCCTGAGGAGATCACATTAAAGTCATTAATAGAAAGAAAGAAAAATATTTATTTGTTACACACACATAAAAAAAAAAACAATAGATAAGTGTAGTATGCCACAAATCGGTCCCCAACTCAGCATTATGCTGGGTGGAAGCATCCAGCGCTGGTTGGAGCCGCTTAGTGACGTTACGGACATACAATACACTCAAACAAACAAGTGAAATTAAAAAAAAAGTTTTTAAAAACAGCTTTTATCATCTAGCACCAAAGTACTCGTCAAGATGAATCAAATGAGCCCAAACTCGATGGGGTTGCGTCGCTTAATTACGGAGTTCCTATGGCCACCTTCCAGCTACATCAGATCAGCTCGATGTCATAATAAATTAAACTCGCAAGATTTGATTACAGACAGACAGACAAACAGACAGATAGACAGACCGGCAGACAACGAACAGGTGAAAGTAAATAAAAGCTTGTAATAGGGTGAATACATCGATAGCTTATAAGTTGTTGGAGACGCGCTACGTCCCTCCTTGCTTTGAAATGTGGTACGCTGACGTCATAACAAAAGATTAGCTAATTATATCATCCGGTGTTAAGCGACCTTGACAAGAAAACAAACAAAAATGTGGCAAAACCGTGTCACTAGTCACTACCCGTCCATTCTGGAAAAAACAAAATATCCACCGATACCACTGGTAGATCATTTTACTGTGGTGACTGTAGATCGTATCGGTACACGGCTGTGACGCGACGATCTTCTTAGTGTGAATCTAGACGACGAGATTTTGACGATGTCTGTGGCGCGGTGGGCTAATACCCGCCTGCAACGCAGTAGGTCGCGGGTTCGATTCCCGCAAGGGACAAATGTTTGTGTAATCTACAGATATTTGTTTCTGGCCTGGGTGGCTTTCTGTGTCTATTATAAGTATGTATATACAAAAGAAAAGTATATAAGTATTATATCCGTTATCCAAACCACCATAACACAAGCATTAAGTTGCTTAGCTTGGAGTTAGGTGGCGCTGTGTGAAATGTCCTGATATATATTTTTTTAATCTAGACGTCTAACCACGACATAAGCCTCCAGTAGGATATCGAATTATCCCGCATAGCTTCATAAAACACAGTTCACAACACAAATATGTACATAACTTCAACCCGTACCAATTTGAACATTTTGTATGACGTGTTATTCAGTTCACTTATTGCAAAATTATGTTGAAAAGTACCTATATTGTAGGTATTTTCAGTAAGACTGGTTTGGCTATCGTATCGCTAACTTGACTGAATTTCAATTAATTAATTGATAATACTGAAAAAGGATTAACATTATTTAATCTATTGCCGTTCAGTTCTTATATTAATGGTTGTGAATTAGTAAAAATATTAAAAAGTATTTAATTCTTTTTGATATTTTGAGCAATTCACAATAATAATAACTATTCGGCACCTCGTTGCCTACCGAACCCTACCCAAATCGTTGTAAACTCGCGCGACCTTGAGTTCAACCGCTTCTAGGGAGTCACATTACTGTACCTATATATCTCTTTACCCACAAGGTGGACAGACGACCTTATAAAGGTCGCCGGAAGACGCTAGATGCAGGTCGCTTCCAACCGGTATATACGGAAGTCCAAAGGGGAGGCCTATGTTCAGCAGTGGACGTCTTACGGCTGAGATGATGATGATCCATTTACTAATATTTTGTGGTAATAATAATTAATTAATTAAAACAATCGTATCCTATTATTAGAATCAAGCAAACATACCAACAGGATCTTGAATAAAAGTACATATTTACTTGTTGAACTGTATTATATTTTCGGCAATTACATAGTTTCCTATTTTTTTCTGTTGCTATTTTTAACCCCCGACGCAAAAACGACGGGGTGTTATAAGTTTGACGTGTCTGTCTGTCTGTGTGTGTGTGTGTGTGTGTGTGTGTGTGTGTGTGTGTGTGTGTGTGTGTGTGTGTGTGTGTGTGTGTGTGTGTGTGTGTGTGTGTGTGTGTGTGTGTGTGTGTGTGTGTGTGTGTGTGTGTGTGTGTGTGTGTGTGTGTGTGTGTGTGTGTGTGTGTGTGTGTGTGTGTGTGTGTGTGTGTGTGTGTGTGTGTGTGTGTGTGTGTGTGTGTGTGTGTGTGTGTGTGTGTGTGTGTGTGTGTGTGTGTGTGTGTGTGTGTGTGTGTGTGTGTGTGTGTGTGTGTGTGTGTGTGTGTGTGTGTGTGTGTGTGTGTGTGTGTGTGTGTGTGTGTGTGTGTGTGTGTGTGTGTGTGTGTGTGTGTGTGTGTGTGTGTGTGTGTGTGTGTGTGTGTGTGTGTGTGTGTGTGTGTGTGTGTGTGTGTGTGTGTGTCTCTGTCTGTGGCATCGTAGCTCCCAAACGAATGAACGGATTTTGATTTAGTTTTTTTTGTTTGAAAGTAGAGTTAGTCGAGAGTGTTCTTAGCCATGTTTGGTGGAAATCGATCCAAGATGGCCGCCGCTACAAAATGGCGGATTACTTTTTTCTTCCACGACCCCATCGATATGGGTATCAAATGAAAGGGCTTAACGAGTAGAATACAGCCCACTATATAAAATTTAAAAACCAAGATGGCCGCCATAAAAAAAAATTAATTACGTATTGCGTTGGGGGTTTTTTAAATTTTTAATTTAATTCACTTGTTTATCACACCTCCATATGTCCGCCTTTTTTTTTTTTCTTTTTAATAATATGGCAACATGTGCATTTTGCCAGTGTCGAGTAAAATTCGTGAATGTTCACGGGATATATTAAATTATGGTCTCCACTTTCGTGTTTTGCCAGTGTCAAGTTAAATGTTATTTTTTAAGTAATAAGTTAGTTAGTCAGGTCAGAGTCAGAGTGAGCTTAATAGCTCGTCTAGTCACGTGAGTCTTCCAGTAAAATGGGTGGAATTTTACTGAAAGTTCGGAGGAGTTTTGGAGGGGGCACCAAAATTCATATTTCAGCACCATATCACTTGCCTACATCTGTGCACATTCAAAAACACTTAACACGCAATATTCCACCATTATTACACGCTAACAATCAAATTCTACACGATTATTAAGCAAAAGACGTGGAGCTAATGATATGATCAAGGCTTGCCGCGAAAACTCCATATGTCCGCCTTTTTTTTTTTTTTTTTCTTTTTAATAATATGGCAACATGTGCATTTTGCCAGTGTCGAGTAAAATTCGTGAATGTTCACGGGATATTAAATTATGGTCTCCACTTTCGTGTTTTGCCAGTGTCAAGTTAAATGTTATGTTTTAAGTAATAAGTTAGTTAGTCAGGTCAGAGTCAGAGTGAGCTTAATAGCTCGTCTAGTCACGTGAGTCTTCCAGTAAAATGGGTGGAATTTTACTGAAAGTTCGGAGGAGTTTTGGAGGGGGCACCAAAATTCATATTTCAGCACCATATCACTTGCCTACATCTGTGCACATTTAAAAACACTTAACACGCAATATTCCACCATTATTACACGCTAACAATCAAATTCTACACGATTATTAAGCAAAAGACGTGGAGCTAATGATATGATCAAGGCTTGCCGCCAAAACTCCATATGTCCGCCTTGTCATCATGACTTAGGACCGTAGACAGAGAAAGAACTATAGACTTTGGGATGTGTTCTATCTCATTCGCACGAGAAAGAGAACAACTTATGCGAAAGCTGTGTAAAAGAAAGAAATAGAATGATGCTATTTTTTGTTTCATACAGCGTGCCGCTTTTTTCGTGTTTCGCAAAGTAGTTTGCGAAACAAATTTTGACAGCTAGCTGCAAAATATTGTAGTCGTCTTGACTAGTAGTTCGCCTCAAACTGGGACCTCGCGGCCCAATTTCCGTTAAACCTTAGACTTTAGACCTTAGACTTAGAACTTTAACTTTAAGTCGAAAAAATACACCCGTTTATCCTTCAAAAAATGTTTTGACCCTCTGAATAAATCAATATTCATAGAGAACTTGCCGTTACCCTATGTTTATGAAATTTGGCATACCTTAACGTATATTTTAAATACGGGAAAAAATCTGAAAACTTTTAATCTACTATATAAAAATAAGTCGGGTTTTCCTTCCTGACGCTATAACTCCAGAACGCACGAACCGATTTCCACGGTTTTGCATTCGTTGGAAAGGTCTCGGGCTCCGTGAGGTTTATAGCAAAGAAAATTCAGGAAAAATTTAAAACGAAGCCATCTGGTGGCGAAACGGAGTTCGCCGGGTTTGCTAGTCTACTATATAAAAATAAGTCGGGTTTTCCTTCCTGACGCTATAACTCCAGAACGCACGAACCGATTTCCACGGTTTTGCATTCGTTGGAAAGGTCTCGGACTCCGTGAGGTTTAAAGCAAAGAAAATTCAGGAAAAATTTAAAACGAAGCCATCTGGTGGCGAAACGGAGTTCGCCGGGTTTGCTAGTCTACTATATAACTAGTAGTTCGCCTCGAACTGGGACCTCGCAGCCCAATTTCCGTGGTAAACCTTAGACTTTAGGCCTCGACAAAATATATCCTAATACAAGAACTTTAACATTAATATTAAAACTCAAAATACAAAAATTCAGAGAAATTAAAACTCAATAAACCTACGTACCGAGATTTTTAGAATATATTCCTTTTTAGAGTTTCGTTCCTCTGAAGGAAAAAACGAAACCCTAATAGGATCACTTGGTCATCCGTATGTCTGTCAAGACCCATTTATACTCTACATCCCGTAGAATTGTATATTTTTACCATAATACACAGGTCTATGGCCGCTTGGTACCCGTAAAATTAAACTTCTAAGTTAACGTAGAAAAAAATACACCCGTTTATCCTTCGAAAAACGTACCTACATTTTTTACCATATATTTATGAAATTTGGCAGACAATAAGTACATATATTTTAAATTCGGGAAAATTTCTGAAAGCTATGCATTTGAATTAATTCATTTAAAAATGGCTCTATTTAAAGTACGTAAACATCGAAGTTAAGCAATATTATGTGCGTACGTATTTGGATGGGCGCGTACGTAGTGATCTCAACATTTTGCTGACTTTTTTTGGAGAGAGCCACCAGCGGCCCGTGATGCATTATGGTGTGCCCGTGCACCTTTATTGTTGAATGTGCCGGCACAAACAATTACTCTAATTTTTAAAAAGTTATGCAGACAGACTACTCAAATAACTTTACTGCCAGCGAAAAAGCAGAGGCTCTCAACTCTATGGGTTCGCTTTGCTCGGTCGATGATATATTATGTATTCATATAAATTATGTATTTAAATTATATTTTATAACAAAACGATTCAGCGAGTTTTTTTATTCTATCACCACTTCCACAGACATTGTTGCCTGCTTATTATTGTTTATGGTCTCCACTTTCGTGTTTTGCCAGTGGCCGTAGCATGCCACACAGAATCCCGACCAAACTTCAAGAGTAGAACTGTCATCCCATACATTCACAAAACTACAATGTATGGCATGACAGTTCTACGCTTGACATTTCAGCGGGATCTCGTTTGGCATGCTATGGCCACTGTAAAATATTATTTTACTTGACAGCGAGTTATAGTCCGGTACATTGTGTTCGGGATAATTTATACAAAATTTTAGGCAATGTGACGTAGTTATGTCGTCATAATAATATTATATTATAATTATGCCTATACTATTATATCCAACTTTGGTTGCTTGCCATTAGCGATGGGTATAATATAACGCTATTAATAAGGTTTTTATTTTAAATAACTATTTTACTTTATTTTTATTTTACTTAAATTAAATAACATTATATTTTATCGATCGAGCGAAATGAGGTTTATAAAAAGATTTAAAAAACAGCACAAAACGTGTACTTACATACCTACATGTATGTGACACCTAGCTCAATAGCAAACTTTAGGCGGCCGGACTATAATTGACGCAATTATAGGTATTACCACTGAGCATATAAAGAAGAGTGTCAACTCCGAAGAAAAAAAATGAAATCGCCCAATGTACTGAATTCATTGGAGTCACCTTACCAACCCAAAAGTAAAAAGTATATTTGATTTCTGATGTTGCCTGCACTGCTGTATGACATTGCTTAGTGATGGGTAGTGTCGATTGTTAGTGATGGCCAGGTCGATAAAAATATATCGATAGTCGGCGCGACCCGTTGGACGGGATAGTTGATGATTTTATTATATGTTTTATAAATGAAGAAAAGCCATGTTATTTCATAATATTTTAATTTAATTTATTAATGCTATTTTTACAATTAATGTGCTAATTAAAATATATACAAATATTGTGTACAATAAAATTAAAAACGTGTATTTTATATTACTGTACATCGCAAGCAGTTATAATATAGGAATCAGGAATAAATAATATTTTTTTCAAGAATTATCGAAGGTCTTATCGAATCTTATATCGTTAAAAAACTTAACTAAACTTAATCCGACTAAGTTTTTCAATGGGCCGAAAAACAAGCTCAGGATCCTCTACAACTCTTAGCCACTGCACCTGTAAAACATACAAGGTTTTTTTTAAAACATCGTACTAAGAAGACCAGCAAGACGCTCTCCTGGTGGTAAGAAATAACGCTGCAATATAATATAGTGCTACCCAGGATTTCACAAATGGGTTCACTGCGCCAACACTTCTCACTTGAGAGTCATAAGATGTTTAGACTCTTCAGCCCAGTAATTTCATTAGTTACAGTGCTCTCCTACCGAAGCACAGTAATGTTTGCATATCACTGCTCAGGCGGTAGAATAACTGATGTTGGGGCACCTGCCTAGTCGACCAAGGTAGTCTGTCCTCATAAATGTTGGTGGACAGTTTGTAGGAAAAAAATGCCTACTCCAAAGCAATTGGTGGCTGTTTGTGAGTATTGATTATATTTTGTTGCTTATAACTTACCTGTTTTCATCCAAAGGCAACGATGCGAAGAATACTGTAGCTGATTCCATACTATATAAGATTTACGGAGCGCGAGTTCCAACTCATGATGAGCCGATAACTCTTCAGTCTCTTTGTGAAACAGGCACTAAGAATTACGAACTTTATCTGTACAATATCTTTATCTAACCAAAAACTATAACGAACTAAAATCTATAGAATATAAACTAAAAACACGACTGTCCAGCCCAGAAACTTGAATGTTTAAAGCAGAAAAAACAATATTTTTTAAACTTTAACTCACGTTACAAAATATCAACAAATAACAACGTCAAACATTGAATTGTCAATTTTGATTTTGTTTTTTTTATTGTCAATGTTCAAAGGAGGTGTATAAGAAAAATAAACTATTTTTTATGTTTTTATGTTGGTACTCGCTTCCTTGCGTTGGTAACGTGACTCCAAGGAATCTCATACATTTTTTCAATGTATGGAAGTTACGGGAGACTGGGTATTACGAAATGTACTAAAAAATAATGTTATTGAAAATAAGATAAATTGCTTGAAATTCTCGAATTATTGGACTTTATCGCTATTAATTCTTTAGCTTGATCTACTTGCCTGCTCTTTCTTGCCTGTAGGATCTTTCTTAAACTTAATGTACCTAACAAATTGTACAAAACATTATAATTTAGTCATCTCTATAACTCTACAACCCTTGGATCGATTTGGCTCATTTTCGAACATGAGAATTCTTTTAGCTTATACTACCTGATCGCAAAGTTCCATTATGATTGGAACTTTGGTAACGTTGTAATTAAATATTTTCTATTACTCTAGAACCCTTCGACCGATTTGGCTGATGTTCGAACTTAAAAATTCTATTGACTTAAACTACGTATTTGCAAAGTTTCATAAAAATTGGACCATCGGTTTTCAAGTTATCGCGTAACAAACATACATACAAACATACACTTTTGATAATATATTTATGTAGGTTATAAAAAATGTGTGTATATTAGAAAAAAAAATATCAGAGCACCAGTTTTGAAATTATCGTCAGACCTATCGTAAAGACTTTAAGTCACCTATATCTCTGCAACCCTAAGGTCTATTTCGCTATTTTTTTCACTAAAATTATTCTATTAACCTTTTTAACTTGTGTGTAAAGTTTCATTTAATTTGGATTAACCGTTTTCGAGTAAATGTCGATCAAACTTAAGCGCCAGAGGTCAACCGCTAAACTGGTCGAAACGCAGGCTTTTCGCGGCTCTCGACTCTAAGACCTCGCTTCGCTCGGTCGAAAATAAGTCGGGTTTTCCTTCCTGACGCTATAACTCCAGAACGCACGAACCGATTTCCACGGTTTTGCATTCGTTGGAAAGGTCTCGGGCTCCGTGAGGTTTATAGCAAAGAAAATTCAGGAAAAATTTCAACAGAAATTTAAAACGAAGCCATCTGGTGGCGAAACGAAGTTCGCCGGGATTGCTAGTTTTTAATAAAAATTAATTCATTTAAAAATAGCGCTATTTAAAGAACGTAATCATCGAAGTTAAGCAATGTTATGCGTGTACGTATTTGGATGGGCGCGTACGTAGTGATCTCAACTTTTTGCTGACTTTTTTGGAGAGAGCCACCAGTGGTCTGCACTGCACTACGGTGTGCTCGTGCACCTTTATTGTTGAATGTGCCGGCACAAACTATTCTAAGTTTTAAAAAGTTTTGCAGATAGGCTACACAAATAATAATATATCTTACTGCCAGCGAAAAAGCTAATATGCCCAAGATAAAATTGTGTATTTAATAATTAAAAAGGCTGCAGCCTTATTAAATGGTCTTATAATGGTCTTTTCAAAATACTGAACCATTTTAAAATTGCGACTATCAACCTAACAAAATGTTACTGTCTTTTATGGGAGTGAATCGCAAATCTATAATGATCATCTCTAAATTATGAACCATTTTGAAATTGCGTCTATCAACCTAACAAAATGTTACTGTCTTTTATGGGAGTGAATCGCAAATCTATAATAATCATCTCTAAATTATGAACCATTTTGAAATTGTGTCTATCAACCTAACAAAATGTAAGTGTTTTTATAGAAATGAATCGCAAAACTATAATGGTCAACCCTAATTTCTGTACCAATTTGAAATTGCGATTATCAACCTTACATAATGTTTTTATCTTCTAAGAAAATGAATCGCAAATCTATAATGGTCAACTCTAATATCTGTACTAATTTGAAATTGCGTTTATCAACCTACCGAAATGCCCCATCTTCAACGACAGTGAATCGCAATTACATAACGGTCCGTACTATTCGAACTAATTTCAAACTGCGTTTATCTACCTACCAAAATGTTCCCATCTCCTAAGACAGTGAATCGCAATTATATCCCGGTTACATTATTAATAAAAGATTTAACTGCAACTCTTGGGCCGATTTGGCTCATTTCTGAACATGAGAATTCTTTGCGTTTGTACTACCCGTTCGCAAAGTTCCGTCAAGATTGGAACTTCGGTTACGTGGTAATCAAGGAATCTCTTTAACTCTAGAACCCTTCGACCGATTTGGCTCATGTTCGAACTTAAAAATTCTATGGATATGTACTACGCGTTTGCAAAGTTTCATCAAGATTGGACCATCGGTTTTCAAGTTATCGCATAACAAACATACATACAAACATACACTTTTGATAAAATATTTAGGTAGGTTATAAAAAATGTTAATAGCTCAGAAAAAAAATTATCGGCGTACCAGTTTTGAAATTATCGTCAGACCTATCTTAAAGACTTTAAGTCACTTATATATCTGCAATACTGAAGCCTATTTGGCTTTTTTTTTTACTATAAGTATTCTATTAACCTATTTAACTGGTGTGCAAAATTTCATTTAATTTGGATTTACCGTTTTTGAGTAAATGTCGATCAAAGTTAGGCACCAGAGGTCAACCGTTAAACTGGTCAAAACGCAGGCTTTTCGCGGCTCTCGACTCTAAGACCTCGCTTCGCTCGGTCGATTAAAATATAAATTACTGATTTTCAGCAAAGATTTTTTTAATGAAATTACTTGTAAACGATAAAGACTGAATATATCTACAATTTAGGTTAAAAAATGGTGCGGTGTAGCGTGATAGGGTGTAAAAGTGATAGTGAAAAGAAAATGTTCGGATTGTCTTTTCATTCGTAAGTATTATACTATTTTTTTAATACAAGCATTTCGTAACAAAATTTTAATCATTAGTAATTGTGTTGTATGCACTCTAGACGTAACTTAGGCTTTATAAAAAGCTTAAATATAAAAAATAATTATTATTATAACCTCAAAACTGAAAACGCTTGTGTTGCCAACTTTTTTTATAAATATAAGACATTCATTGAAAAATAATGGCTTGACTTATTATTTATAATGTATATAGTAGTCAACTCGAACACGAGGGTGTGCTATCGGCCGTCTGAAAAAAACCGTAGACAGAGGAAACTAAAACAATAAAGATAAAATAAAAAAAAAAAGATGTTTTGACTAAGTTTTTTGGTCCATGAAGTCATCAAAATCCGTAATAAATATGATTAAATTTACATCAGGTATTAAAAATACCCAGGACTACCTTTTTTTTTGCCCTTGTCAATATCCCTATTCATAACAATAATTGACTTGAACGAGTGGCTGGGGCCCTGGCTTCCTATCACATGTGGCGCAGTGGCGCAGATAGTGGCTTGTGGGTCGTACACTAGCATTTAGAATTTTTGGATTGAGTGCTTTTCACGAAAGGAGTCCCGCGAAATTTAAAGGAACTAAATAGGTATTTCTTCGCTTTTTACCTCAACGACGTTTTTTTATTTATAAGTAGTATTTAAATCATTGCTTAATAGTTAGGTGATGTAAATACTTTTTCATAGTTGGTTTAATCTTAAATACATATATAAAATATTGAAGAAATAAATGCTTGTAATAAATAAACAAGTAAAATTAAAAAAAAAAATAATAAAAACAAGCTTTTATTATTATTATTACCATCTAGCACCAAAGTATTCGCCAAGACGAATCAAATGAGCCCAAACTCGATAGGGTTGCGTCGTTTAATTACGGAGTTCCTATGGCCACCTTCCAGTTCTATCATCAGATCAGCTCCTCGTCATAATAATATTGCATTGTCATCCGATTTATATATGGTTGCAAAATTTCAGCTCTATCGGAAACCGGGAGTGGATCTAATTAAATTTCCTAAGATTTGATTACAGACAGACAGACAACAGACAGCTGAAAGTAAATAAAAGCTTACAATAAAAAGGTTATCTCTTAAAATTATAAATTATAACCAAATACCATCCCATATAAAAAATGTAGACTCATTTCCCGTGTTTAAAAACAGCTTACATAATATCTTACCTCTATATTGTACCAACGAGTTATATATTGTAGAAAATAAATTTCTTATATGTTTAACTCAAACATTTAAAATTATATGAATATGTATATTTGAATTTATCTCATATATTTTGTATCATGGCAAATATCGTTGATAATATTATAACCTTCCTGACCTGAAAATTATCTTTGTTTTTGAAACGAAGTATAGTAACTACCTTTTTTCCCCCCAGGAAATTGCGTTACCCGCGCATTGTCACCCAGCGCCGAGGGGCGCAGGGTGGTATGTGGGACCCCCCGTCGAAGATGTGTGTGGCGAGGATAACCATTAAAAAACATGGGGGTGTTCCTGCGGAATGCCATATCACCGGAGCTGCGGGTACACCGAAGCACTCGTCCGCGGCAACTAATAATATCTACCCTATCTTGTAATCTTATTATTTAAGTTTTATTTAACTTGATGATTGTGACGACTAACGAAATAATAATTGTTATGTACCAAAGTGTGTCTTTGTTGATAATTATTGATAATAAAGATCTTTAAAACCTCAACCTTATCTCTTACCATTAGGATAAAGTCTAACTCACAGAGTACATTTTATATATAGTAAGTCTACCTCGTATTTTACTTAATAAATGGTTAGGTACTTATTTCTAAAAAATAAAGGAACATGCACAAATTTTGGTTTAATTTTCTTCGTATGGTAACCCGAAATATGGTGACGTAATATTTCTTGTCCCTTTTAGCGGCACGCTTTGTGATAGTCTACAGTATTATCCGTTTACGCTTAGGACAGACCATAGTGCCATAGACTATATCATTCCATAAATTGTTTCTTTTTAATTTGGTTGATTTGCTTTTCCGCATCGTTTATTAAGCATTTAAAATCGTTATGTATCACAATTTCTAACAATCGGCCGTTCTGCCATGGGGATGTCCCTATCCCCAAACACATCTCGGCCATTCTTTGTTGGTGTTTGTTCCCATACTACCGACAGTAGTAGTAGCAGTAGTAGTAGTAGTATTCGGGATAGTAAATACATTTGAGCAAGTACATTTTTTTGTAAATATCGACAACTAATGGTACAGAGTAATAATTTGATTTAGATTGAATAAAAACTTTTTAGTTAAGCTTCATATTCGCGTTGTGTTGTTGTAAATCATTTTAATAAAAGAAAAACTCAAGTTAATTAATTTTAAACTTAAGAGGACCCATACACCTACAATAATATTGCACAATGTTGATGATTGCACAATATGATTGATGAGCTCCGAAACCCACACGGTACAATTAAATTGAGACAATAAAATTGAACAAGCATTCTCGTCATAACTTTCTTCAGTGCACCATGTCTGATAAAGATTTGGCTGCAGCTATCGTGTGTTTAATTGTAGCGAAACGGCAAAAACGAAAACGCCGAATCTGGACTATGGGCTGGTTGATGAAAAGGCCAATCTACAATAACGAACGCCTGTTAAAGGATTTAGAATTAACTGAATTGAAAGATTTCAAGAATTATATGAGAATGGATCCTATCAAATTTAGGCAATTGATTCAGTTCAAAAACATAAGCAAATTCGTCCTCCCAAACCTAAACCTACCGTAATTCTGCAGCGCAATTTTAGTGGTATGGATCAAGAAGCATTTTTAAATGATGCTAGGAGTATAGACTGGTCTCCAGTTACTAGTGCTGATACAATCGACGAGCAAGTTGCTATTTATATATATTTTCAACACTCTTGTTATGCAACTGTATGATGTCCACGCACCTTTTAGGTCGATTAAAATAAAACATCTGCCAGCACCATGGCTCACTGAAGACATCAAACTGTTGAAGCACAAAAAAGCTATTGCCAAGACCAAATACAAAATGACTCCAAATGACATAAACAAGTCGCGGTATGTCAAGTCTCGCAATCGCTGTAACTTGGTGTGCAGAGACGCTCAGCGGCGTCATATTCATGACTCTGTTCAGGATGAGGACCCGGCGAAAGTCTGGAGATTTCTTCGGACACTAGGAGTCGGAAAGTCCCGGCATGATACAATCCCCAATGATCTGGATATTAACTCTCTTAACACCCATTTCTCTTCTTCAGTTAATATCAATGACGCCACTAAATCTTCTACCTTAAACTATCTTTCCTCTTTGCCCTGTTCGAACATATTCTCCTTTGTTTTTAGTCCAGTAGCTGCTGCTGATGTTAGAAAGAGCATACTCTCCATCTCTTCTAATGCCGTCGGTGTCGACAACATTAGTCGTAATATGATAACCCCTATTCTTGACCACATCCTTCCCGTCTTATGCCATATTTTCAATTTTTCCATTTCGAATAATGTATTTCCTTCCTTGTGGAAAGAGGCTCAAATAATTCCTCTTCCTAAAAAGTCCAATCCAAAGTCCTTCGCTGATTTCAGACCTATCTCAATTCTACCTTTTCTATCTAAAGTTCTTGAACGTCTTATCCATAACCAAATTCACTCCTATATAACTGCTAAAAACTTACTAAATCCTCTTCAATCTGGTTTCCGTCCAGGGCACAGCACGGTTACTGCACTTGTTAAAATCACAGACGATATTCGTCTTGGAATGGAAAATGGAAGGTTAACCGTGTTGGCGCTCCTGGATTTCAGCAATGCCTTCAACACTGTCGATTTTGACATCCTTCTCGCTATTCTTCGCTCTCTTGGCATATCTGCGGCAGCTACTAACTGGTTTCATGATTACCTGTATGGGCGCCGGCAGCGAGTTCATCTTAAAGACTCATTATCTTTGTGGTGTAACACGACTGCTGGTGTACCTCAGGGTGGCGTCCTTTCTCCTCTTCTTTTTGCTATTTTCATAAATTCTATCTCTTTTAATCTTACCTCCTCTTACCATCTCTATGCTGATGACCTTCAGCTCTATCACCAAGCTCCTCTTAGTGAACTTACTGAAGCAGTAGCCACAGTAAACAGTGACTTGTGTCGGGTCTCGGATTGGAGCAACGCGTATGGTCTCAAAGTCAACCCAGCCAAGACTCAGGTCATTATAGTAGGAAGCTCTCGAGCTATCTGCAAAGTGGATTGGGACAGTCTGCCTCAGGTGAAATTTAATGGAGTTCCTATTCCTTTTAGTGATACTGTCAGGAATCTCGGTGTTATTTTTGATCGATGTCTTTCCTGGGACTCACAGTTAACAACCACTAGTAAAAAATTGTACGCTTCAGCTGGGTCTCTCCGTAGACTGCGAAACTTCTTACCAACCTCCACTAAAATTGCGCTTGCACAGTCTCTCTTACTCCCAGTTCTTGATTATGCTGACGTCTGCTATCTTGATCTTAGGGAGGATCAGCTAAATAAACTTGAGCGTCTTCAAAATTTTTGTATTAGGTTTATATTTGGTCTTCGCAAATATGACCACGTCTCCGAATTTCGCTCCAAGCTCAAGTGGCTTCCTATTCGCCGACGCCGGAATACTCATATATTAGCTCTGCTTTACAGTATTCTGTTCAATCCCTCTTCCCCGCGCTATCTTCGGGAACGTTTTGAGTTCCTTCACGCGACGCATTCACGTCTACTGAGATCATCGGAGAACCTAATTCTGAAATGTCCAGTACACAGCTCCGGTTTCTACGGTGGATCCTTCACTGTGGAAGCTGTTCGCTTATGGAACAATCTCCCTGTGGAGATAAGACGTGCACCTTCACTTGCTACTTTTAAACTTCGTGTCAAGGCTCATTTTCTTTCACTATAATAATATTATCTATAGTATGTGTATTATACCTATATATATGTATATGTTTATATTTTCATTATATAAAGGAAAATTATATATAATAATGTTATTATATTATATATTTAATTTTATATTTACTATATGTATTGGTGTTTTTATATTAATATTTATGTAGTGACTATGTATTTTAGTAGTTAGGTAACTATATATAATGTATTTCCATCACTTAATATCTATGCAACCACCGTCGTACGTAATTTATTTCCTTTCCCTGTTTGGTTGTCTGGAAGAGATCGCTATTAGCGATAAGACCGCCAATTGTTACACTGTCTACATTACAAATTGTATCTAGTTCTAAGTTCTTTCATGTTGTATCAATAAAGTGTTATCTATCTATCTATAAGCATATAACATATTCAACAAATCATAAGCCATACTCTTTTTGTCCCGGTCATGGTACAATTTACTTTTAACATTCCACAAAGCAGGTAAATCACGATATAATTGAATGCACTCGATAATGAATTCTCGTTCCTTTTCTTTCGCTGAAATTGTTTGTGCCATTTTCGCTGCAAAAATATACGCGAGCGTGCGCGACCGCTCCGAACTGTAGACTAAAACATATTGGGCAATATACCATACACAAGACACAATAAATAAATATTGTGCAATAAAATTTAAAAGTCCTCAATCTTTTGCTCAATGACTGCGCAATCTTCAATACTACCCCTATATGTTCAATAATATTGTGCAATCATCAACATTGCGCAATATTATTGAAGGTGTATGGGTCGCCTAACACGTTTTTGTTTGTTTTTTTTTTTTTGAGAATTATGTTAGTAAATGACTATCGCTCGTTCGCAAAGCACCTCCATGAGAAGAACGAGCAAGAAACTCATGGATATTGCTGTTTGTTTTATTAAGTTTAAAATGTTTACATCTTATTGTCATAATTAATTTTTCGTTTGAATGGCACTACGTCGTTTATCATGCGAAGTTACTTTCTTAGTGAAATTGGCATTTTATTAAAGAGATATTATAATTTGATTACCTACTTTTATCATGACTATTTATTTAAAGACAGTCATCTGCTGATATGCCGACGAAGGAGCTTCCAGTCATCTCCATCTATATTATCACATTGACTTATCAAATGGTATAACTTTTTCCATAATATGCTTCACTTTAGATAAGGCTATGTTTTGTTTTCCATAATTCTAGCTTATGGCATAATGGGAGTGAAAATATGTATCTTCTATCTTCAGTATCATTTGCTTAGTCTGCATCACAACAACTGGTAACATTTCCATTATAATTAGGTACATTATAGACGAGTTTCATAAGCATTGTTGCCTTCTGATACCTCATGCCACCCAATGTTCATTAGTGGGCTGACTGTTGTAATATCTTTGTATATATTGCTTATTCAATTGAAATTAAATTTTGTATTCTTGTGATATACTGGAACCAATGTAATGTTTGGTTGTTCCTAAATCCTTCAGGCACCTTTCCTTTTTTATTTTTGTATCTCTTTTTATAATTTATGACATTTCCTCAATGTTATAAAGATCTATATCATCGATATATTATACTGCTATAACAATCACATCTTTTCCATTTACAATATAAACATATGGATTTATTCTTGAGCAAGGCATCCCAAATTCTAAAGCAATATTTAATTGTCTGTGCCAATAGTTTGTTCGCTGGCTCGTGTCTATTATACATTGACATATTTAGTTTACAATCATAATGTTCATCCTCATAACCAGGTTATAAATGTAAGTTTCTTCAGTAACTTTGCTGAGTAAGAATGCTGTGACTCCATCCATTTGGTGTATCTGTTTCTAGTTCCTTCTTGGCATCCAATCAGGTATCTTATAGGCGAGTGGTAGACCACTGGAGCATAGACCTCAATGTAATCAATGTCCTTGTCTTGTTTATAAATATCCTTTATCATCGGTCTATGATATAATGTGTACAATACCTATTGGCATTCATCTTGGTTTTATTGATCTATTTGCTGGGTATAGCAGATTTTCCTTCTGGTCAACGTTTTTGATCTATAAAGGATATTCTTTATTCCTAGTATAGTACATCTGAAAGCTTGTTTGATATCTTCAGAATTCTTTGTATATCTTCATTTTATACATTTTCTTGCATTTACATAATATTTCAATAATTAAAACATAGATGACATTATGAGCAACAGTATCCATGGCAACCATTATTCTTCATAAAGGCCATAGATATTCTATTACATTCAAGTAGATATTATATGGCCATATAAATTAAGCTAACAATACCTCATTCATCTGCGTTTCCAGTATTTAGAACTTCTTGAAGACTGAATCATTTTCCGGAAAACTCGATAGGTCATTGCTTAGCACTAAGATTTGTCTCTCTTAAATAACGATTCTCATGCTTTGCTGTTGCATTCTTGATATCATAGTACGATTAGTGAAGTCAAATGTCTGTTACGGTGTGTCGGTGTCTCATCAACAAAATCTTCATATTGATCTGAACCATATGATATCATCATCGCATATTACCAGCTCTGGCCACTGATTACTTTGCTAGCTCTATCCAACAATCTTCGCCAACTTTGGCCAACCGGGACTTTGGCAGCTCTAGCCATTAATCTTCGCCAACTCTGGCCAAAAACATATTTCCCTCACCAGGGTCTCATTTACAAAACATTGCCAGCTCTGGCCAATTTAAAACAGATATTTCCCTCACCAGGGCCTCATTTACAAAACATTGCCAGCTTTGGCCAATTTACAACAGATATTTCCCTCACCAGGGTCTCATTTACAAAACATTGCCAGCTCTGGCCAATTTACAACAGATATTTTCCTCACCAGGGTCTCATTTACAAAACATTGCCAGCTCTGGCCAATTTACAACAGATATTTCCCTCACCAGGGTCTCATTTACAAAACATTGCCAGCTCTGGCCAATTTACAACAGATATTTCCCTCACCAGGGTCACATTTACATAACTTTGCCAGATAAAATCTGGTCAACTTAGAACATATTACTCCCTCACCAGGGTCACATATATATTTTATAGTAGGTATGAGTTCAACATATTACTCCCTCACCAGGGTCACATATATATTTTATTGTAGGTATGAGTTCCAACTCGTAACAGTCACCAAGTCTTAATGTAATTCACATAAAAACACAACGGACTCCCATAACTCATACATAATACACAAGTCGCCATTTTTTTTTCAATATATATGTCAATAACTGTTAATTATTATAACAACTCAAACTCTTTACTAACACTTGCTAATATTATAGACATTGTACAATTGTACAGTCACACAAATGCTTCATAGTAATTCCACATAAATTGAGTTTCCATACCGGTTACAACAGTATTTTCTATCTTGACGCTGTCCAAAACATAAAGTAAGTCCCTTCAGAAAGTTACTGATATATGATAGTGACAATTTGTATTTTTTTATCAAGCTTTATATATTAAGGAAATTGAAACTTTAAAACAGATTAAATAGTAACGTTTCTTGCTCTTACTGATATTAAATTAGCTACGCTTTTGTAATAGTTTTATAGTTATTTGTATAATTAATTTGAATTTATTTATATTATATATCTTATCTTGTAACAATATGTATAATATTTACTACCAAAATGTAAGAGGTCTCCGAACTAAAACTAACGATTTATATAAAAACATATCTCAATGTAACTACGACATTATAATGTTTACTGAAACATGGCTCAATTCAAGTATCACAGATAACGAACTGTTTGATTCACGCTACGTTGTATATCGTAAAGATAGATGTCATAAAGGTTGCAAAAAAGATGGCGGCGGGGTCTTAATAGCAGTATCGCGTAACATACCATCTTTTAAAGTTTCTCAATGGGAAACACACAACGAAAGTTTATGGGTAAATTTACAGTTAAAGACAAATCAAACCGTAAAAAAGTAACACTTTGTGCCGTCTATCTACCACCACCAGTCAAATTAGAATCTTTAAATATGTTTTTGGAGTCTGTAGAATTAGCACTAAATCAATCTGAAGAATTAATTATAGCAGGCGATTTTAACTTAGGTTTTATCGAATGGTCAAAAGAAAACTACGACAGTACTCACACGATGGTCCCGGCAAACTACAATACAAATCTTGTAAACTCATTTATCGATTTTTTAGCTAGCAATAGCCTTCAACAGATAAACTGTGTTCAAAACTGTGATAATAAATTTTTAGATCTAATTGTTACCAACATTCCCCATATAACTGTTTCACCATCCATAGATAATTTAATCAAATTAGAAGATAAACATCCATGCCTATTAATTAATATCCCTCAGGCTAATATCTTAAGAAACCGTCTTGAAGCTTGAACTGACTATAATTTTTACAAAGCTGATTACAAATTAATTATAATTAAGTTAAATAATGTAGACTGGTATGAAGAATTATCTAGTTGTGAAAATGTCGATATAATGGTTACCAAATTTTAAGATATTCTTCAAACTGTTATTAAAGAACATGTTCCAAAACGAAATGCTTTTAAATTTAAATATCCAAAATGGTTCAGTACATCACTAATAAAGCTAATAAAAGAAAAAGAGAAAAATACGTAAAAGATACAATATCTACAAAAACCCCCGTGATGAATTGGAATATCAAATCCTTAGAAAACGATGTCATAAGTTATACGATGATTGCTACTCTAATTTTAAAAAAAATATTGAGCTCCTAATAACTAAAGATACAAAAGCATTTTGGAATTATATAAAAAATAAAAAAAACAATCACTCTTCATTACCAGCAAAAAAGAACCTAAATAATTCTACAGCCGAAACTAACTCTGAAATTGCTAATCTTTTTGCTGAACATTTTGCCTCAATTTTTAGTTCTGATTCTACTGACTCCCACAATCACACTTTCGACATTTCATCATAACCTGATCATTTTAATAATCTTAACCATCTTAACTTTAATGAATCTGACGTTAGAAAAATTATTAAACAAATTGATGTAAGAAAAGGTTCAGGACCAGATAATATTCCTCCACTATTTGTAAAACGTTGCATAAAAGTCATATCACTTCCCTTAACTTTAATATTTAATCAATCCCTTAACGATGGTGTATTTCCCTCTGACTGGAAAAAAGCCCGCATTGTCCCAATATTTAAAAAAGGAGACCAAAACATTGTTAAAAATTATCGTCCAATATCAATTTTAAGCTGTTTTTCTAAATTATTTGAATCTTTGATATGTCCTTTACTATATAAACATGTAGATAATGTTTTAACAAATTACCAACATGGTTTCAGAGAAGGTCGCTCAGTTCAAACTAACCTAGTTCCATATGTCAGTGAAATTTCAAAAATTGTAGACAAAAAGGGCCAAGTTGACGCAATATATTTAGATTTCTCTAGTGCGTTTGATAAAGTAGACCATTCTACACTCTTACACAAGTTGTCAATACAAGGAATCGGGGGATCTTTACATAAATGGTTCAAATCTTATTTACTCAATAGACCACAAGTTGTTTCTATAAATAATTCAAATTCTTATACCTATTTTGCTAAATCTGGTGTCCCACAAGGGTCACATTTAGGACCAATCCTTTTTCTAATATTTATCAATGACATCACACAATATATCAAACATAGCAAAATTTCACTCTTCGCTGATGACATTAAACTCTACAAAACAATAAATCGCCCCCAAGATACGATAAATTTACAAGAAGATATTAATTCCATCACAAATTGGTGCTCATCAAATCATATGACTGTCAATGTTAATAAAAGTTTCTACATAAAATTCACAAGAAAGAAAAAGACCATCCAATCCGCTTATTTATGTGACAACACTGAGCTGAAGGAAGTTCAAGAAATCCGAGACTTAGGTGTAACATTAGACTCTAAACTTAATTTTATATCCCACATTGATAAGATTGTATCAAAGTCAGCTAAATTATTAGGATTTATTAAAAGAAACAGTCGTGAATTTAAGACCAATACAAAAATAATATTATTCAACTCGCTTGTACGCAGTCATCTAGAATTTGCCAGTGTAGTCTGGAATCCATTTTACATTACACACTCCCAACGTATTGAAAATCTCCAACGTGCCTTCACAAGACACCTTGCTTTTAGCACCCCATCATTTTCACACAGAAGTCCTTATGCTCAACGCCTACAGAAATTTAAGATGATCAGCCTCTACGACCGTCGCAAAATATTGGAATTTAACTTTCTTTACAAATCTTTAAATAGTAAATCGAATAACAATAATCTAATAGAAAATTTCCCACTGACAGTCCCTCACAAATACCCACGACATCCCATCCGCAACTTACTTCATGTTCCGTTCTCACGTACAAATCTTGGATTGCAATGCCCCTTTACTCGTATCTCCAAACAGTATAATGAAATAACTAATAAAATCCATAATATTGACGAATTCCACAACAACTTTGCCTCATTTCGAAAAAAAATTATTGAGCACTATACACCCAAAAGTGATAACAACAATAATGATTCTTAAAAGCACATAATTTGAATTTTCATTTATTTTTAATTTTTTTTATATTGTATCTACTTATTTATATATTATTATATATTCCTATACACTTAAATAATATAGGTATATTATAGTCTAAGTTTTCTCAGCAATTGTATTCATGAATAATTATAGTGTTTTTCTTTCTTATACATTGTATTGTCTAAACATTTTTACTATTGCATTTTTATTACATTTCCAATATTACATCTTTGTTATCTTAACGAGCTCTATGGTGAATGCTATGTACGCCTTAATTGTTATACGTATAAGAACAAACCTATGTTTAAAAATTTAATCTAAATGTATAATATGTATAATGTGGCTGTACTTAATAAATAAATAAAAAAAAAAAATAGCACTACGGGAGTGCCGGCAGAAGTGAAAACTTCAATATTAACGTTGTGTTTAATTATAAGTATAAAAATACTATCATTTATGAGGTAGAATACAATGTTTATTTATTGCGCTATCGTACACAAATATGACAATTTATATGTTGTTATTTATAATATTATATCGTTATTTATATATAACATTAAATTTTATCTCTCAGAAAAATCAACTTCCATCCATAATTTCGACGACTTTTACACCATCGTTATTATCAGAATCATCATCGCAAATTTTTACAACTGATACAATTGGTTTATGATAACTTAAGTAAGAAACAAACAGTTTTGATTCGAACCTATTTAAGTGTCTAATAAAAAAAATATAAAAATATAAAATATTAAAAAAAAAATCGGGCGCGCGCTTGTCTAAACCCCCTGTGCCGCCTAAACAGAGCAGCACACTCAGGCACGGTAGAAAGAGTGGGAGATACTAGTTCCTCTCCCTTCCCCTCGATCTTACGCTTTTTCGATCAGCATCACGTGACCCTGACGCGAGTTTGAAAGTTTTTACTCATACAAAAAAGTGCTCAGCGCCGCTAAAGAAGTTTTCACTTCAAAAAAATTTGTGAACAATGACTCCCTTTGAGAGCACCATCTTATTAGCATGAGGAGATATACCATCATTTAGGTCTGAACAATATCAACATACCCAATTCATCAAATCTTAAAAACAACATTCTATTCTAAATGACAATACCAAAATTTGCCATCACTTGTCATGCATTGTGGTGTTTACATTGGTTATGTCTGTCGCGGCCAAAGGACCTCGAATCTGTGGGAATTTCTTCATCCAAGCTCATACAATTATTAGTTAACTTTTAAGTTTGTGAAATGAAACTTAATACCATATTATATTATAAAATGCAATATCATCAATATTTAATTATGGTCCTCCAAATATAAACTGTCAGTTAGTCTTTATATTTGATATGCCTTCTACTATATCACCTAGTTATCAAATGGATCTAAACGAGAACATTCTGTGCATGTGTCATCATCATCATCATCATCTCAGCCATTGGACGTCCACTGCTGAACATAGGCCTCCCCTTTGGACTTCCAAATGTACCGGTTGGAAGCGATCTGCATCCAGCGTCTTCCGGCGACCTTTATAAGGTCGTCTGTCCACCTTGTGGGTGGACGTCCTACGCTTCGTTTGCTAGTCCGTGGTCTCCACTCGAGCACTTTTCGACCCCATCGGCCATCCGCTCTGCGCGTTATGTGGCCTGCCCATTGCCACTTCAGCTTGCTAATCCGCCGGGCTATGTCGGTGACTTTAGTTCGTCTACGGATTTCTTCATTTCTGATTCGATCTCGTAGAGAAACCCCGAGCATAGCCCTTTCCATAGCACGCTGGGCGACTTTGAGCTTCGAGATGAGGCCAATGGTGAAGGACCACGTTTCGGTGCCGTAAGTCATCACTGGTAACACACATTGATCAAAGACTTTCGTCTTGAGGCACTGAGGTATATAGGACGAAAAGACATTGCGTAGTTTCCCGAACGCTGCCCAACCCAGTTGGATTCGGCGGTTGACCTCTTTCTCGAAGTTGTACCTACCTAATTGGACTACTTGTCCTAGATAGATATATGAGTCCACAACTTCGAGTACCGATCCTTCAACAGATATTGGGGTGGGCACAACATTGGCATTCGACATAAGCTTCGTCTTGTCCATGTTCATTTTTAAGCCCACCCGTTGTGAAGCTCGGTTGAGGTCATCGAGCATCATGCTGAGTTCCTCCATCAACTTTGCCATGACTACGATGTCGTCGGCAAACCGAAGGTGAGTGATGTATTCGCCGTTGATATTGATGCCAAGTCCTTGCCATTCCGGAATGCCTACTGCCTACAACTACTTCTTCGCTGCAGCGATTCTTTTTACCTTGACGGCGCCCGCAGCACCGGTCTTCACAGCTGTTGCCTTCGGTGGCGTCTCCTTAGCTGCGGGAGTAGGCGCTGTTTCCTTAGGAGAAATAGCGTCGAGGTCCGCCATGCAGTATATTCGATGGCGCTCACCGTCTTGGCCGAGCACGTAGACGATTCCCTCCCGCGTCCAAGCCCTGGAGACTCCGAATCGTTGGCGGGCAGCCAAGAAAGCGTCATGACGCGTCTTCGTCAGGAACTCTGAGACCGTGATACCAGAACCTTTAAGAGAAGTTTTAGACGACCAGATCTTGTCACGGATTCCTACGTCACGCAGCTTGACGAGGATTGGCCGCGGTCGGTCCTTGTTGGCGGCGCGCCCCATGCGATGACACCTGCTTATGTTGCTAGTGGAAAAGCTTGCAAACTTAAGTTTGTCCACCATTACCTTAGCAACCACAGCTGATGTATCCTCCTTTTGCGACTCCTGAACACCATGAATAAGAAGTATCTTGCGTCGGCTTCGAGTTTCGCCCTGATCTACCTGCAAAGCCAACACAGCGATCTGAGCCTGCAGAGCACGCATTGAAGCCACGGAGAAGGCCCGCAGGGATGCCAGCTCATCGGCAAGACTTCCAGGACTGCTAGGAGCTGTCTTCTTTACCTGTTCCTCAATGGTATCCAGGCGACGATTAAAGGTGTCCATCATTTTGTTCAGCGATTCTTGAACAGCATCCATGTTTTGTAGGTTAGAGTGAAAAAATATTGTGATGTGAAATAGTGCAATATGGCTAGAGAATTGGTAGGGAAAACACTTTGTGGCAGTCAGTGATACTTAAACCATGGATTGTACCATTAATTGTGTCTGTAAGTATTGTAAATTATTTTTAATTAAATATTAAAAACAGAGCACTTAAAAATGGTGTTTACACTTCTACCCTACCCCCAGAAAAAAAAACTTTACTGACCATAGACCGTTGGCATGGTAGTATTCCCTGAAAGAGCCTAATACAAAATTAACACGTTGGAGGTTACGGTCACAGGAATATGATTTTCAAATCATCTATAAGAACGGGAAACAGAATACGAACGCCGACGCGTTATCTAGGATAAAGTTAAATGCTTTAGGAAGTGACGACGTTTCTATGAACGTAAATGTAGACGAGACTGAACAGAAGCGTATGTTGAGGGAACACTTAGGAGAAAATGATAGACGGGTAGAAAATTTGGCAAATAGAGCTAGGGATAGTGTAGTAGAGACAGTTACGATTAGTGACACAGATTCAGAAATGGAGCACAATAAATATCCCATTCCATCCGAAAACAGTAGTACAGAAACAGCACATTCAGCAGCCGAATTAGAACACAAGGGCATTCCCATTCTTAACGAAGCCATAGACACCAAACCCAATCAAATTCTAGTCTTCACGTGGCTCAGAAACGATATGCAGGTGCAAGATTTGTCACGAGATAAGCAAAAAGTACTTGAAGTATTTTTGCCAATAAATAACGCGGAACTAATAAAGAAATTTTTAAAAGAATATATCAGGCCTAAAACAAAATATTTTATATATTTTGAAGATGACATGCATAGGACAGAGTTTAACGAAATAATTATTAAATTGTTTAAAGAAGGCATGGTAGAGTTTTATGAATGTACCGGACGAGTTGTGTATGTAGATGATGAAGGTGAGCAGAAAGAAATAGTGTTGAAACATCACGAAGGAAAGACATGCCACCGCGGAATAAAGGAAACTATGACTAGGATTAGGAGAAATTACTTTTGGTCTAACATGCAAGAGATCGTGTCAGCTATCATAAATGGTTGTGAAGCCTGTAGAAAGTTTAAATATGATAGGAAACCCTTAAAACCAACCATCGAGTTAACGCAGACGCAAGATGCCCCTTTCCAGGAAGTATTTATAGATATATTTACTATAGAAAGTCGCTATTATCTGACCATCGTAGATGCTTTTAGCAAATTGGCACAAGCAATTGAGATTAATAATAAATCTACAGCTGAGGTAATCCGTGCGTTGATTAAGTATTTCTCAATGTATGGTGTTCCCAGAAAAATTAGTAGTGACCCAGGAACGGAATTTAATAATGAACTACTGAAGGAATTGGCAGCTATGTACAAAATTGATCTGCATATATGTACTTCACATAACCCAAATTCGACAGGCATTGTAGAGCGTTTCCATTCAACTATAATAGAAATTTATAGAATTGCACGGTATGAACAAAAGTGTACAGATGCGGCGTCAGTAATGACGTACTGTATAATGGCCTATAATAACACAATTCATTCAGCAGTAGGGTTTACCCCATTTGAGATAGTATTTGGGCACACCGATTCGAACGAGGTATTTGAATGTGATTTAGAAAGGAATTATATGCAACAGTTAGTGAAAGATCACGCAAAACGGACTAAATTCTTGTATAGGCACAATTCGGAAAAGTTATTGGAAAACAAAACGAAAGTTAGGGAAAAGCGTAAAGGTGAAACATTTAGGGAATTAGAAGAAGGGGAAATAGTTTACACAAAAGATGGTAATACAAGGAAAAGTAAGGAAAAGGCTAGGTACCAAAAAGGAAAAGTTAAGGGAAAGAGAGAGAGAAATATAGTTCCGGTAGATTTGGGTAAACGAGAAAAGAAAGTACCACTAAAGAATATCAAACGTCCTCCACAGGTGCTGTATGGTCATAATGACCGTCCTCTTCCTTCCCCGCAGCCCGGGGTTTCAACTTCAAAAACTTGAAGAAAATCCAGGAATATTGCCTGTAAAGGAAGGTCAAGCATATAAACAGGAAGACAAGTGGACAGTTGTAAAACGGTTTGATTTAAATGGGTTAGAAAATGAATTGGTTTTGAATTCGGAAAAGTTAAACGAATTTGTACAATTGGTAGATTCACATAAACCATTTATTCACGAATTTTTAGAAATTCGTAAACAAGTCCATTATTTGAAAAATATAACCTTCGCGAAATTTTGGCAATTAGTACCCGCACGTAGAGTCAAGCGAGGAATTTTGAATCCTCTTGGTTCTATTATTAAATCTATTTCGGGAAATCTAGACAATGAGAACGCTATTAATTTTGATACAGAAATTTCTAAGCTCGGATCTAAACAAATTGTTTTAGATAAAAAGATAATGTTGGTCACGAAAATGTTAGATGGTTTTACAAATAATACGGAAACCTTATATAATAATACTGTAATTTTGGATAAGAGATTAAGGACAATAGAACAGTTAATTAAAGCCGCTAGTACAAAGGAAAATAATTGTTTATATCTCACACATGTCTTAAACATGTTTGACACTTTTATGAGTATATTTAGAACTACATATATAATACTTAACGAAATAGAAACCGCACTGGCGTTTACTAAGGTCTCCGTATTACACCAAAGTGTTGTAAATTCCACCGAATTGTTATACATACTAAAGTGTATTGAAGAATCCCATAATTTAATGTATGATGTTAACGAGCATAATTTACTGAAATTCGAGAGAATTATTAAAGTTAAGGCTTATGTAAAGGAAAATCATATATCATTCATTTTGGAAATACCGATAACTGAAAACATTATTTATGACTATTTTAAAATGTACTCTATCCCGGTTTACAAAAGTTCGATCAACAAAACTATTGTCGTTTTTCCGAATTCCCTTACCTTTTGGCGAAAGGCTCGAAATGCCAGTCTGTCACGAAACCCTGCGAGAAAATCGACGAAAACAAGTTTTTGTGCACTGATAACGAAGTGGTGCATTTTCACACTACCACCTGCGCAGAACAACTCCTGGAGTTTCACGATGACCTCACACGCTGCATCCCATACGCAGTAGAAGTAGAAGACATCAAAATTCAGCGCATCAGTCTGGCGAGCTGGATCGTGTTTACCAGAAACCCCACTATGTTGGCGGAAAAGTGCGAGCACGATAATGTTAAAGAAACATTACATGGAACATATATTATCACTACATCGGAAAACTGCATTATTTATATCAACAACCTGAAATTATCATTTCAACGCACACATGCTGAAAATCTACAGTACAAAATAACGCCGATCATTGCTCTACCTGAATTAAAAACCAGCAATACTACAAATTTGGTTCCGGTCAACATCAAGGACATCCATTTGGAGGAAATGCGGTACTTTGCGCGCATCCTGAAACTGAAAAATAGTGATGTGTTCAGTGATTATGGGCTCTATAGTGAAAAAGTGAATCTTAGTGGAATAGACACTCAAACGATTAGTCTAGGAACTGTTGTATTGTATGCCTTTTTAATTTTAGCTAGCATTAGTTTTATCATTTACCGCTATAAGGATAAGTTTACGCGAAATCATCGGAACCCGATCCAAATCTCCGCGGAACCCGATAATTTCGCTCTTGATGACGGAGGAGTTATGCAGGACCCCCAACAGATAGGTAGTCAAAACATATTTGCGACTGCATAACTCGTCGCCCACGGCATCAGCATAGATAAGAAAGTGGCCGAGGGCCACCATGAGACAAAAGAACTCACTCCGCGTCCTACATCTAATTCTGTAACGCGTGTCAACATTTATAATTTATAATTATTAAATTCTTTTTATAAATTTCAAAAATTGTTTTAAAAATTAATATTACTCTCGCCCAAACTTATCTACCTTGAAATGTATCTGTTAGTTTATGGTACATTTATATTGGCAACACCGTTTATGTGTCACTCTCTCTTGTCTCTGTGTTTGCTAAAGAAAATGGTTGTTCCTTTATTAATTAACTGTATGAGGTTGGGGGATACTCATATACAAACACATGAGAAACTTCACAGGTTTATTATTGGATAGTTTGCACAGGTTTTCAAAACACGTGGTTTCAATGCGCGCGCGTCACAGGACCGTCGCGGTACTAGGTCGGAAGCGAACTGGCGGTTGGCGGTTAGCGCGGGGAATAAATAATGTGAGCCGCGCGCACGGCACTATTCTAAAAATCGAGCGGGAAGACGACCGCGAGACGTGCGTATAGATGGCGCGACGCGTCGGGTTGCTATATCCTCCCCCTCTAGTTCAGGGGAACGTCCTCGTCCCTGGACTAGGACATTCTTACTTGCCGCTGGACGTCCTCGTTTCCTCTTGGGGATAACGGGTTTTGGCGGAAGGCCAGCGTCGTTAATTTTGTAAGCCGTAAGGTCCTGAATATGATATTTTCCTAGGATAACATTCGGCTGGTCTACGTGAGACAAGTTATACGTAGTTGGACTCACTCTACTAGAAATTTGGTATGGTCCATCACGTTTAGGCGCAAACTTTGCAGTAGTGTTCTTCGAAGCGCTGCTGAGAACGTGGGATTTAAGCAATACCAAATCACCTACCTTAAAAGTCTCTGCAGGTTGGCGAGACTTGTCAGCGTACTCTTTGTTTTTGTCTTGTTGAATTTCAGCACGCTCACGAATGGCAGCAAGTGAGTTGATGAATTGTATAAGATATGGAGTTATCTGTGGGACAAAATTTTGTTTGTCCAAGATGGCACGAAGGTCGTGCGTTACCTCTGTGGGAGACCTCATTTCACGAGCAAAGGCTAGATAAGCTGGAGACATACCTGTTGTTCGGCATTTGGAACTGTTGAGGGCAAAACGAACCAACGGCAGCTTCTGTGGCCATGACGTATGGTCTTCCTCTACCAGGTATGCTAACATAGCCTTGAGGTCGCGATTTTTCGTTCTGCGGGGTTGGCCTGTGGGTGGTACAGAGGAACAAAGTTCTGCTTTATCCCAAGGACGGACATGCATTGTTGCATGACTGCAGACACGAATTGGACTCCGTTGTCCGATATTATGCGGCGAGGCAAGCCAAATCGTAAAAAGTATTCTTCAATAAGGACACGAGCACACGCTTCAGCAGTGGCTTCTTGGAGGGCGAACACTTCTACCCACCGAGTGGCTGTGTCTTCGATAAGGAAAATCCAACGCTCCCCCTGGTCACCTTGTGGTAAAGGGCCGAAAAGATCAATAGCGAGCACCTCATTCCGTTGAGTCATTACCGGAGTTTGAAGAAGGCCAGGTGGTTTAGTGTTGGATGCTTTGTAGCGTTTGCAGTGGATGCAGGATCCGACGTAGTCAGTAATGATTCTACGCATTCCTGTAAAGTAGTACAATTGAGATACCTTATGGTAGGTGCGGTCAATTCCTGGGTGGCCTGCCAAGGGCGAGTCGTGAAGTTCCTTAAGGATACCTACCACTTGGTCGGCTGGGATGACCAGTTGAGGGGATTCACTTTCTGAATCAGGGTTGTACCTGTATAGGACACCCTGGTTCATAAGGTATCCACGCTCATACCAACGTTGGGACGCTACCTCGTCAGTGCCTTCAAGTTCGCAGACGATTTTCATCAGCTCGGGATCGGACAGCTGCTCTTGTCTTAGCAGGCCAGGGGATTTCGTAGGCAGATCGCAGATGACGGAACAGACGCCACAATCATCGCGTGTTTCACCTGAGCAAGTCGGTCTGCTAAGTGTATCTGCTACGACGTTTGCCTTTCCCGGAGTGTATTCGAACTTGATGTCGAAGGACTGGAGTTTTAGAGCCCAACGGACTAACCTACCTGTTGGTGATTTAAGGGTTAGGAGCCACCGAAGCGGTTGATGATCACTACCGATGACTACTGGATGACCATCGAGATAAGACCGAAATCTCTCAACCGCCCATACGACAGCGAGCGCTTCCCTTTCGGTTGTTGAGTAGTTTCGCTCTGCGTCGTTGAGGAGGCGACTGGCATACTCGATAGGCCTTTCCTGATTACCTTCTCCTTGTAGGAGGACAGCCCCTAACGCGAAGTTACTGGCATCCGTGCGCAGGATGAACGGGCTATTAAAATCAGGTTGTACCAGTATCGGCGTAGTGGTGAGAAGTCGTTTAAGCTCCTGAAAAGCCTGAGACTGCTCTGAGTTCCAGGTCCAAACTTGGTTCTTTCTAGTGAGACGTGTCAGAGGTTCAGCTACTCTAGAGAAATTTGGGATAAATTTCCTGAACCACGAGCACGTCTGGAGAAAAGTTCTCAAATGTTTTAGATTGGCAGGTTCTTTCATATCCAAAACTGCGCTCACCTTCTCTGGGTCAGCGGATATACCATCTTGGGTGATGATGTGCCCGAGGTATTTGACGTTCTCTCTCGCAAAAGAGCACTTTTCCCGGTTGACATGAAGGTTAAACTCTTTTAGACGCTTCAACACCAGTTCCAGGTCTTGCAGATGTTGTTGGAAACCTTCGGAGATCACTAAAATATCGTCAAGATAGGCTAGGATAGTTACCTCCTTTAGAGCTGCGCAGGAACGGAGTCGGTCAATCAGACGCTGGAAGGTTGCCGGTGCGTTCTTAAGACCGAACGGCATCTTCTTGAATCGGTATGTGCCGAGAGGAGATATGAAAGCTGTTTTATCTCTATCACATTCTCTTACATTTACTTGCCAATAAGAGGAACGAAGATCTAACGTACTCATGTAACAGTTTTTCTTCGTTGATTGTAGAAGTTCATCGATGCGTGGCATCGGATAGTTATCAGTCTTGGTGACTGCGTTGAGACGTCTATAATCAACACAGAAACGAATCTTACCATTCGACTTCGGCACCATCAGTGCCGGCGAACACCAAGCCGATTCACATTCTTCGATGATGTCATCTTTAAGCATTTTGTCTATTTCCTGCTTCATTAACTCCTTTTTCGCTGGCGTGAGACGGTACGGAGGCACTGCTGTAGGAGGGTGATTACCTGTGTCTATGCAATGCTCGGCGTAAGGTGTCGAACCTCCCCCTGCTTCGAAAATGGTCTCGTGTCTGATGAGAACTTCAGCGAGTGCACGACGCTCTGCTTCATGGAGATGTGCACCTTCATCGCTACGAAGAACATTTGCAGAGGAGCAGCCTACTTGCCTAGCGTAAGGTTCGAAAAGCAGTTTGTATTTAACACTGGTATTGTCGCTGAAATACCAGGTTTCTTTAGGGAAATCAATTACAACTCCTGCAGCTGTAATGAAATCTATGCCTAAGAGTGTCTCATTATTGTCGGAATCCGGAAAAATTATGAAGGGAATCGTTATGATTTTATGCTCTAACTTAACCTCTAAGGTCGTAGTTAGGATTTGCATTTCTCGTACGTGTCCGTCGGCAAGTTTAATGTGTCGCGTCGAAGCGACAAGAGGCGCCCCCTTTCGTAGAAGGAGAGCATACAGCGTGTGACCAGCGATACAGTGTTTTGCGGCGGTATCTATCAAACCCGTACCACGAACGCCTAAAATGTCGATTTTAAAAATCGGACGACTTCCACGATATGCTAGCGACCTCTCTCGATCGTTCCCGCACGATGATAATACAGTTTCACAACATAAATCATCACAACTTTCATTATTTTCAAAATTATTAACAATATTTTCCGTTGAAAAATTCCGCGAATTTTTATTATCATTATTACACTCTTTATGTAAGGCGTTATTATTACAAAACATGTTTTGTTTAGAATTTTCTATGACGCTAGTACCCGAACTATGATTTACATCACGAAGTAAGTTTTCGGAGTCGTGGGCTCCTCGACTATAATCGGCGTACTGCGGTAATGCATCAAAATAATTTTCGCAATTATTACATTTATTATTTGTGTTGTCACATTGGGGTAATTTTATTGAACAACTAGCGTCATCACTGTTATGAACGGTGGAACTAACGGGTATATCAACTAAGCAAGCAGAACCGTCACCATTAATAGCAGTGGAGCAATGTGGGGATTTTCCCGAAACGCTAGAAGTCGCACTCGCACAGTAACATGTAACATCGACTTTATGGCACAAAAAACGTTTCGCCTTAACATCGCGCATGGAATGCGGCGCCTTAACACTCATAAAATCGGAATCAGTATTTTCTGAGCAATTATTACATATACATGCGGCATTATTATTATTATTATGCGAAACCCAATTACGATAACATACACAATTAGCACTGTTTGGAATGCTGTCGTAAGCGATGTCCGATGGACACTTAGCCGAATTTGAATCAAATACGCGCACCTCCCTAGACGGGGCATCAAAAGCGCGGGAATTTGAGCAATTTTGAGAATTATTGTTACAAGCAACATTCGAAACAGGCATACACACATTGTTAGTATTTTTAAAAGTATCGGCCTTAGCATTAGTATGATTATTGTTAGTGTTCATAATATCAGCTGTTTTAGGCTTATTTTGATTTTTAGAGTCATGGCACTTTTTAATCGACTTTACGCACTTTTCAGACTTATTGCACTCACGAGAGGGAATATCGACACTATAGAAATTTTGGTTATTATTGTTATCAAAAACACTCATAGCCGCGGAATTGTTAGTAGATAAGCTCGACTCACCATTGTTCGCCAACTTACGACACTGCTCCTTGGTGTGGTTGTACCGTTTGCAGTACGTGCATTGCGAGCGGTACTTTTTGGGCTCGCCGGCGTAAAAATAAAAAATACGACTCCGAAAACTTACTTCTTTATTAGTTCCGCGTTATTTATTGGCAAAAATACTTCAAGTACTTTTTGCTTATCTCGTGACAAATCTTGCACCTGCATATCGTTTCTGAGCCACGTGAAGACTAGAATTTGATTGGGTTTGGTGTCTATGGCTTCGTTAAGAATGGGAATGCCCTTGTGTTCTAATTCGGCTGCTGAATGTGCTGTTTCTGTACTACTGTTTTCGGATGGAATGGGATATTTATTGTGCTCCATTTCTGAATCTGTGTCACTAATCGTAACTGTCTCTACTACACTATCCCTAGCTCTATTTGCCAAATTTTCTACCCGTCTATCATTTTCTCCTAAGTGTTCCCTCAACATACGCTTCTGTTCAGTCTCGTCTACATTTACGTTCATAGAAACGTCGTCACTTCCTAAAGCATTTAACTTTATCCTAGATAACGCGTCGGCGTTCGTATTCTGTTTCCCGTTCTTATAGATGATTTGAAAATCATATTCCTGTGACCGTAACCTCCAACGTGTTAATTTTGTATTAGGCTCTTTCAGGGAATACTACCATGCCAACGGTCTATGGTCAGTAAAGTTTTTTTTTCTGGGGGTAGGGTAGAAGTGTAAACACCATTTTTAAGTGCTCTGTTTTTAATATTTAATTAAAAATAATTTACAATACTTACAGACACAATTAATGGTATAATCCATGGTTTAAGTATCACTGACTGCCACAAAGTGTTTTCCCTACCAATTCTCTAGCCATATTGCACTATTTCACATCACAATATTTTTTCACTCTAACCTACAAAACATGGATGCTGTTCAAGAATCGCCGAACAAAATGATGGACACCTTTAATCGTCGCCTGGATACCATTGAGGAACAGGTAAAGAAGACAGCTCCTAGCAGTCCTGGAAGTCTTGCCGATGAGCTGGCATCCCTGCGGGCCTTCTCCGTGGCTTCAATGCGTGCTCTGCAGGCTCAGATCGCTGTGTTGGCTTTGCAGGTAGATCAGGGCGAAACTCGAAGCCGACGCAAGATACTTCTTATTCATGGTGTTCAGGAGTCGCAAAAGGAGGATACATCAGCTGTGGTTGCTAAGGTAATGGTGGACAAACTTAAGTTTGCAAGCTTTTCCACTAGCAACATAAGCAGGTGTCATCGCATGGGGCGCGCCGCCAACAAGGACCGACCGCGGCCAATCCTCGTCAAGCTGCGTGACGTAGGAATCCGTGACAAGATCTGGTCGTCTAAAACTTCTCTTAAAGGTTCTGGTATCACGGTCTCAGAGTTCCTGACGAAGACGCGTCATGACGCTTTCTTGGCTGCCCGCCAACGATTCGGAGTCTCCAGGGCTTGGACGCGGGAGGGAATCGTCTACGTGCTCGGCCAAGACGGTGAGCGCCATCGAATATACTGCATGGCGGACCTCGACGCTATTTCTCCTAAGGAAACAGCGCCTACTCCCGCAGCTAAGGAGACGCCACCGAAGGCAACAGCTGTGAAGACCGGTGCTGCGGGCGCCGTCAAGGTAAAAAGAATCGCTGCAGCGAAGAAGTAGTTGTAGGCAGCTATCGTCGGTGTTAAACTCTGCATGATGACTTGAATAGTATAACTTAACCATGTAGTAACTGCTAGTCTATCAAGTGCTTTCTCAATGGTAGTGGATGTTTTTTTTATGTATTTCTTGAATATTTTTTCGGTCGTAGCAGGTATTTGTATTTTATTTTTTTGAAGTGAAAACTTCTTTAGCGGCGCTGAGCACTTTTTTGTATGGGTAAAAACTTTAAAACTCGCGTCACGGTCACGTGATGCTGATCGAAAAAGCGTAAGATCGAGGGGAAGGGAGAGGAACTAGTATCTCCCACTCTTTCTACCGTGCCTGAGTGTGCTGCTCTGTTGACTATATATGTATTATCTATGGTGTAAAAGTCGTCGAAATTATGGATGGAAGTTGATTTTTCTGAGAGATAAAATTTAATGTAATATATAAATAACGATATAATATTATAAATAACAACATATAAATTGTCATATGTGTGTATTTTTCTTTTTAATAATATGGCAACATGTGCATTTTGCCAGTGTCGAGTAAAATTCGTGAATGTTCACGGGATATTAAATTATGGTCTCCACTTTCGTGTTTTGCCAGTGTCAAGTTAAATGTTATTTTTTAAGTAATAAGTTAGTTAGTCAGGTCAGAGTCAGAGTGAGCTTAATAGCTCGTCTAGTCACGTGAGTCTTCCAGTAAAATGGGTGGAATTTTACTGAAAGTTCGGAGGAGTTTTGGAGGGGGCACCAAAATTCATATTTCAGCACCATATCACTTGCCTACATCTGTGCACATTCAAAAACACTTAACACGCAATATTCCACCATTATTACACGCTAACAATCAAATTCTACACGATTATTAAGCAAAAGACGTGGAGCCAATGATATGATCAAGGCTTGCCGCCAAAACTCGTATTTTATTTTGTTGTTAAATAATTGTGACACCAGTCAACAGTCAACTGTCATCAGTCATCACTGACTTTTACATTTTTTTCTTTTTTATAAAGTTTGACGTGGTGTAATACGTCTCATACATTTGCCAATGTGATTGTAACATCTATAATATTATTTTGCACTTTTAATCAGCTGGCTTTTTATAATGTAGTGTTGTGTATTTACATTTGCATTGTGTAATTACTTTCCGATATATATTTTTTTCTCTTTATATGTAATTTTGTTGCACATTGTCATGCTTTCTTTTTTATCTTTTTTTTATATTGTATATGGACAATATGGATACACCTGCTACGTAACAATTCTTTATTTTAAATAAGCCACTTGCCTAATATTATGGAATGTGAAAATTCTCATTATTTCGTTTTGCTAACTTTACAGTGAAATTATGTACTTCTTTTTGTAAAACCATAGTTAATATTGCTTAGTAGTTAAGTAGTCCTAGTATTAATACACTTTGTAGCAGCGTCGGTGGGAGTAAGTTAATTATTTTATTTATATTATTTTTTAATAATTATATTATTTATATTTATTAATCTAATATTATATTTTAGTATATATAATATATTTAATATTATATAATATGGATATAAGTTGTAGTGATGATGATTCTTTTATTACTGCTGAATCTAGTAACTCATCTTATGATAGTATCGACAATAATGGAACGCAAACTCTAGGGGAAATTTTACAAGCGAAGTTACTAAATTTCAAAAAGAATTTTAATGTATGTCACATAAATGCTCAAAGCGTTCCATCCCATTTCTCTGACATACATGAAACCTTTGATTCTCCCCTTATTCACGCTGTACTTATCTCCGAAAGCTGGCTAAAACCTACACTTCCTTCGGTCTGTTATCCTCTTCCTGGGTCCATTTTACTTAGAAACGATCGTACTGGAAAACAGGGTGGTGGGGTAGCCATTTATATTAAGAGCCACATTAAGTCAAAAATTCTTGCCCAATCCCCTTCTTTATACAATGCTGGTATAGAGTTTCTATTCCTGGAGGTGGATTTTGGGGTGAAGCTCATATTGGGTGTAATTTATTGTCCCCCTAATATTGACTATTTTTCCTCCTTAGAAGCCATCCTTGAATCACTTATAGCCAGTTATACCCATTTCTTAATTATGGGTGATTTCAACACGTGTCAGCTACGCACTAACTCGCGCTCTCGGAAACTTCGCGATTTATTAGATTCTATAAATCTCTCCTTACTTGATCTTGGCCCCACTCACCATACTTCTACTTCTGACACCCTTCTTGACCTCATTGTCACTTCTCATACGGAGTTGGTAGCCACTCATGGTCAACTTTCTGCTCCTGCTTTTTCGCATCACGACCTCATTTATGCATCTTTTAAAATCAGAACTCCTAAGCCTAGACCGATTATTCAAAATCAGCGCTGTTATTCTCGGATAAATCTTGATACACTTGAATCAGACGCTTCCTTAGTGAATTGGTCGGACGCGGAGTCGCTAGGTTCTCTTGATGAAAAAGTGGAGTTCCTAAATAAGAATATAATATCCCTGTTTGACAAGCACGCGCCTATCCGGCCTGTTAAAATCAAGAGACCTCCGGCTCCATGGTTTAGCAATGTGATCCGTCGAGCCATGGGCAAACGAGATCGGGCGTTCCGTCGATTCAAAATTGAGAGATCGGACCAAAATTGGTGTGCTTATAAGAAACTGCGTAATATCTGCAATAAACTGGTCCGAAATGCAAAACGGCGTCACATTGCGGAACAAATTGAATTGGCAACTCCTGCAGGGCTTTGGAATTTTTTACGATCCCTAGGCTTGGCTAAGTCCAAATGCAGTGACACCAACATTTCATTAGATCTTAACGCTCTAAATATCCATTTCACTGCTACTAGTAAAATTTCTCCAATAGTTAAACTAACTACACTCCAACAAATAGCCACTATTCCTGTGCCGAACAGCGATCCCTTTTGTTTCTGCCATGTAAGCCAGGATCATATAAGAAAAATTTTGGGGTCATTGGGATCTAAAGCGGTTGGAGCCGATGACATTGGGCGTGTAATGATCATGCACATCAGTGATCATATTATCCCTTTAATTACTCACATTATAAATGCCTCATTGTCTAGTGGCGTTTTCCCTGATCAATGGCGAAAAGCCTATGTTATACCACTTCCTAAAATTTCAAATCCTGTCCTCCCTCTACATTTTCGTCCTATCTCTATTTTGCCATTTCTGTCAAAAGTTCTCGAAGCCGTTGTTCATAAACAAGTCACAGATTATCTCCGTGACACTAAACTGAATAATCCATTTCAATCAGGATTTAGAGCTGGTCACAGCACGACTACTGCGCTTCTGAAGGTCACTGAAGATATACGGGTAAACATGGAAAAATCACTAGTAACTGTCCTTGTCCTCATTGACTTCAGTAATGCCTTCAATGCCGTCGATCACGACCTACTTCTTGCTGTTCTTCCACGCTTAAATTTTTCCCCTGCTGCCATTTCTTGGTTCTCTTCTTATTTATACAAGCGCTGTCAAATCATTCGAAATGGTCAAAATTACTCCAACTGTCTTGAAGTGGATACTGGTGTTCCTCAAGGTGGTATTCTCTCACCTCTTCTCTTTTCACTTTTTATAAATCTCCTTTCCGACCACCTTGTGTGTAGCTATCACTTGTACGCCGATGACCTACAGCTTTATTTCGCCGCCCCTGTAACTGATATCAACCGTGCAATTAGTTTACTCAATGATGATCTCTCGCGGCTTCTTTCCTGGTCAAACAGTTTTGGCATATCGGTTAATCCCAATAAATGCCAAGCTATTGTCATTGGTAGTTCCCGCCAATTAGCTAAAGTCGACATGTCTAATCTTACCCATCTGTCTTTTAACAGTGTCCCTATTCCTTTTTCTCCTAATGTAAAAGACTTGGGTATTATTATTGACGCTAACCTTTCTTGGTCTGATCACGTGAAAGAAATTTCCCGCAAATTCTATGCGTCTTTCCACTCTACCGTACGTCTTAAGAATTTTCTTCCTACTAAAACAAAAATTACCCTCGTTAATTCCTTGTTGCTCCCTATCATAGATTATGCAGACGTGTGCTTTTTGGATTTAAATTCTGAACTTCTAAACAAATTGGATCGTTTACTCAATACCTGCATTAAGTTCATTTTCGGTTTAAAAAAATATGATCATGTATCTGAGCATCGTGCTCAGCTCAAATGGCTACCCATCCGCGAACGTCGGCATGTCCGTATCCTATGTCTCCTTTATTCCATCCTGAATGACCCTCACACTCCTACGTATCTAAAAGAATGCTTCAACTTTAATGATGATAAGAGCGATCGGCAACACAGATCCTATTATAAGCTTTTCCTCTATATGCCACCGCATACGACCTGTTTTACTGATAAATCTTTTTCAATTGAAGCTGTCAGGCTCTGGAATGCGTTACCAGTGGAGTTAAAAGGTGCGCCGTCTAAAGATATGTTCAAGAGGAAGTTACGCGATCACTACTTAAAAAAAGTGTTTAACAATTGAGTCACTAGCAATAACTAGATTCTTGTTAATTATTATAGGTTAATTATCTCTTTATCATTGTCAATTTATTTAATATATATTTATTTGTATGTATATTTTTATTTGTACTATTTATTTAGCTATATTTTGATTTTTTTTTGTACTATTTTGATCTTATATAATATTAATTATCTCCATCAATATTTAATAGTTTAAATTATTTATATTTATTTAGTATTTTAATTTGTGTATTCTATTATAATTTGTGTATATATAGGTATATAATATTTATTAGTTTGTCAATTAATTTTAAGTACTAATGTTAAGATTTCTTAGATTTGTCCATGATATTTGTCTGCACTCCTCCCATTATCTTGTAATTTTTTCCAGTAAACAGGTCAACTGGTAGAAAATGCTATGTTAGCATTAAGTTAGTCCTAGCGTTGTGCTCAATAATAAAATAAATAATAAAATAAATAAAGATGGTGAATGTATTACCATAAAGGTAAGGCCTGAAATGCTTAACAGCCCAAATAATAGCCAAAAGCTCTCGCTCGATGGTACTGTAGCGAGTTTCGGTTTTTCCTAAAGTCCTACTTGCGTAAGCGATGGGTTTGTCATTTCCTATGGTGCCTTGGGATAACACTGCTCCTATGGCAACAGCAGATGCGTCCGTAGTCAAAATATACGGCTTGGATGGATCTGGGTATTGTAATAGGGGTGCGTTTGTAAGCAATTCTTTACATCGTTCGAAAGCGTTAATGTATTTTTCATCTATCACGACCTTTTGGTTTTTCCCTAAACATGAAGTTAAAGGCTTTGTAATTTTCGCAAAGTCCTTTATGAAACGCCTGTAGTAACCGATTAATCCCATAAAGCTCCTAATCTCAGTCTGTGTCCTAGGCAAAGGATATTTCAGAACTGCCTCTATTTTTGCGTCGTTAGGTTTTAGTCCTTGATCGGTGATGGTATGTCCTAAATATAGAACTTCCTTACGCAAAAATTCAGATTTGTGCTGTTTCTTTTGATTGCGTTGACATAGATGTTTGATTTTTTTACAGCTTAAATTTATTATAAAGTTGAGTATTTGGTATGAATTTCAATTTAATACCTGTACGCGTTCTTGAGGAAAGGGATAGTAAATGCAAAATTATTAAAAATATTTTTTATATGATGTAACAAAAAATTTACAGTTTTCGCAATTTTTCCTGTGCCTGTGATTTAAGACATTGCTGTGAACCAAATTTCAAGATTCTGAGTTAACGGCAAGTACTCTGTAGGTTTTGATTCCCTTGAGAGTAGTCACGAGTTAAAAAATACGGCTAAAATTGCTGTTTCTTTTGAATGCGTTGAGATAGAGGTTTGATTTTATTACAGTTTAAAGCTATTATAAGCCTTAGTATTTGATATGAATTTCAGTTTAATACCTGCACGCGTTCATGAGAAATAAGGTAGTAAGTATGAAATTATTAAAAATATTTTTTTATATGATGTAACTAAAAATGTTCAATTTTCGCAAGTTTTCCTTTATCTGTGCTCTAAGGAATTGCTTTTAACCAAATTTCAAGATTCTACGTTCACGGCAAGTACCCTGTAGGTTTTGGTTTTTTGAGAGTAGTTGCGAGTTTAAAATTTCGGCTAAAATTGCTGTTTCTTTTGAATGCGTTAACATGGAGGTTTGATTTTATTACAGTTTAAAGGTATTATGGACTTGAGTATTTAATATGAATTTCAATTTAATACGTTTACGCGTTCATGAGAAAAGGGGTAGTAGGTATTAAATTATCCAAAATATTTTTTTCATATGATGCGAATAAAAATTTATGGTTTTCGCAATTTTTCCTTTATCTGTGCTCTAAGGAGTTGCTTCGTGCCAAATTTCAAGATTCTGAGATCACGGGAAGTACCCCGTAGGTTTTGATTTATTTGGGAATGTCGAAAATTTGCTGAAATTTGCGACATATTCGACTATATCTTTTGATTGCGTTGGCCTAGAAGTTTGAAATTTTCACAGCTCTAAGAGGCAATAGACCTTAGTATTTCCTATAAATTTCAGTTTGTTACCTCCACGCGTTCCTGAGAAAAAGGGTCTTGACAGACAGACAGACAGACAGACAGACAGACGGACAGACAGACAGACAGACGGACGGACAACAAAGTGATCCTATAAGGGTTCCGTTTTTTCCTTTTGAGGTACGGAACCCTAAAAATGTGTCTTAATGTGATCTATAAATCTATGATATACGCCACTCGGCCACTTTTTGATAGTTAATAGTTGTAGCCAGTGAAATTAATGGGCTAAAGAGTCTTAACATATTATGACTCTTGAGTAAGAAGCGTTGGTGCAGTGCACCTAGAATTGCACATAATTGTGAAAAACTGGGTAGCACTGTACTGATTATGGGCAGCGTCATCAGGAGAGAGTCTTGCTCGTCTTCTTACTTCTCTACATAAAAAAAATATATATTATATTTGTCGGGGTGCGGGTGAGATTGTAGTGAAACAAATGTTACTTAGGACTGGATATATTGTCTGGTAAATGTTAATGTTAAATGTTAATGAATGCACCCGAGTGACGCGGCGACCGGTAATGCACTAACGATAAAATTGCCGGACTGATGGAAGTGGGTCACACGAGTGCAATCTATGCGAAATGTTCGGTGATGCACCGGACATATTCCGGGGCACCAGAATAGTGATGCTGAGATGGTACAAAAGTGTTAGTTGTATGAAATAAATGAGATGAATGTTCACAAGATGAATTACAAATTGTTTTTAAATTTAAGTGTTAGTAAATTAATTCTAGTTTGTATATAAAATGCAAAATAATGTTCCTAATCACTAGTCACTTGTTAGAGTCTCTAAATAGTTCATTTGGGGGAGGAAGGGACATGTTTTTGTGTTCGTTAAAGACATGTTTGGGGAGCACTGGGCTGCCGGTCAGCCTTGTTTGGGAATACGCACTTTTATTGGCACTAGATCGAACAACACTAACACAAAACGTAGCCGAAGTTCGGTGTCCGGGGTGGCGACGCCACGAGCCGCTCCCAGCCACGCACCAGCGCGCTGCTACTGGGCGCGTGTCTTTAGTTGTGAGATATTTCTTTCCTCACCGCCTACTTGTTGTGGTTAACTACAAAATGGACTTGCGATCGAGATATGAGGTCGTGTGGAGGTAGTCGGTACAGTTTATGTTTTACGTCTGTTGCTGTTCTGCTGGTTTCACCGGTAATGTTGACAGTTTCACTACTGGTCGTTTCATGATTCCGTGTTTTGTTTTTACAGACACCACCCTAACTAACCCATCGGATCCTGGAAACAGTTCTAAGACTCTTCCCAGAGCCCACTTTCCAGCCGGTATGTTATCTTCATGAATCATCACCAAGTCACCTACTTGTATGTTTCTTTGAGGTTTGATCCTTTTTCTCTAGCTGTTAGTTGGCTGAGGTATTCTTCCTTCCACTTCTTCCAAATTTGTTGGAACATGGCGTTCATCATGTGCCACCTTGTTCGTGCATCCTCTCTTGTTTCTATTACTGTTAACCCTGATCTTCCCGTTAAAAAGTGTGCTGGTGAGAGGTAATCCAAATCTTCGATGTCTTCTGTTAGAGAGCACAATGGCCTTGAATTTAGACAGGCCTCAAGTTCTGCTAAGACTGTTGAGAACTCCTCGTATGTAAGTTTTTGTTCACCAACGACTCTACGTAGATGGTATTTCAAGCTCTGCACTGCTCTTTCCCACAGTCCTCCGGCACTGGGCCTAATATAATAAGAATAAACCTTCTAAGATCTGGAGGATTTAACTTAAGAAAATGGTCTTCGAACAACAAGGAACTGCTGGAAAAAACACAAGAATGCACAGAAGACACTGTATTCACATTCAAAACAGAAGATACCTCGAAAACATTAGGCCTCTGCTGGAACTCAAAAGAAGATCAATTTACATTCAATTGCAACTTTTCAAAATTAACAACGAAACTAACAAAACGGCGTCGACTATCTGAAATCTCAAAGCTCTTCGACCCACTCGGCTGGTTAACACCCCTATCAACAAAACTTAAATTACTATTTCAAAAACTGTGGAAAGACGAATTGCAAGAACAACGAAGGGTTACGTGGCCGTATTTGTTTGCATGGTCACCAAGGCCGTTCATTTAGAACTGGTGTCAGACCTTACCAGCTCTGCCTTTCTAGCAGCTTTAAAGAGAATGGCCGCCAGAAAAGGAACACCTCGGCATTTATATAGTGATCAAGGCACTAACTTTGTCGGAGCTAACAGATTGTTGCAAGAGGAATATGAACAGCTTCAGGCCATCCAAAATAGCGTTCTCAGTGATGTAGCTCAGATGAACATTGAGTGGCATTTCAATGCTCCCTCTTGGCCCAGTGCCGGAGGACTGTGGGAAAGAGCAGTGCAGAGCTTGAAATACCATCTACGTAGAGTCGTTGGTGAACAAAAACTTACATACGAGGAGTTCTCAACAGTCTTAGCAGAACTTGAGACCTGTCTAAATTCAAGGCCATTGTGCTCTCTAACAGAAGACATCGAAGATTTGGATTACCTCTCACCAGCACACTTTTTAACGGGAAGATCAGGGCTAACAGTAATAGAAACAAGAGAGGATTCACGAACAAGGTGGCACATGATGAACGCCATGTTCCAACAAATTTGGAAGAAGTGGAAGGAAGAATACCTCAGCCAACTAACAGCTAGAGAAAAATGGATCAAACCTCAAAGAAACATACAAGTAGGTGACTTGGTGATGATTCATGAAGATAACATACCGGCTGGAAAGTGGGCTCTGGGAAGAGTCTTAGAACTGTTTCCAGGATCCGATGGGTTAGTTAGGGTGGTGTCTGTAAAAACAAAACACGGAATCATGAAACGACCAGTAGTGAAACTGTCAACATTACCGGTGAAACCAGCAGAACAGCAACAGACGTAAAACATAAACTGTACCGACTACCTCCACACGACCTCATATCTCGATCGCAAGTCCATTTTGTAGTTAACCACAACAAGTAGGCGGTGAGGAAAGAAATATCTCACAACGAAAGACACGCGCCCAGTAACAGCGCGCTGGTGCGTGGCTGGGAGCGGCTCGTGGCGTCGCCACCCCGGACACCGAACTTCGGCTACGTTTTGTGTTAGTGTTGTTCGATCTAGTGCCAATAAAAGTGCGTATTCCCAAACAAGGCTGACCGGCAGCCCAGTGCTCCCCAAACAGTGTCTTTAACGAACACAAAAACATGTCCCTTCCTCCCCCAAATGAACTATTTAGAGACTCTAACAAGTGACTAGTGATTAGGAACATTATTTTGCATTTTATATACAAACTAGAATTAATTTACTAACACTTAAATTTAAAAACAATTTGTAATACATCTTGTGAACATTCATCTCATTTATTTCATACAACTAACACTTTTGTACCATCTCAGCATCACTATTCTGGTGCCCCGGAATATGTCCGGTGCATCACCGAACATTTCGCATAGATTGCACTCGTGTGACCCACTTCCATCAGTCCGGCAATTTTATCGTTAGTGCATTACCGATCGCCGCGTCACTCGGGTGCATTCATTAACATTTAACATTAACATTTACCAGACAATATATCCAGTCCTAAGTAACATTTGTTTCAATACAATCTCACCCGCACCCCGACAAATATAATATATATTTTTTTTATGTAGAGAAGTAAGAAGACGAGCAAGACTCTCTCCTGATGACGCTGCCCATAATCAGTACAGTGCTACCCAGTTTTTCACAATTATGTGCAATTCTAGGTGCACTGCACCAACGCTTCTTACTCAAGAGTCATAATATGTTAAGACTCTTTAGCCCATTAATTTCACTAGCCACAACTATTAACTATCAAAAAGTGGCCGAGTGGCGTATATCATAGATTTATAGATCACATTAAGACACATTTTTCGTATTTAGACGTTAGTATTTTTGCATAAGATTTACTATCGTTTGAACGCAACTACTGATCTACTGATGGACACAATGAAACGTCAACTACTGATGGATGGAACAATGGAGTAATGGAGTCGCAATTAGTGTATAACAAAAAACAATTTGTTACTCAGAATATACAATAAAGGCATTTATATATTTTTAATTACCAAGTTAGTTGTTTTTCAGTCTGTCTGTAATCAAATATTGCAAGTTTAATTTGATCCATTTCCCAGTTTCTGATTGTAATTTTGCATATATGTATGTATAAATCGGATGACAATGCAATAATATTATGATGGAGCTGATCGGTTCGTAAGCTGGAAGGTGGTTAAACGACGCAACCCCATCAAGTTTGGGCTTATTTGATTTGTCTTGACGCGTAGTTTAGCAGTTTAGTGCTAGATGATAATATAATAAAGCTTGATTTATTTATTTTTTATATTTAACTTGGTTTATGTCTGATTACGAAAGTTACGCGAAAATTTTTCTCTCATTCTAAATCTGAACGCTACGGCATTATTATTAAAATATTGTTATGTGTTTCTTTCAAATTCTGAATAATAAATAATAATAATAATAAATCAATAACACACACGCAGAGACACGCACGCATTAACACACTCCTGCTATTTGGTTACAGGCGAAAAAGAGAAATAAACACAAACAAAATTGCTTTCGCGTTTTTTGTAAGTCTATTTCTACCTTTAGTTGTTTATACAACATGTTTGAATCAGGAAAGTGATTGAAGCATAAATCCAAGCCTTTACATGGCTTGTAATTTATTTTTATTTTGGGCTTTCGTTTTGAGCCGTCCACTCGGAATTCCTTATATGATTTCGTGGAAATCTAAAAATAAGTTTATTTAAAAAAAAACACACACACACACATACTTTCCGACTACTTAAAAAATATCGTACAAACAATTGGGATTGAACTTCGAATATTATAATATGTGATTTTTTTTTTGTAATCGACTTTATAGTTTTTCTCTCGAACAAATGTACTATACCTGTACCATTTGCTGCCATTTTTATTTGAGACAGAAAAATAAAAATACTCAAGTTTATAACAGAAACATGCACTGAGGTAACATAAAATCGTATTTTTTTAAAAATCCTTACATAATATATGAAATACCATCTTTTTTACGCACGTAGTTTGCGTTATTAGAGCCATTTCTTTAGCATCGCAAGACGTTGCGTTGTAGTCAGACCGTGGCTGGTTGAGGACTAATCAGTAAAGGTTCACATTACGTTGAAGTGATGCTTTTTGGTTCGGACATTTATTTGATCAGATTGTTAATAATCTGATCAACGCACGCACGCACGCACGCACGTTTTATAATTTTATATTAATACATTTTATAATATAAAGAATGTTTTATCATTGAATTATAAAGACAATATTATAATCATTAAACTAAGAGGAATTTGGATTTCAAGGACGACTGTATGCGGAAGAAGCATAGGGAATTTACAAATTGCTTGAAAGTAGCATACACACAATAAATTTATATTGGATGGATGTGTAGTGCAGATGTGATTCATTGTCAGTGTAGGCAAGCAGGATGATCACCATTATTTTCTAAAATTGTTGACTGGTAACGCACTTTAACTGTAGACTTTTGTCTTGCATTGGTAACACACATTGATTGGAGACATTGATTGTTTGGATTGTTTGTCTTGAGGCTCTGAGGTATATTAGACGAAAAGACATTCCGTTGTAACCTGAACGCTGCCCAACAGAGAAGGGTTCGGTGGTTGACCTCTTTCTCGAACATTGATTGACCTACCTAATAGGACTACTGGTCCTAGGTAGCCGAGCCAGTAACTTCAAGTTCCGATCCTTCAATAAACACTGGGGTTGGCATAACATTGGCATTTGACTTAAGTTTCGTCTTGTCCATGTTCATTTTTAAGCTACCCGTTGTGAAACTCGGTTGAGGATCATCAATCATCATGCTGAGTTTCTCCATCGACTTTGCCAATACTACGATGTCGGCAAACCAAAGGTGAGTGTATGCATCGTTAATATGGATTATGGATGCCAATTTCTTGCAATTCCAGGAGCTTAGGTATAGTCGTCTTCCATTACAGCCGTAAACGGTTTCAAATTATTGGTGCCACGGGAATCAATAAAGTGTGGCATGGGAATCAAAATTAAAACTATTTTGTTTGAATTCTATGTTATTATTTAAATATTGACCTCTACATACTAATCATATAAAATAGAAATGAGTAAAAACGGTGATCCAAACAGATATACACCAAACATAAAGTATTAAAAAGGTCTATATTGGCTCTCTATATATTAAAAATGTAAACTAAATAAAATCAACGTATTGCAGTCTTAAACAATGTAAAAATATTACAGTCACAGTCACTGATAGGATTCACTCCAGAAGCTGTCATCAGATTGTACATTTATCATTAGTTAGGTTAATCTGGACTGAAAGTTGCAGTCAGCCCATAGTTTCGTTTTATTTTTTCATCATACATCATCTCAGCCATAAGACGTCTACTGCTGAACATAAACCTCCCCTTTAGACCTCCATATATAACACTGGTGTTGAAAGCGACCTGCTTCAAGCGTCTTTCAGCGACCTAAATAAGGTCGTCTGCCACACTTGTCGGTAGACGTTCTACGCTGCATTTGCTTGCCTATAGTAGCCACTTGAACACTTTTCGACCCCATCAGCCATTCGCTCTACGTGCTATGTGGCCTGCCCATTACCACTTCAGCTTCCTGATCCGCGGAGATATGTCAGTGACTTTGGTTCATCTCCTCATTCCTGATTCGATCACGTAGAGAAACCCCGAGTATAGCCCTCTCCATAGCTCGCTGAGCGACTTTTTAATGTGGTCTGTCTACTATAGTACAATATAAAAAAATCTGATGTATACAATATAAAAAAATATCTGAAATATACAAATATAAACTGTCAAAATCACTTCCATACCTGCGGCTTCGCTGTAGTTGGGTAAAAAGTGAAAGAATGCGCAAGAAAACTCAGAGGAAAATTGATCACCGTGGTAAAATACCATGAGAATCAATACCATGTAAATCAAAATTGTATAGTTTTTTGTCAATATTTTTAAATACCATAATTATAGACCAAAATTAATAAAATATATGATAAACAATACCCTTTTACTAACTGCACACCCTAGTCAAAAAACCGTAATGGATAAAAAAATATTTTTAAACATGGAAAAGGTAATCAATGATCTAGTGAACCAAAACCACGGTAATCAATTTCTCACCTTCGTAAATCCAGTTTATAACAACGAGAGGAGGAGCCTCTCTTCACTATGTTTAGAGCGCAATCGAAGTTAGCCAATAGCGTGCGTACAAGCTTCTAAGTATTGTGGTTTGTGAAATGTGGGTAGTTATGTCGCGCGCCATGGGAATCACTTTTTGTCCGGGGACAAACCTAAATTTGTTATTTTTTCTAAAACTACGCTGAGTACAGCCTTCGCGTATTTTTTTGATCATATAACAGTTCACCCTTTACAGCTTTGATCACAGGAATTAATTAAATTCCTTTTATAAATTAGTGTAAAAAATATATTTAGTTCCGAAAATGTGTAAGGGACAGCCCACGGTAATCAAATTTCAGGGCTTTTACATTTTTTTTTAGATACTTGCAGCTAAATATAACCTGATGTCTATCATGCATTAAGTAGATTGAACCTTAGACTAACAGGAAAAAAATACCTTTGGGTAGAATTTTTATGTTACGGGTAGTTTATTCCTCCAGACACGTAAAATTTTGACTCTCAGGAATCACCCATTGACATTATTATCTCTCTTGAGTCGTCCCCTCAGGGCTGAGGATCGTGGTCATCATTGGTTATGGACGTTGGTGTTGTGACTCGTCTGACGATCTGCCTCCACCGGTGCCTATCCATTGCATCCCTGACGACCGAGCAAAACTTGGTAGGAGGGGGGCCTTGATCAACTGATCAGTCACTTGATCAGTCCATCTGGTGAGAGAACGCCCACGGGCTCGGTTGACTTCCGTATTCCCTACAACGATCAGCTTTTCAAAACTCTCGTCTCCCGTCCTGACTGTGTGGCCGAAATAGGTCAGTATTCTCTGCTGGCAGATAGTTGAGAGGCGGGTTCGGATATGAAGCTGCGAAAGAATAGATGCATTGGTGCGCTTGGCTGTCCACGGTATCCGTAGCATACGCCTCCAGACATTATTATACAAACACATGAATTCGTATAGAGCGACTAGTGTACCACCCGTGTTTCCACCGAATCAAAGACTTTCTCATTGTCACCAGAAACGCTAAGCATAATAGCAAGATTTAGTCTTCGGTCTTTTGTTTAGCTTGCCGTAGCACAGCGTATACGAGCTATGGTTCTATAGTATCCCAAGTAATCCATATCCCAAGTAAGAAGCTATTAGCTTCTTCGAAAACAAGCTTGTTCTCCGGAATAAGCACAGACACACATACATAGACAGAGAGGCACAGATTTGATTATTTATATATAGACCGGCCTCCAGGCTGGAACTAATCAAGTCTGTGTTCAAGACGATTCTTGATGACCCTCGAAAACAGCTTTTTAAACATGGCTCAGAAGCGAGATGGGTCTGTAGTTCTTCAATAGGCTATGCTGTAATCAGCTTTTTTAAAGAACAGCACTTCGCTCTCGGACTACCCTCAGCTTCGAAATTGCCTTTCGGCATGACATGGATTGTTTTCATGCAACATGTTAGACAAACTTCCAGTTCGTGCGGATGCGGGATCGTCAAGATGCACATCAAGGCGTGCAGGAAAAAAATTGTCGTCTGGTGATACGGGTAAATGTTTTGGTCGTCCTCAAAGCTTACAGACTCTATTAGAAGTTTGACCTGGCCAGCTTCAATAAGGACGGCTGCAATGTTCTCGGTTACAAGCTGTGGTTCATGAAGGACCTCCAGATTGTCTGCGAATACACCGCTCGTCGCACTGATCGCCGCTTTCACTGGTTTTTAGCGGCTCAAAGAGCACTGGATGACTTTGGTGCCCTGGTCTTAGCTCAACTCTCCTGTCTTCTCTACGTAGAGTTCCTGGACGAGTACAATGGAAATGTCTTTCTCTTGTGCCAATACAAGAAGCTCGATCGTGGCGTTTTTAGAGTGCTGTAGGTTGGCTTGGAAAAGGCGTAGTCCATTTAGAGCTGTGTCTGTGACACTGAGGGCGATGACTGACCTGCTTTTTACCTTGGTGCCGTTAGCAGTATAAAATCCTTGATCTTACATTGTAGTCCCATCACTTCTATGCCTTGCATACTGACCGTATGTGACAAGGGAACAAATCCTTTGGATTCCTAGATGGATTTTTCCTGCTTCTGTCAGCTGCTGCCAGACGTGAGAATTCCAAGACAGGGTGGCACTCCAGGTTGTTTCTGCCCCTTTTTATAAACCTGGCCCTTATTGTATGTTTAGCCATATCGATACCATGCGGCAGGTGTTTGTGCTGCATTTTCAGTATTTCTACTATATCTGTTTAAGACATTTTTATGCATGTCAAAGAATTTTCACTCTTTGCTTTAGTGACTTGAAGGTCGATCAGTCTTCTCACTTTTGTGAGATCTTGTCTTCAGGGCGCAGCTGAGAACCACTTTTCCACCTATCCACACGGGCCCCGGTTTTGGTACCTTTTCGAGGACTGGATGATGATGATTGGTGGATGGAGTGTCAGAAGATGAAATAATAAGGGTTCGTTTGGGGAGTTCTGAGGGTAACTGTCAAGAGTGAATGGTAACTAAAAAGAGGGTGTGTCAAGAGGGTGTGTTCTAGGTTTAGAGTTAGATTGACTGCAGATTGCGTTTGTGGTGTTTTCGAAGGGAACGTTACTTGTGGTGTTGTTTTGTCTATAATTTGTGCTGTCATATCTTATATTTTTTTGAGCTTGTCCTCTATTTTTTGGCTGGATTCGCCGGGCAACTGAGTGAGGGGAACATAATTTTATATTGTTTTCGGCGGTGCTTCTACGGAATTCCTGACTTCTTTGATAGCTCTTCTTAGAGAAGCGTTTACTGACTGAGCCTATCTTGGTGTTCATTTCAGACAAAGTGGGTACGGCGGTATCCCACTTGTGGTCCTACGGTCACAATCCCACGGTATTAGTTCTTTCTGAGGAAATCAAACGATTATGATGAATAAAGTCTCAGGACCGGTACGAAGAAGACAGATGATTTGTTCAGGCTTACCCTGGACTAGAATAAATTAATTATGATGTATTTGGAGACCATTGTGTATCCTTCTGAGTAGAAACTAATAGGATAAAAACACTTATAGGAGAAAAAATGGTGCACTGTGTAATTTTCGTGGAGAAAATCCCACGAATGTTATGCCACGAAAGTTATGAAAATTCAACAATTTTGAGTTTTACGGTTAAAGTTATCGGTAAACTAACAAACAAACTACTTTACAATAATTTCGAAGATCTATCTCATACAATAGTTCATAATGGGCTGGAAATTTATAAACTTAAACATTTCAAAATATGCCCATGAAAGTTTTTTGACCGAGGGTACTCGAAAATATTCAAAGTTTATTTTCCGCATATATATTTTTTAAAAGGCGATAGACGTAATTTGTCTTCCTCATTAACATGGAGACACAACTGAAATTACGAGGCAGTTAAACTTGTAGCGATAAGTCAGTGGTCTTGGAAGATATATGCCGAAATGTTGTGCTTTTGCGAAACTAGCAAAATCGTGTGACCGAGACATAATGGTTCCTAACTATTGTAAATGAAGATATATAATAAATATTCTTTGGCATTATGATGCACAGTTAAAATACGATTCATTTGGTGTATATATTTATATGCTTATGAATTAAATGTAAAAGTTACCGAGGATTTCCGCAAGCGCGAAGAGAGTGTGACATGCGGAGAACACCCATTTTGCTCCCGATTTCAACATTAAATATTTTTTTACAAAGTCATTGAAAGTAATTTTATTTATTTAGTGTTAAAATCGTATAGCCATATAAATAAAGAATGACATAAAATTAGTCTCATTGCTATATGTTTGATAGTTTAGGAATAAAGACCGTGTGACCAAACTTTCGTGGGCCTGGGAGAACGACCCTAATAATAAATAAAATACCACAGGGCTAATATTTAATGTTTTCTTTAAAAAACTGTAAATTTGGAGGAACATAATAATACATAACATACTACATAATAAATAAATACATGCATTTTCTATGGATGGACTCACAGACAGACTCCAATAAGTCTCACCCATTTATATTAAAAGCTCAAAAGGGCCTCTGCGCGTTGGACTTTTTTGTCTCCGTGTAAGCCTATAAAAAGGCCCGGGCTTAGCCCGTGTTTAAGAGCGACATAACATAATATACTCGTATTCTACTCGTACCTATCGCTCATTAAGCTAATGACTTTATTCATTACATATAACTAAAACAACAAAAACGGCACAACTCATGTCTAATATGAAGGACATCGTAATTGTCCGAACCGTGGTCGAGATATTCTCGGCAATATTAGACGTGAGTTGTGCCGTTTTTTGTTGTTTTTGTCATGGAGAACACTCGCGATAGTTTTATTAATTATTATAGTTAAGCCACGATCCGGCGTGATGTTCGCAGACTAAACATAGAAGGCGAAATAACTTCCTCTCTGCTAGCTAATGACCTCCTAATAAGGATTAATACATCGATGTAGTGAATGACCAATAACTCTGTATATTATATCACGGTACCAGGGCTACATGAGCGGCGGGGCGGGCTACGTGTTGAGTCGAGCTGCGTTGGACCGGTTCGTGAACAAGGCGCTGCCGAGCCCGCATCTGTGCGAGTCCAGCGACCACGGGGCTGAAGACGTTGAGATGGGTACGTAAACATATCATGGGGCTTACTCCCACCATGGGGTTTTTTTTCACATTTTTGTAAAATTCTCGGGGTGGGTGTGGGTGGAGGTCACTTTTATCTGTAATGGACATATTATATCTAGGGACGATCTCTCATATTCGGCCACGATTCACGCCGATTCCAAAGGTAGAGAAACGAGAAAAAGGTTAAAAATAAATAAGTGTCCCACATACTGCGCAGATCAGGACAGATCAGGTGTGCCATTGTTTGGACAGCAATCGCACTTGTCATCCCCAGAAAAATCCCACTAAACCCGATTTTCTTGGCATCTACCATCACCGGCTCGAAGTCTGTTCAAAGACCTCCAGACCGGCCAGGATAAGTCACTACCCGGTGGCAGTTTCTATGCTGGGGGTATGTGATTTGATGGGGGTGGGTATTTTTTTACCGCTCTAGACTAGCTTTAGGAGCAAACTTCTCAGCCAGGCTGGCCTGTTTGAGTTTCTTAGCTTCATCATCATCATCATCTCAGCTGTAAGACGTCCACTGCTGAACCTAGGCCTCCCCTTTGGACTTCCATATGTACCGGTTGGAAGCGACCTGCATCCAGCGTCTTCCGGCGACTTTTATAAGGTCGTCTGTCCACCTTGTAGGTGAACGTCCTACGCTTCGTTTGCTAGTCCGTGGTCTCCACTCGAGCACTTTTCGACCCCATCGGCCGTCCGCTCTGCGCGCTATGTGGCCTGCCCATTGCCACTTCAGCTTGCTAATCCGCCGGGCTATGTCGGTGACTTTAGTTCGTCTCGGATTTTTAACTTAAGGGTTAAATAACACTGAGAGAAAACATTTATTTATTGTGAATTTTCGACTTGTTTTCCAGGTAAATGCCTAGAGAACATAGGCGTGAAAGCGATGGACTCCCGCGACTCGCTACAGCGCGGGCGGTTCTTCCCCTTCATGCCGCGAGACCACCTGTTCTCCAAGCCTGACAAGAATTTCTGGTATTGGGACTATATATACTACCCTACTGATGAGGTGAGGACATAATAAAAAATAATAATAAACCCATTTAAAAGCGTTGGTGCAGTGCTTCTAGAATTACACATCATTGTGAAATCCTAAGTAGCACTGTACTGATTATGGGCAGCGTTATCTTTTAACATAAGGAGAGCGTCTTGTCTTCTACTTCATCACATAAAAAAATAATAATAAACCCCCAATATAAATTGTGATTTCACTCTGACAGTGTAAGTAGGGTAACCTGTTCTGTTGGAGTGTATAAACCTCAATTATTATTATTAATTAAAGAAGAAAATATACTTACTTTTCCATTTAATATTACTGAATGTAATATTCAACACTGTATGATTGAGTGCATAGTACCGTAAGTAGTTAATTTATTATTATAATAAACTAACATCCGGGGGTAGACTTCCTTTGCAGGAGGTCGACCCCAACAGAGCTACCGTTAGTTATTCTACCGCCTGAGCAGTGATGTTCAAACATTGCTGTGCTTCGGTAGGAGGGCACTGTAGCTAGTGAAATAAAAAAATCGATTCGTATTTCTCAATATTTCTCTTGTTCCAGGGTCTAGATTGTTGTTCAGACCACGCGGTATCGTTCCACTACGTAAGTGCAGAATACATGTATGTATTAGACTACCTGATATACCACTTGCGACCTTATGGTCTCAACTTTAAGAGCGCCGAGCTGCCAAAAATACTAGCTGGTGATAATTCCACTGAAATCATCAATAGGGATGGTGAATAGAACCTTTTTTGTCAAGTAGAGCTATCTGAAATACTGGCTGACGATAATTCCACTGAAGTTGTTAATAGGCATGGTGAATAAAACCTTTTTTGTCAAGTAGAGCTACCTAAATACTGGCTGGTGATAATGCCACTGAAGTTTTTTTTTTTTCCTCTTCATCTCCACAGGAGTATGGCACCACACGATTAGTGCATTTGCCAATATCAAGTTCTTGTGATGACTCGTGTTATTATACTTTTATGTAATTGTGTTAACAAAAGCAGGGAAAATATACGCGCGTAAAATAAATCGATTATAGGATCGGAATTTGGAATAGAAATAAGGAGAGGATTCAGTTAAACATATTATAATATTACAGTAACAAACAAAATATTTACATCACTTTTAGCTTTTTTATACACTTATTAAAACTTATCTCAAAATTATTTACAAATTTAATATTAAATAAATATTATGTAATATTAATTGATATAAACTTAAATATTGATACTATTATTAATAATAAATAATTTAGAATGCACATCCATAGCCTAGTTCAAGTAGTTTCCATTAATTAGCAATAGTCCTGGCACTTGGCGGAGACTGTCTTTGAGCCCATTTTCTATAGATGGACTCACAGACAGACTCCAATAAGTGTCACCCATTACATTTATATTAAAAGCTCAAAAGGGCCTCTGCGCGTTGGACTTTTTTGTCTCCGTGTACGCCTATAAAAAGGCCCGGGCTTAGCCCGTGTTAAAAGAGCGACATAATAATGATAAAAGATTATATGTTTTAGGATTACATAACAGATAGGAGATATTTACAGGAAACGGGATATCGGATGATTGGAGGTCTGAAAAAAAAGCGGCAGAATTGTAATTAGGACAGGAAAGAAAAAGATGGTTTAAATCCCCAAAGTCATGTCCACACTGACATTCTGGGCTGTCTATAATTCGAAGCCTGGAAAGATGAGCTGGTGTACAAACATGGCCCAACCTCATTCTTATAATGATAGATGTTACCATCTTTCCAAGCTTCAAATTGAAGAACCACGGTTTCTTAGGAATGTCTGGTTGTAAACTATAATAGTATTTGCCTTTCATATTGCTAATTGCCTCCCAAGCCACACTCCACGAGTTGAAGAGCCGATACTTTGGAATAGCAGCCAGATCATGACAGTAATTTTTGTATGGAAATATGTCGCCACACTCAACCGCCTCATTAGCCAGAACATCTGCCTTTTCGTTCCCTATGATACCGCAATGACTTGGAACCCAGACAAAAACAATAGAAATATTTTTTAGGCAATATTCAAAAAGAATTTCTCTCATTTTGGCAATGACAGGAGTAAAAGGTTTTGCTCTACAAGGATATCTTTTTATAGCTTGTAAAGAACTCAGGGAGTCTATGAATATTACCGCTTTATTAAGTTTAGCTGTCTTAACATATTCTAATGCTTTCAATAAACCAATGCATTCACCAGTGTAAACGGAAGTTTCAGGGGGACATTTGATTTGCTGAGTTATTCGAAAATTGTGGTGATATACACCAACGCCTACGCATCCAAGCTGAGAATGTTTAGAGGCATCAGTAAATAAATAATGCCAACCCGGCCAATTAGTGCCTAAAATAGCATTAAATTCTGAATTGGAACTGTTAATATCCTTAGTTATGCTTTAAGTTAAAATAAATTTCCGGAGACAGTGTTAAAGCTTGGTATTTACAAGAAAACAAGGAGAGTTTCGAGGATTGGTGAGTAGGAGCTAACAATGTATTGTGATTTTGAAAACTTGTAATTAGGCACGGAGGTTTCTTGTGGAACCAATAATTCGACATTGGTATTAACTGTGATAAATTACAAAGCTTATGAGTGACAGGATGATTTGATGTTTGGAAGATACGATAAAAGAGCCTGTCTGCCAGGAATTGCCGTCTAAGATTCAGTGGAGGATCAACACATTCAACTTGCAGGGCATTGATCGGGCTGGATCTCATAGCACCAGTAACAATTCGAAGAGCCTTAGATTGAATAACGTCTAATTTCTTAAATGCAGACACGTTGCCAGGCTCTAACAAAAAACTTCCATAATCCAGAATACTTCTTATTAACGCATTGTACAGGAGCTTCATAGAAAAAGGATGTGCTCCCCACCAAACACCCGAGAGACATCGCATGATATTTAACGATTTTTCGCACTTTGCTACCACGTTTTTACAGTGAGGAAGTCCAGAAAGTTTGCTATCTAAAACTACACCTAAGAATTTTGTATGAGTTAAAGTAGGAATCGTAATGTTATCATATTTTATTTCAAATGTAGGTAACAATCGTTTTCTGGAAAACGGAACAATGGAGCTTTTGGAAGCAGAAAGTTCCAAACCATTTTTATTGCGCCAAATTTTCAGGTTATCAAGTCCAGAAGTTATTCTTCTCGAGGCTAATTCTATTGATGAATCTGCAGTATATATAAGTAGGTCGTCAGCATATTGAAGTACACTGACTTCCTCAAATAAGGATGGTTCTAAGTCGTAGGTGTATATATTATACAGCAACGGGCTGAGCACTGAGCCTTGAGGAGCCTTTTTAAAATTTCTATTAAAACATTATCGTAGGCGGCATGAATATCTAAAAAGGCTGCTACAACCGATTGATTGTGTGAAAATGCTATTCTTATATCAGTTGTAAACACAGCAATGCTATCAAGAGTACTTTTATTTTTATGGAAACCAAATTGACTATGTGATAATTTTCCTTGACGTTCAATATACCCTCGGATGAATAAGCCACATGGATGAGTAACCACTAGGCGACCCCCGTTGCCAACACACACATACAAAGAACTCATTCCCAATCCGGCTTGTTTATTAAAACTAGTTGTGACACTTACGCGTCATTCAGCAAACGACCGCAACAGGCTAAGTCGTGAGCAAAAATTGGCCAATTGTAGTGTTTTATGGTGCAAAACGCGATGACAAAACATTTAGTTTACAAGAGGATCATGTTACTTTCCATATTTAGCCATAATTTTGTCGAAATATCAACTAAAATACAAAAAATAAGCAAAATACTAAAAATTACTATGTGTTGCCACTAAATCATGCAAGACCTAACTTGGGGTAAATTTTACGTATGAGTAGTTATATAATATTATGAACGTCTATTTTACGTCCGTTATTGTAATACTAAAAACCAGTATTCATATTATTATATACATTTAAACAAAAATACTCACATTCCTAATTATTAACATGTATAAATAACCAGCCTGGATATCTCAAAATCTATATAAATATATCTGAGAGTAGGTACTAGGTTATTATAACAAATCAACCGCGAGTGAAACCGCGGGTCGGCCAGTCCCAAACACTATCCACTATCCACCCTATGTTCAAAAAGGAAAACGAGACAACCAATCTAGCGTTTTTCACAAAAACGATTTCAAAAAAATCGTAGCTTAGGTCCCTGATACTAAAAAACGTTCAATAATATGATATTTTTCTGCCTTTGCAAAATTCTTCAATTTAGTATTAAAAATTAAATACATTAAAAAAAAATTACAAGTTTTTCTATTAGGTACATACCTACTTGAAATTTTTTCTAATTTTCTTTAGAGTTTTTTTTAATTGAATATTTTATTACAAATTAATTTTATTTTATTTTATTTATTTATTTGGGAAAACAAACAGTTTGCTTATGTACTATATTATATCTATATCTTAATACTACATTGCTTTAATAAGCAAACCCATAACGTATTCCACATATTACTTAAAGAATTATGGTGTGTCTAAACAGCGTTATCGCAAAATAATGGAGAAAGGAGGAAATTTGTGTACATACGTTATGCGTTATACCTATATCTTAAAAGTAACTGACAAAGTGTACAATAAATTTAGATCTTATACGAATAAAGTGTTTTACTAACTTATATAAATGGATATACATAAATATATTATGATATTTATACTTATATAAATGGATTTAAAGGAAGGTGATAAGTACAACATTGTTTTTGTGTAGGTAAGTAGGCACATACACGACATATCCGAAGCCACATCCATCCATGCAAACATCATTAATATTTATTACTTTCAAAAAAAAAAAGGTAATTTAAAGTTATACAATGGCCACACTGGAACAAAAACCAAGTTGGGACATGTCGAGACAAATAAAATATCGATATCGACTTTTTAGTTGAAATCTTATCAAAAATTAAAGTTAATAGTGTAGGGACATTGTATGGTATGAAAGGCTCCAAAATGCTTGCACTTTTTTGTTAAAACGTTACTTTTTGTACTTAATAAGGTCACTTGTACTCGTTATTTTAATAATTATTATTATAATCCCAAGCTTCACCAATGCCCATAAACTCAATTTCTTATGAAGAAAATGAATTTATCTATAAAAATATCGGATGGTTAATACATGAACAAGTGGTAACTGCGAACTATCAATATGATATAAAATATTAGGTAGGTTCGAAACAGGAAATTCATGTAAGTACCTACCTACAGCACTGTAAAATAATACTTACAAGTGAATTAAATTAAAAATTAAAAAAACCCCCGCCCCAAACGTAATACGCAATTCACCATTTTTAATAGCGGCCATCTTGGATTTTAAATTTTATATAGTAGACTGTATTTAACTTATTAAGCCCTTTCATTTAGTACCCATATTGAGGGAGTTGTGGAAGAATAAAGTAATCCGCCATTTTGTAGCGGCGGCCATCTTGGACCGATTTCCACCAAACACACACACACACACAAAGACAGACAGACACGTCAAACTTATAACACCTCGTCGTTTTTGCGTTGGGGGTTAAAAATGGGGAAGTCAATACTAACGTGACATGGCAACATAATTTTCAGGCTAGCCAACGTAAAGGCTAGAGGTAAAATAACTGTGAATGATCTTTAGTGCACATGCAGGCTGTTTTTGTGTGTGTATTATATTCGTGTGCGTGTATTTATGGTAGTGTTGGATAATTTTGACGTAAGCGTTCTTAGCGACATTATTGAAAATTCATTAGTGTGGAATCGTTATATTAGTGTGAGTTGCCTCTCCCCCCGCCAAGATGCCAGCATTTTTCACATAGAAATTAGTCCGCGTATCTTCTCCCTAAGCTAAGAACTCGTTGCGTTTTTTGAGAATTTTTTTCTTTCGAAATTGATTCTCTTGCTGTTTTTCAATATATACCTAACACTGATAACACTTTTATGTGTGAAAAGCAGCTGAAATTTTGTATTGAGATAGCTTAGACCCTGGAATAACATATAGGCTACATAAGTACTGCGGGTAAAACCGCTGGGCGCAGGTAGTACAACATAAATTTTAATAACAAGATACGCGTTTATTTGGTTCACTGGTTCAGCCAAATATTTTTTTAACTGATTTAACCTAATATAAGATTACGAAAAATACCTAATTATACCTACCTCTTATTACCTTTCGTCATAATATGTAATAATATTTTGACCAAAGTATCGATAGTGAGTATCGATAATTTCAAGCACTACCGTTGTTAACGTAAAATGTGCGTCATCTAGTGCACATGCAAGCGGTTTCTGTGTGTGTATTATGTTCGTGTGCGTGTATTTATGGTAGTGTTGGATAATTTTGACGTAAGCGTTCGTAGCGACTTGACTGAAAATTCATTAGTGTGGAATCGTTATATTAGTGTGCGTTGCCTCTCCCCCCGCCAGAATGGCAGCATTTTTCACATAGAAATTAGTCCGCGTATCTTCTCCCTAGACTAAGAACTCGTTGAATATACCATTCAAATCTATTTTTCACAAGATGCTCCATTATTTTCATTATGACTGGTGACAAGGCTATTGGGCGATATGATGATATTTCGCTAGCTGGTTTATTGGGTTTTTTATTGGCAACACTATTTGACATTTCCAATTACACGGAATATCACCTGTCATTAATACACTATTGACAGATAAAATGAAAGGGCTTTTTCTCTAAGATTCGAAAAGAAACAATACGGTAAACCGTCCTCGCCCGGCGCAGTACCTTAATAACAGATAAAACTCCCTTTAACTCGTTCATAGAAAACGGAGCATCAAGACCAGGCTCACAAGAAGGAACTGATGGAGGAATATTATTAGTGACTAAATCTTTGTGTGGAACAGTGGGAGGAGCTAATTGATCTAAAAAAGTTTCAAATAATGATGGTTCTAGAGATGGAGAGTCAGATGAAGATGCCATAGCCGATCTAAACCTTCTAATATTACGCCAAACTACAGACGGTTTAGTATTAGGAGCAAGAGAACCACAGTATTGTTTCCAGCCGTTGAATCTCTTATTTTTAAGAAGCTTCTTTGTTTCCTTTATAATACTTATTAAAGAATCAAAATTTTCATCAGTCATTTCAGAAATGTACTTTATTTCAGCCTCTTTTCTCTTTCTAACGGCTAAGCTGCACTCCTCATCCCACCATGGTGGAGAAGGAATTTTACCAGACACTGAATTTTTTATAGGAAATGTATCACATGCAACTTCATCAATAATTTTAGTAAAGGCGTTCGCCCGAACGGAAGTCTCCTGGGAATCAGGGGGAAGAGAAGCAACTTTATCTTCCACAGCTGCCATAAAAGAGCTCCACTTTTTTTGTTTAATAATATATTTAAATCAAGGAGAACGAGAAGGCCTAAATGGTATGTGTATATGTGAAAAATTTATGAGTATTGGGAAATGGTCACTACCATATGTAGAATTTAGAACCTGCCAGGTAGTAGAGGAAGCAATTTGAAGTGAACAAATTGTCAGGTCTATAGCACCATTCTGAGATGGATCCGTCCTACGAGTAGGTGTACATGTATTGAGGATGCAAAGATTTAAATTATCCAATATATCTAATAATTCCTCTCCATATAAGCTGGAGATAGAGCTACCCCAGGAGCAATGTTGAATATTAAAATCTCCCATTACTACAAATGGCTTTGGAAGATTAGATAGGATAGATTTAATTTCCTGTAAGACTATATAATTTGGATGAGGAATATATACAGATATATAAGATATATTACTTATTTTAATAGCTACTATAGAAAAATTATCATAGGAAGGGAGAGAAAGAAGGGAGTATAACAAGAGTTTATTTACAAGAATGGCAGCTCCTCCATGACCATCAGGACGATCGTCCCGAAGGCAGGAGAAGCCACGGATATTAAAAACGGAGCCTGGTATACGCCAGGTTTCTGACAAGGCTATTACAAAAGGGTTATATTGATTTATAATGTTTATAAGATCACTTTTCTTGCTCCGGACACTGCGACAATTTCATTGAATTGCTGTTTTGTGATCCATTATTATGTGAAGTTTTTGAAATTATATCAATTATTGAAGCAGCGTAGTTCGGTTTAGTAACATTGGATTGGAGTAATAAATTAAGTAACATAGTAATTATTTGAGTAATGGATTGTGTTGAAGAGTCATTATTTGTGCTATATGCACAACCATTTGATGGAGATGGACGGTCATAATCCTTTGTTAATGACCTGTGAGTGACATAATCATAGCTTTTTCCTAATTTAGGTAGAGACTTAGGTTTTGCTATAACAGTTTTCCTATATGATGTTGTAGATGGATGTTGGGAAGATGACTTTGCCCTATACTGTTGATCAATTGGTGTAGCAGCAACCTCTGAATAAGGACGTGACACGCAATTTTATAGCCTCAGCATATGAAATACAGCTATGTGCCATTGTTGTTTTAATTTGTTTCTGTCTAGACATCTCAGGACATGTTTTGCTGATGGCAAAGTGTACTCCACCGCATAAGCAACATGAGACACAATCCTCATCAACCCTGCAAGATTCTCCTGTGTGCTCTTTACCACATTTGTAGCATCGAGGTTTGGATCTGCACTGAATCTTAGTATGACCGTATCTACAACAATTATAGCACTGTATAGTGGGGAATGTATAAGTGTCAACAGGTAAAGCATTAATACACATATAAATTCTCTTGGGAAGTATTTGTCCGTCAAACGTTAAAACAACTGTTTGGGTTGGCTTCCAAGAAGGAGTGCCATCAACCACAACTTTGTAATTTAACCTGCGCGCCTTTAGAATTTGACCACATTCAAAAGTGATCTTATAAACATTATAAATCAATATAACCCTTTTGTAATAGCCTTGTCAGAAACCTGGCTTATACCAGGCTCCGTTTTTAATATCCGTGGCTTCTCCTGACTTCGGGACGATCGTCCTGATGGTCATGGAGGAGCTGCCCTTCTTGTAAATAAACTCTTGTTATACTCCCTTCTTTCTCTCCCTTCCTATGATAATTTTTCTATAGTAGCTATTAAAATAAGTAATATATCTTATATATCTGTATATATTCCTCATCCAAATTATATAGTCTTACAGGAAATTAAATCTATCCTATCTAATCTTCCAAAGCCATTTGTAGTAATGGGAGATTTTAATATTCAACATTGCTCCTGGGGTATCTCTATCTCCAGCTTATATGGAGAGGAGTTATTAGATATATTGGATAATTTAAATCTTTGCATCCTCAATACATGTACACCTACTCGTAGGACGGATCCATCTCAGAATGGTGCTATAGACCTGACAATTTGTTCACCTCAAATTGCTTCCTCTACTACCTGGCAGGTTCTAAATTCTACATATGGTAGTGACCATTTCCCAATACTCATAAATTTTTCACATATACACATACCATTTAGGCCTTCTCGTTCTCCTTGATTTAAATATATTATTAAACAAAAAAAGTGGAGCTCTTTTATGGCAGCTGTGGAAGATAAAGTTGCTTCTCTTCCCCCTGATTCCCAGGAGACTTCCGTTCGGGCGAACGCCTTTACTAAAATTATTGATGAAGTTGCATGTGATACATTTCCTATAAAAAATTCAGTGTCTGGTAAAATTCCTTCTCCACCATGGTGGGATGAGGAGTGCAGCTTAGCCGTTAGAAAGAGAAAAGAGGCTGAAATAAAGTACAATTCTGAAATGACTGATGAAAATTTTGATTCTTTAATAAGTATTATAAAGGAAACAAAGAAGCTTCTTAAAAATAAGAGATTCAACGGCTGGAAACAATACTGTGGTTCTCTTGCTCCTAATACTAAACCGTCTGTAGTTTGGCGTAATATTAGAAGGTTTAGATCGGCTATGGCATCTTCATCTGACTCTCCATCTCTAGAACCATCATTATTTGAAACTTTTTTAGATCAATTAGCTCCTCCCACTGTTCCACACAAAGATTTAGTCACTAATAATATTCCTCCATCAGTTCCTTCTTGTGAGCCTGGTCTTGATGCTCCGTTTTCTATGAACGAGTTAAAGGGAGTTTTATCTGTTATTAAGGTACTGCGCCGGGCGAGGACGGTTTACCGTATTGTTTCTTTTCGAATCTTAGAGAAAAAGCCCTTTCATTTTATCTGTCAATTGTCAATAGTGTATTAATGACAGGTGACATTCCGTGTAATTGGAAATGTCAAATAGTGTTGCCAATAAAAAACCCAATAAACCAGCTAGCGAAATATCATCATATCGCCCAATAGCCTTGTCACCAGTCATAATGAAAATAATGGAGCATCTTGTGAAAAATAGATTTGAATGGTATATTCAACGAGTTCTTAGTCTAGGGAGAAGATACGCGGACTAATTTCTATGTGAAAAATGCTGCCATTCTGGCGGGGGGAGAGGCAACGCACACTAATATAACGATTCCACACTAATGAATTTTCAGTCAAGTCGCTACGAACGCTTACGTCAAAATTATCCAACACTACCATAAATACACGCACACGAACATAATACACACACAGAAACCGCTTGCATGTGCACTAGATGACGCACATTTTACGTTAACAACGGTAGTGCTTGAAATTATCGATACTCACTATCGATACTTTGGTCAAAATATTATTACATATTATGACGAAAGGTAATAAGAGGTAGGTATAATTAGGTATTTTTCGTAATCTTATATTAGGTTAAATCAGTTAAAAAAATATTTGGCTGAACCAGTGAACCAAATAAACGCGTATCTTGTTATTAAAATTTATGTTGTACTACCTGCGCCCAGCGGTTTTACCCGCAGTACTTATGTAGCCTATATGTTATTCCAGGGTCTAAGCTATCTCAATACAAAATTTCAGCTGCTTTTCACACATAAAAGTGTTATCAGTGTTAGGTATATATTGAAAAACAGCAAGAGAATCAATTTCGAAAGAAAAAAATTCTCAAAAAACGCAACGAGTTCTTAGCTTAGGGAGAAGATACGCGGACTAATTTCTATGTGAAAAATGCTGGCATCTTGGCGGGGGGAGAGGCAACTCACACTAATATAACGATTCCACACTAATGAATTTTCAATAATGTCGCTAAGAACGCTTACGTCAAAATTATCCAACACTACCATAAATACACGCACACGAATATAATACACACACAAAAACAGCCTGCATGTGCACTAAAGATCATTCACAGTTATTTTACCTCTAGCCTTTACGTTGGCTAGCCTGAAAATTATGTTGCCATGTCACGTTAGTATTGACTTCCCCATTTTTAACCCCCAACGCAAAAACGACGAGGTGTTATAAGTTTGACGTGTCTGTCTGTCTTTGTGTGTGTGTTTGGTGGAAATCGGTCCAAGATGGCCGCCGCTACAAAATGGCGGATTACTTTTTTCTTCCACAACTCCCTCAATATGGGTAATGGGTACTAAATGAAAGGGCTTAATAAGTAAAATACAGCCTACTATATAAAATTTAAAATCCAAGATGGCCGCTATTAAAAATGGTAAATTGCGTATTACGTTTGGGGCGGGGGTTTTTTTAATTTTTAATTTAATTCACTTGTAAGTATTATTTTACAGTGCTGTAGGTAGGTACTTACATGAATTTCCTGTTTCGAACCTACCTAATATTTTATATCATATTGATAGTTCGCAGTTACCACTTGTTCATGTGTTAACCATCCGATATTTTTATAGATAAATTCATTTTCTTCATAAGAAATTGAGTTTATGGGCATTGGTGAAGCTTGCGATTATAATAATAATTATTAAAATAACGAGTACAAGTGACCTTATTAAGTACAAAAAGTAACGTTTTAACAAAAAAGTGCAAGCATTTTGGAGCCTTTCATACCATACAATGTCCCTACACTATTAACTTTAATTTTTGATAAGATTTCAACTAAAAAGTCGATATCGATATTTTATTTGTCTCGACATGTCCCAACTTGGTTTTTGTTCCAGTGTGGCCATTGTATAACTTTAAATTACCTTTTTTTTTGAGAGTAATAAATATTAATTTGTAATAAAATATTCAATTAAAAAAAAAATCTAAAGAAAATTAGAAAAAATTTCAAGTAGGTATGTACCTAATAGAAAAACTTGTAATTTTTTTTTAATGTATTTAATTTTTAATACTAAATTGAATAATTTTGCAAAGGCAGAAAAATATCATATTATTGAACGTTTTTTAGTATCAGGGACCTAAGCTACGATTTTTTTGAAATCGTTTTTGTGAAAAACGCTAGATTGGTTGTCTCGTTTTCCTTTTTGAACATAGGGTGGATAGTGGATAGTGTTTGGGACTGGCCGACCCGCGGTTTCACTCGCGGTTGATTTGTTATAATAACCTAGTACCTACTCTCAGATATATTTATATAGATTTTGAGATATCCAGGCTGGTTATTTATACATGTTAATAATTAGGAATGTGAGTGTTTTTGTTTAAATGTATATAATAATATGAATACTGGTTTTTAGTATTACAATAACGGACGTAAAATAGACGTTCATAATATTATATAACTACTCATACGTAAAATTTACCCCAAGTTAGGTCTTGCATGATTTAGTGGCAACACATAGTAATTTTTAGTATTTTGCTTATTTTTTGTATTTTAGTTGATATTTCGACAAAATTATGGCTAAATATGGAAAGTAACATGATCCTCTTGTAAACTAAATGTTTTGTCATCGCGTTTTGCACCATAAAACACTACAATTGGCCAATTTTTGCTCACGACTTAGCCTGTTGCGGTCGTTTGCTGAATGACGCGTAAGTGTCACAACTAGTTTTAATAAACAAGCCGGATTGGGAATGAGTTCTTTGTATGTGTGTGTTGACAACGGGGGTCGCCTAGTGGTTACTCATCCATGTGGCTTATTCATCCGAGGGTATATTGAAAGTCAAGGAAAATTATCACATAGTCAATTTGGTTTCCATAAAAATAAAAGTACTCTTGATAGCATTGCTGTGTTTACAACTGATATAAGAATAGCATTTTCACACAATCAATCGGTTGTAGCAGCCTTTTTAGATATTCATGCCGCCTACGATAATGTTTTAATAGAAATTTTAAAACAAAAGTTAATAAACCTTAATATTCCCCACGTTATAGTAAATTTTATTTCTAACATGTTAGCTGGTAGAAAAATAAAGTTGGACGCATCAAATTGTTATAGAATAGCTTGGAAAGGGCTTCCTCAAGGCTCAGTGCTCAGCCCGTTGCTGTATAATATATACACCTACGACTTAGAACCATCCTTATTTGAGGAAGTCAGTGTACTTCAATATGCTGACGACCTACTTATATATACTGCAGATTCATCAATAGAATTAGCCTCGAGAAGAATAACTTCTGGACTTGATAACCTGAAAATTTGGCGCAATAAAAATGGTTTGGAACTTTCTGCTTCCAAAAGCTCCATTGTTCCGTTTTCCAGAAAACGATTGTTACCTACATTTGAAATAAAATATGATAACATTACGATTCCTACTTTAACTCATACAAAATTCTTAGGTGTAGTTTTAGATAGCAAACTTTCTGGACTTCCTCACTGTAAATACGTGGTAGCAAAGTGCGAAAAATCATTAAATATCATGCGATGTCTCTCGGGTGTTTGGTGGGGAGCACATCCTTTTTCTATGAAGCTCCTGTACAATGCGTTAATAAGAAGTATTCTGGATTATGGAAGTTTTTTGTTAGATCCTGGCAACGTGTCTGCATTTAAGAAATTAGACGTTATTCAATCTAAGGCTCTTCGAATTGTTACTGGTGCTATGAGATCCAGCCCGATCAATGCCCTGCAAGTTGAATGTGTTGATCCTCCACTGAATCTTAGACGGCAATTCCTGGCAGACAGGCTCTTTTATCGTATCTTCCAAACATCAAATCATCCTCTCACTCATAAGCTTTGTAATTTATCACAGTTAATACCAATGTCGAATTATTGGTTCCACAAGAAACCTCCGTGCCTAATTACAAGTTTTCAAAATCACAATACATTGTTAGCCCCTACTCACCAATCCTCGAAACTCTCCTTGTTTTCTTGTAAATACCAAGCTTTAACACTGTCTCCGGAAATTTATTTTAACTTAAAGCATAACTAAGGATATTAACAGTTCCAATTCAGAATTTAATGCTATTTTAGGCACTAATTGGCCGGGTTGGCATTATTTATTTACTGATGCCTCTAAACATTCTCAGCTTGGATGCGTAGGCGTTGGTGTATATCACCACAATTTTCGAATAACTCAGCAAATCAAATGTCCCCCTGAAACTTCCGTTTACACTGGTGAATGCATTGGTTTATTGAAAGCATTAGAATATGTTAAGACAGCTAAACTTAATAAAGCGGTAATATTCATAGACTCCCTGAGTTCTTTACAAGCTATAAAAAGATATCCTTGTAGAGCAAAACCTTTTACTCCTGTCATTGCCAAAATGAGAGAAATTCTTTTTGAATATTGCCTAAAAAATATTTCTATTGTTTTTGTCTGGGTTCCAAGTCATTGCGGTATCATAGGGAACGAAAAGGCAGATGTTCTGGCTAATGAGGCGGTTGAGTGTGGCGACATATTTCCATACAAAAATTACTGTCATGATCTGGCTGCTATTCCAAAGTATCGGCTCTTCAACTCGTGGAGTGTGGCTTGGGAGGCAATTAGCAATATGAAAGGCAAATACTATTATAGTTTACAACCAGACATTCCTAAGAAACCGTGGTTCTTCAATTTGAAGCTTGGAAAGATGGTAACATCTATCATTATAAGAATGAGGCTGGGCCATGTTTGTACACCAGCTCATCTTTCCAGGCTTCGAATTATAGACAGCCCAGAATGTCAGTGTGGACATGACTTTGGGGATTTAAACCATCTTTTTCTTTCCTGTCCTAATTACAATTCTGCCGCTTTTTTTTCAGACCTCCAATCATCCGATATCCCGTTTCCTGTAAATATCTCCTATCTGTTATGTAATCCTAAAACATATAATCTTTTATCATTATTATGTCGCTCTTTTAACACGGGCTAAGCCCGGGCCTTTTTATAGGCGTACACGGAGACAAAAAAGTCCAACGCGCAGAGGCCCTTTTGAGCTTTTAATATAAATGTAATGGGTGACACTTATTGGAGTCTGTCTGTGAGTCCATCTATAGAAAATGGGCTCAAAGACAGTCTCCGCCAAGTGCCAGGACTATTGCTAATTAATGGAAACTACTTGAACTAGGCTATGGATGTGCATTCTAAATTATTTATTACTAGCTGACCCGCGCGCACTTCGTAGCGCGTGACAGTAAATTATTCATATATTAATGAATTTGATGCAGACCATTTAATTCGATTTCCAATTCCACGGAAAAGAGGGATTCAATTCACGGGTTTTCTGCGACTTAATGGGCGTAGAATTAGTAAAGGCTGGCAAACCTTGCCAATATGTAACTACGATCGAATCACCTACTATTCAAAATGTCTATTGGACGTTTCGCCTACGTTCATAATAACTATTGGTTGAAATCAATATTGGACGATTCGCCTACGGTTAACTCAGCTACGGTCGATTGAGCTATGGTTGATTAAACTATTGGACGATTTGCCTATTTTTGACCGAACTAACGGACGTTTCACGTATTTTTAGACCATGTTTCCGGCTGCTAGTCAGGTATGACAGTTAAAAAATACTTGTTTATAGTACAGAATTCAGAAACGTGTTGTTTTTGATACCTGAATGATTTCTATCTGTAGGTGCGCAGACAGCTTATTATGCCACTTTGTCATGATGAGGTAGATGAAAGAAGATGCCAAAATGCCTGAAGATGCCATGACACAGGATAAATAATTCAGTAATAAGAAAAATATCTGGCGCTTCGCCGGCCGCTGCCGCGGCACGCTCGCTTCGCTCGCTCGGCTCGCGCATTGTGGTCACTGTTCAAACCTAACCTAACCAACAGATTTCGGTTTGCCCTGAATACTGTACTAAAAACACGCGTAGCAAAGAATTTATAAACCGTAGGTGAGTCGTCCATAGTTGAATTAACCAATATATCAAATGAACATTGGCCGAATCGCCCATTAGTTCACATGCCCATAGTTTAATCAACCGCAGGCGAGTTGCACTGTAAGCGAGTCGTCCAATATGTGAAATGAACTTATGCGAATCGACCGTAGTTATATCGACCGTAGTTGAAACGACCGTAGGTATTATGAAACGTAACCCGTCCATGCGGGCAAAGCCATGAGAATAAGCTAGTGACTGATGTATCTGTATAACGTACAGCCTCAACCGCTAGCTGGATTGGGTTGAAATTTGGAACATAGAAAGGTTTCATGACGTAGACCACTGCTAACAGAAGCGGGTGCCACGCAGCGACGGGCGGACGTCGCGATAGTTTTTTGCAAGTATTTAGTGTAATTTACGTTATTTACTTTTGACGTATGTATACATAATATAATAAATTATATAAAATGTCAAAAAAATAGCATGCGATATTATGCTGTTTTTGAGGTAAGTTAGTAAGAAGTTATTTTTTTTATTTTTAAAAGTATTCTGCTGAAGTAAGAGTGCGAGTAAGAGACCGAGTAAGAGTCCAAGTAAGAGTCCAAGTAAGAGTCCGAGTAAGAGTGCAAGTGAGAAACTGAGTAAGAATTCGAGTAAGACTGCGTGTAAGTGTCCGAGTAAGAGTGCGAGTAATAGTCCGAGTAAGAGTGCGATTAAGATTCCGAGTAAGAGTCCGAGTAAGAGTGCGAGTAAGAGACCGAGTAAGAGTGCGAGTAAGAATCTGAGTAAGAATTCGAGTAAGACTGCGAGTAAGAGTCCGAGTAAGAATGCGAATAAGAATCTGAGTAAGAATTCGAGTAAGACTGCGAGTAAGAGTCCGAGTAAGAGTGCGAGTAAGAGCCCGAGTAAGAGTTTGAGTAAGAGTGCGAGTAAGAGACCGAGTAAAAGTCCGAGTAAGAGTGCAAGTGAGAGACCAAGTAAGTGTGTGAGTAAGAGTCCAAGTCTTGTCTCTTGTCTTGTCTCTTGTCTTGTCTCTTGTCTTGTCTCTTGTCTTGTCTCTTGTCTTGTCTCTTGTCTTGTCTCTTGTCTTGTCTCTTGTCTTGTCTCTTGTCTTGTCTCTTGTCTTGTCTCTTGTCTTGTCTCTTGTCTTGTCTCTTGTCTTGTCTCTTGTCTTGTCTCTTGTCTTGTCTCTTGTCTTGTCTCTTGTCTTGTCTCTTGTCTTGTCTCTTGTCTTGTCTCTTGTCTTGTCTCTTGTCTTGTCTCTTGTCTTGTCTCTTGTCTTGTCTCTTGTCTTGTCTCTTGTCTTGTCTCTTGTCTTGTCTCTTGTCTTGTCTCTTGTCTTGTCTCTTGTCTTGTCTCTTGTCTTGTCTCTTGTCTTGTCTCTTGTCTTGTCTCTTGTCTTGTCTCTTGTCTTGTCTCTTGTCTTGTCTTTTGTCTTGTTTTGTCTCTTGTCTTGGGTTTCAATATACGCCGCCACGACATGATAGGTAAGTAGGTAGGTATAGTAGGGATACTATGCTGGAATAAAACCTATTGTAGTTCCCAGATTAGGCTTCTTAATTATGAACCAACTTTAGTTTTAATCTACCTGTTATTATGTACCTACTTTTTATTGAATTGAAGAGTGATCAATCGTATTTATTTTTAACTCCCGACGCAAAGACGAAAGGGTGTGATAAGTTTGACGTGTCTGTCTCATAGATTCGATTTAGATTTTGTTTGAAAAGTAAGTTAGGCGGAAGTGTTCTTAGGTATTTTTAGTCATAGCCGCAAAAAACGCGGCTTCATCCCGCGTGTACTAAGTTTGATACAATACATTTTCAAATCTCATTCGACTGTTGCATTTTTGTAACGGACATTCAGTGGTTCCTAAGCGGACGTAGTAAGGTACATATAGGTAGGTAATATGAAATAGAAATAAAAGCTTGTAAAAAAAAATATCAATAAATGTACAAAAATAATATAATTAATTTATAATAACTCATCTAGATATTAGCTCAAGTAAGTAGATGATATGAAATAGGTAGGTACCTACTGTATGCGGGCAGCGGCTGCCCGGCAGCCCTATGACTCGCGCATGTACCGCGAGACTGTAGGTAATTTTTTTTACGAAAAGTGTATGTTTAGCTCGCTCTGAGCGGTTAGGAAGTTTAAACATCCATTACAATAAGTGCGCGAGCAGCTAGCTGCGAGCGCCGAAAAAAAAATTTAATCTTTACCATGAAATATGTGCGAAATTCGTAACTCTACACTCTACAATGCTTCTGGGGGTGCCTTGGCCCCCTGCCCCCCCCCCCCCCTAAATCCGCCTATGATTATCTATAACACAGATAAAAGGTTCTATAATAATCATTGCAAAATTTTACTAACATTATAAACGTGAAAGTTTGTGTCTGGATGTATGCCTAAATGGGTGTGAACAGATTTTATGTCTGTGTGTCTCCGGATAACCAGTGATTTTTACAAAAGATCCCCCTAGATGGAGCGCCACAATCGCGTGATTTTAAGTTAAAATATCTACAGATTTTTAACAATTCATAATTTCTCATATTTAATTTCTCAATTAAATAGGTACATAATATTTAATTAATCTAACAATTAAAAAATATATAATAAATGAAGTATTCACAGTAAATATAAATCTATTATTTAGTTCCGCTAGGTTACGCGGGACTCTTTTCTAAAACTGTTTGCAGAATAAACGATATTTCTTTTTCTTAGGACATTAGTTCCATTATTTTCCGTGGCGCTAGCTTGTATGAAAAATAATTTACTTTTACAATGAACTTTAAATGAATTTTTCTATTTATCTTCAGATGATTTTACATGTTTTAGAAATTAAAAATAAGCAGCAAAAAGATATTTATTACTGATATTTACACGCATCATGCGCACATTAGATTAGTTTCATTATTTTCCGCTGGCACTGATTCATATGAGAAATAAGTTACATTTACTAATTTACCTACCTATGTACAGACCCTGGCTACTATATAGCATCAAAGTACTCGTCAAGACGAATCAAATGAGCCCAAACTCGATGGGGTTTTTTCTTTTAATCACGGAGTTCCTATGGCCACCTTCCAGCTCCGTCATCGGACCCTGGTTACTATATAGTATCAAAGTACTCGTCAAGACGAATCAAATGAGCCCAAACTCGATGAGGTTTTGTCTTTTGATTACGCGGTTCCTATGACTACCTTTCTTGTTTATTAGCATTTTATATGCGAATCTTTAGATTGATATAACTCTTTTATTTATGAACCGATTTGACTAAAACCAACACTAAGGTTCAAGTAGAGAAAACTGCAACGTATTAGTGAAAATTTTATTCAAATCGGTGGTGTTGTTTAACCACACCAGTGACACAAACTATTTACAAATTTAGCCCAAATTAAACTAAAGGTCAACCACAAGTTTACAGCAACATCGATAGATGGCGTCTGTAGCGTTTTTAGCACTATTTTTTTTTGAATTGAATTTACTTTATATTCTATTACTTTTATTTCGAATTTTTGATGTAAATTAGGGGCGATGTGTCCGATATAAATGATTATTATTTATTTTATTATTTTATTTTACGTTTCCCTAGGAAAAATTGACAAAATGTTTTACGAATTAGATCGCGCAAGCGACTTTTTCGCGTCGTTTTGTTCATATGCGTATTTTCACAGTTCACCTTAGTAAAGGATCACAATGAATGGGGAGAAATTTCCATTCTTATTATATGTATGGATGGATATGGATATGGATATGGATATGGATTAATAATAGTATCAATATTTAAGTTTATATCAATTAATATTACATAATATTTATTTAATATTAAATTTGTAAATAATTTTGAGATAAGTTTTAATAAGTGTATAAAAAAGCTAAAAGTGATGTAAATATTTTGTTTGTTACTGTAATATTATAATATGTTTAACTGAATCCTCTCCTTATTTCTATTCCAAATTCCGATCCTATAATCGATTTATTTTACGCGCGTATATTTTCCCTGCTTTTGTTAACACAATTACATAAAAGTATAATAACACGAGTCATCACAAGAACTTGATATTGGCAAATGCACTAATCGTGTGGTGCCATACTCCTGTGGAGATGAAGAGGAAAAAAAAAAAAACTTCAGTGGCATTATCACCAGCCAGTATTTAGGTAGCTCTACTTGACAAAAAAGGTTTTATTCACCATGCCTATTAACAACTTCAGTGGAATTATCGTCAGCCAGTATTTCAGATAGCTCTACTTGACAAAAAAGGTTCTATTCACCATCCCTATTGATGATTTCAGTGGAATTATCACCAGCTAGTATTTTTGGCAGCTCGGCGCTCTTAAAGTTGAGACCATAAGGTCGCAAGTGGTATATCAGGTAGTCTAATACATACATGTATTCTGCACTTACGTAGTGGAACGATACCGCGTGGTCTGAACAACAATCTAGACCCTGGAACAAGAGAAATATTGAGAAATACGAATCGATTTTTTTATTTCACTAGCTACAGTGCCCTCCTACCGAAGCACAGCAATGTTTGAACATCACTGCTCAGGCGGTAGAATAACTAACGGTAGCTCTGTTGGGGTCGACCTCCTGCAAAGGAAGTCTACCCCCGGATGTTAGTTTATTATAATAATAAATTAACTACTATGCACTCAATCATACAGTGTTGAATATTACATTCAGTAATATTAAATGGAAAAGTAAGTATATTTTCTTCTTTAATTAATAATAATAATTGAGGTTTATACACTCCAACAGAACAGGTTACCCTACTTACACTGTCAGAGTGAAATCACAATTTATATTGGGGGTTTATTATTATTTTTTTATGTGATGAAGTAGAAGACAAGACGCTCTCCTTATGTTAAAAGATAACGCTGCCCATAATCAGTACAGTGCTACTTAGGATTTCACAATGATGTGTAATTCTAGAAGCACTGCACCAACGCTTTTAAATGGGTTTATTATTATTTTTTATTATGTCCTCACCTCATCAGTAGGGTAGTATATATAGTCCCAATACCAGAAATTCTTGTCAGGCTTGGAGAACAGGTGGTCTCGCGGCATGAAGGGGAAGAACCGCCCGCGCTGTAGCGAGTCGCGGGAGTCCATCGCTTTCACGCCTATGTTCTCTAGGCATTTACCTGGAAAACAAGTCGAAAATTCACAATAAATAAATGTTTTCTCTCAGTGTTATTTAACCCTTAAGTTAAGAATCCGAGACGAACTAAAGTCACCGACATAGCCCGGCGGATTAGCAAGCTGAAGTGGCAATGGGCAGGCCACATAGCGCGCAGAGCGGACGGCCGATGGGGTCGAAAAGTGCTCGAGTGGAGACCACGGACTAGCAAACGAAGCGTAGGACGTTCACCTACAAGGTGGACAGACGACCTTATAAAAGTCGCCGGAAGACGCTGGATGCAGGTCGCTTCCAACCGGTACATATGGAAGTCCAAAGGGGAGGCCTAGGTTCAGCAGTGGACGTCTTACAGCTGAGATGATGATGATGATGAAGCTAAGAAACTCAAACAGGCCAGCCTGGCTGAGAAGTTTGCTCCTAAAGCTAGTCTAGAGCGGTAAAAAAATACCCACCCCCATCAAATCACATATCCCCAGCATAGAAACTGCCACCGGGTAGTGACTTATCCTGGCCGGTCTGGAGGTCTTTGAACAGACTTCGAGCCGGTGATGGTAGATGCCAAGAAAATCGGGTTTAGTGGGATTTTTCTGGGGATGACAAGTGCGATTGCTGTCCAAACAATGGCACACCTGATCTGTCCTGATCTGCGCAGTATGTGGGACACTTATTTATTTTTAACCTTTTTCTCGTTTCTCTACCTTTGGAATCGGAGTGAATCGTGGCCGAATATGAGAGATCGTCCCTAGATATAATATGTCCATTACAGATAAAAGTGACCTCCACCCACACCCACCCCGAGAATTTTACAAAAATGTGAAAAAAAAACCCCATGGTGGGAGTAAGCCCCATGATATGTTTACGTACCCATCTCAACGTCTTCAGCCCCGTGGTCGCTGGACTCGCACAGATGCGGGCTCGGCAGCGCCTTGTTCACGAACCGGTCCAACGCAGCTCGACTCAACACGTAGCCCGCCCCGCCGCTCATGTAGCCCTGGTACCGTGATATAATATACAGAGTTATTGGTCATTCACTACATCGATGTATTAATCCTTATTAGGAGGTCATTAGCTAGCAGAGAGGAAGTTATTTCGCCTTCTATGTTTAGTCTGCGAACATCACGCCGGATCGTGGCTTAACTATAATAATTAATAAAACTATCGCGAGTGTTCTCCATGACAAAAACAACAAAAAACGGCACAACTCACGTCTAATATTGCCGAGAATATCTCGACCACGGTTCGGACAATTACGATGTCCTTCATATTAGACATGAGTTGTGCCGTTTTTGTTGTTTTAGTTATCCATATCCATATCCATATCCATACATATAATAAGAATGGAAATTTCTCCCCATTCATTGTGATCCTTTACTAAGGTGAACTGTGAAAATACGCATATGAACAAAACGACGCGAAAAAGTCGCTTGCGCGATCTAGATCGTAAAACATTTTGTCAATTTTTCCTAGGGAAACGTAAAATAAAATAATAAAATAAATATAATAATCATTTATATCGGACACATCGCCCCTAATTTACATCAAAATTTTGAAGTAAAAGTAATAGAATATAAAGTAAATTCAATTCAAAAAAATCATAAAGCAAAAAGTGCGACAAACTAAAAATACGCCATCTATCGATGTGCCTGTAAACGAAAGTAGACCTTTAGTTTAATTTGGGCTAAATTTGTAAATAGTTTGTGTCACTGGTGAGGTGAAACAACACCACCGATTTGAATAAAATTTTCACTAATACGTTGCAGTTTTCTCTACTTGAACCTTAGTGTTGGTTTTAGTCAAATCGGTTTTTAAATAAAAGAGTTATATCAATCTAAAGATTTACTTATCTTATTACCTATATAAAATCGTTCGTACACTTTCGTGCTATCAACGCACAGCCCAAACGGCTGGACGGATCGAGCTGAAATTTGGACAGCGTATTTTTTGGAAAACTTCATCGTGCAATAAGAAGCGATTTTGCGAAATTCCCCCGGGAACGGGAATTATTCCCGAAAAACGTTTGTATGCAAATCCGTAACCGCTGAACCGATTGAGCTGAAATTTCGTGAAATGATTGTTGGGATTGTGATTAGAAACTTTGAATACTTTTTATGTCAGAAATTTACTTTAAAGGGGGGTAAAGGGGGGGTCGAAGTTTGTATGGGAAATTTAGAACCGCTGATCCTATTGAGCTAAAATTTGGCACAAAGGTAGTTTGAGTTGTAAAAAATGATATGGGATACTTTTTATTCCAGAAATCAACCTCTAAGGCGGGATAAAGGAGGTCAAAGTTTGAATGAAAAATCAGTAACTAATGACCCCATTAAGCTAAAATTTGGTTTAGATATAGCTTGAGCCTCTAAAAAGGATATGGGACAGTTTTTAACCCTGAAATTGGCCTTAGAGTGGAAGTCAAATTTTGTATAGGAAATCAGTAACCGCTAGCCCTATTTGATATGGATGTATGTAGTTAGACTCCAAAAAGGACATTTATTTATTGATTTTGAATAGTTTTTAACGCTCAAAAACATATTTTATAAAGAACACATACAAAATACAAACTCTTTTCCGATGTGCCACTATTTTACCCATTATGAAACAAGATGGCGCTGTTCGTCGTTAAAACTCGCAAGCGATTTGTTGGACATGAGTACCTTTTTAAACGACTTATGAAACCAAACCTTTTTGCTATTATGTAGTATTATTTATTAGTATTATGTTTAGTTGTGCATGCTGTGGCATCCTATAATTGTAGGATCACACAGACTAAAGACATAATAGCCTTAAGACTTTTAATTGTAATGTGTTTCCTGCGTTGGATGTCCTTAAATAAATAAATTATGCCAAAGGGCGGTCAACAATCCATGTCGTTATTCCTGAATCCTAGAGTTTTACAGACTGCGAGTCAAAAATTTAACACTTAATAATTACTATAAAATTAATGTAACTTTAAAATACCTGATATTAATTATTTTATTACATACCATATACCATATTTGTTGAATAATTTTATAAATAACTAGCTGACCCGGCAAACGTTGTTTTGCCATATAAATAATTAATAGGAATGATTAAAAGTTAATATGAGAGTTACACTGAGATAGCAAAATAATAATTGTTTTATTATAAATATATAATTTTATTATAAATCCGATTCTCACAGATACCGGATAAGCACAAAAAATTTCATCAAAATCGGTCAAGCCGTTTCGGAGGAGTATGGCAACGAAAACTGTGACACGAGAATTTTATATATTAGATATATTATATATATTCACTTTAAAGTTCCATCACATAATCAGAAAAATCATTGTCCTTAATTTTATGTTGAGTTTGTCTAATTGAATTATTATTATTTTATTAACTTTATGTGAGTAAATTCGTTTGCATGCCTTATTTAATAAAAGTCTTCGGAAGTTCTAAAGTTATTTTTTTTGTTGAGGTGGTTTTTAGGGTTCCGTAGCCAAATGGCAAAAACGGAACCCTTATGGATTCGTCATGTCTGTCCGTCCGTCCATCCGTCCATGTGTCACAGCCACTTTTTTCCGAAACTATTAGAACTATACGATTGAAACTTGGTAAGTAGATGTATTCGGTGAACCGCATTAAGTTTTTCACACAAAAATAGAAAAAAAATATTTTTTGGGCTCCCCATAGAACTAAAACTCATTTTATTCATCAAACCCATACGTTTTAGGTATCTACGGATTACGGATAGGTCTTCAATTATTGAGGTTTCTAATATCATTTTTTATTATTTTAAACGGTTTTATTTAGCTCACTCCGTTTGTTTTATTATTTTTTATTCTTGGGTCAAATTTAGTAAAAAAAAAATCGCAAATTTGAAATTTCGCCCTCTTCCTGTCAACCGATTCAAATGAAATTTGGTGTACGCCTTTGGTTCTGGTGACAATATAATTACGTATATTTAAAATTATTTTAAATCCAAGATGGCCGCCGCTACAAAAAAGCGGATTATATTTTTTTTCCAATCAATATGGGTATCAAATGAAAGGACTTGATAACTAGAATACAGTGCACTATACAAAATAAAAATCAAAGATGGCACTCGCTACAAAATGGCGGATAACCAATTTTTTTAATCTCATCAATATGGGTATCAAATGAATGGGGTTGACATGTTGAATACAGTGTACTAAAAAGCTGAAAAATAAAATCGTGAGGCACGTTAAATATCTAAATTCTAAATCCCTAATATGAACATTTAAACTGAAAATTGTAGAAAATAAAATTGTTCTTTACTTTTTGTGATTTTGTTGTTAATTGGAGACTCTTAAAAGGCCTGGAATAGCTTTTATTACAGAAACCAAGCTTAAGCAAGGGAGAAAGGGGGATCGGTGTTTTTATGGGAAATTAGTACCCGCAGCTCTAATTTTGCAGAAATTCGAAATAGATACAGCTTGAGCCAAAAGAAAGGACATAATTGAGATAGTCCCTTAGTCTTAGTTCCTTAAGTCAACAATGCATATAGGTGAAAGGGCCTTTCACCTTCCCTCACTTTTAAGGTCAGAGTTTTATGGGCATACCTACAGGAACCACGGAATCGATTTGAGTCTCGGGAATGATAGTATGAGGCATGAGGAACCGATTTAGCTTAAATTCCCAATATAGATAGTTAAAAGGAAAACAAATAGTTTTATGGAATAAGGAATTCTGGAAAAAGGAATCAATAGCCGCTAAATTGATTTAGCTGTAATTTTGTATTAAAATATTTTGAATTCCAGGAAAGTAACACAGGATTGTTTCCTGTGGTAGCGAAAAAAAACTGCATAGAAATACTTGGCTCGATTTTCTTCGCTATCCAGAGCGGGAGGAAATATAACTATGTATACTAATTCAACGCCGCGGGGATGGAAATCAAATCAATTTCGAAATAGCTGCAACAAAATGAAATTTAGAACCGTTGACTCTATCTATTACGCTAAAATTTGATACAACCTTTAGTTTGAGTCATGAAAAATGATACGAGACACTTTTTATCCCAGAAATCAACCTTTAAGGGGAGGAAAGGGGGGGGATGCAGTTTGGTTTTAGCTAAAATTTGGTCAACGTATTCTTAATATAACGTAGGCGACCAATAAGGAGGGATTTTGTGAAATTCCCAGGAGAACGGGAATTATTTCCGAAAAACGTTTGCATGGAAAGTTATTGAATAGTTTTTATGTCAGAAATTAACTATTAGGGAGAATCAGTATTACAGGCAGGAGGAAGGAGAGTCAGAGTTTTAATGGGAATTCAGGAATCACAGAATTGATTTGAGTCGTGAGAAAGATAGTGTGAGAAATTGGTAACCAATAATTATAATTTAACTTAGGTTTAGGTACATTACAGTAGAGATAAGTTTAAGGGTTACCGGGAAAGGACCACAAATAGTTCTAATTCCTGAAAAGAGGCGTGAAAATTTGTGAAGACAATCAACAACCGATAAACCGAGATAGTTTGACCTCCGGGAAAGGACACAGGACTGGTTCCTGCGATAGCAAAACAAAACTTCATAGATATACCCAGTCCGATATTATTCACTACCCACTGGGTTAAAACTATTTTACGCTCACAAAATCGCGGAGATGGAAATACAATCCTAAATGGCAGCACCAAACTTTCGCTTTATTGACTGTCACGCGCAACGAAGTGCGCGCGGGTCAGCTAGTATGTAATGAATAAAGTCATTAGCTTAATGAGCGATAGGTATGAGTAGAATACGAGTATATTATGTTATGTCGCTCTTAAACACGGGCTAAGCCCGGGCCTTTTTATAGGCTTACACGGAGACAAAAAAGTCCAACGCGCAGAGGCCCTTTTGAGCTTTTAATATAAATGGGTGAGACTTATTGGAGTCTGTCTGTGAGTCCATCCATAGAAAATGCATGTATTTATTTATTATGTAGTATGTTATGTATTATTATGTTCCTCCAAATTTACAGTTTTTTAAAGAAAACATTAAATATTAGCCCTGTGGTATTTTATTTATTATTAGGGTCGTTCTCCCAGGCCCACGAAAGTTTGGTCACACGGTCTTTATTCCTAAACTATCAAACATATAGCAATGAGACTAATTTTATGTCATTCTTTATTTATATGGCTATACGATTTTAACACTAAATAAATAAAATTACTTTCAATGACTTTGTAAAAAAATATTTAATGTTGAAATCGGGAGCAAAATGGGTGTTCTCCGCATGTCACACTCTCTTCGCGCTTGCGGAAATCCTCGGTAACTTTTACATTTAATTCATAAGCATATAAATATATACACCAAATGAATCGTATTTTAACTGTGCATCATAATGCCAAAGAATATTTATTATATATCTTCATTTACAATAGTTAGGAACCATTATGTCTCGGTCACACGATTTTGCTAGTTTCGCAAAAGCACAACATTTCGGCATATATCTTCCAAGACCACTGACTTATCGCTACAAGTTTAACTGCCTCGTAATTTCAGTTGTGTCTCCATGTTAATGAGGAAGACAAATTACGTCTATCGCCTTTTAAAAAATATATATGCGGAAAATAAACTTTGAATATTTTCGAGTACCCTCGGTCAAAAAACTTTCATGGGCATATTTTGAAATGTTTAAGTTTATAAATTTCCAGCCCATTATGAACTATTGTATGAGATAGATCTTCGAAATTATTGTAAAGTAGTTTGTTTGTTAGTTTACCGATAACTTTAACCGTAAAACTCAAAATTGTTGAATTTTCATAACTTTCGTGGCATAACATTCGTGGGATTTTCTCCACGAAAATTACACAGTGCACCATTTTTTCTCCTATAAGTGTTTTTATCCTATTAGTTTCTACTCAGAAGGATACACAATGGTCTCCAAATACATCATAATTAATTTATTCTAGTCCAGGGTAAGCCTGAACAAATCATCTGTCTTCTTCGTACCGGTCCTGAGACTTTATTCATCATAATCGTTTGATTTCCTCAGAAAGAACTAATACCGTGGGATTGTGACCGTAGGACCACAAGTGGGATACCGCCGTACCCACTTTGTCTGAAATGAACACCAAGATAGGCTCAGTCAGTAAACGCTTCTCTAAGAAGAGCTATCAAAGAAGTCAGGAATTCCGTAGAAGCACCGCCGAAAACAATATTAAATTATGTTCCCCTCACTCAGTTGCCGGGCGAATCCAGCCAAAAAATAGAGGACAAGCTCAAAAAAATATAAGATATGACAGCACAAATTATAGACAAAACAACACCACAAGTAACGTTCCCTTCGAAAACACCACAAACGCAATCTGCAGTCAATCTAACTCTAAACCTAGAACACACCCTCTTGACACACCCTCTTTTCAGTTACCAGTCACTCTTGACAGTTACCCTCAGAACTCCCCAAACGAACCCTTATTATTTCATCTTCTGACACTCCATCGACCAATCATCATCATCCAGTCCTCGAAAAGGTACCAAAACCGGGGCCCGTGTGGATAGGTGGAAAAGTGGTTCTCAGCTGCGCCCTGAAGACAAGATCTCACAAAAGTGAGAAGACTGATCGACCTTCAAGTCACTAAAGCAAAGAGTGAAAATTCTTTGACGTGCATAAAAATGTCTTAAACAGATATAGTAGAAATACTGAAAATGCAGCACAAACACCTGCTGCATGGTATCGATATGGCTAAACATACAATAAGGGCCAGGTTTATAAAAAGGGGCAGAAACAACCTGGAGTGCCACCCTGTCTTGGAATTCTCACGTCTGGCAGCAGCTGACAGAAGCAGGAAAAATCCATCTAGGAATCCAAAGGATTTGTTCCCTTGTCACATACGGTCAGTATGCAAGGCATAGAAGTGATGGGACTACAATGTAAGATCAAGGATTTTATACTGCTAACGGCACCAAGGTAAAAAGCAGGTCAGTCATCGCCCTCAGTGTCACAGACACAGCTCTAAATGGACTACGCCTTTTCCAAGCCAACCTTCAGCACTCTAAAAACGCCACGATCGAGCTTCTTGTATTGGCACAAGAGAAAGACATTTCCAATGTACTCGTCCAGGAACTCTACGTAGAGAAGACAGGAGAGTTGAGCTAAGACCAGGGCACCAAAGTCATCCAGTGCTCTTTGAGCCGCTAAAAACCAGTGAAAGCGGCGATCAGTGCGACGAGCGGTGTATTCGCAGACAATCTGGAGGTCCTTCATGAACCACAGCTTGTAACCGAGAACATTGCAGCCGTCCTTATTGAAGCTGGCCAGGTCAAACTTCTAATAGAGTCTGTAAGCTTTGAGGACGACCAAAACATTTACCCGTATCACCAGACGACAATTTTTTTCCTGCACGCCTTGATGTGCATCTTGACGATCCCGCATCCGCACGAACTGGAAGTTTGTCTAACATGTTGCATGAAAACAATCCATGTCATGCCGAAAGGCAATTTCGAAGCTGAGGGTAGTCCGAGAGCGAAGTGCTGTTCTTTAAAAAAGCTGATTACAGCATAGCCTATTGAAGAACTACAGACCCATCTCGCTTCTGAGCCATGTTTAAAAAGCTGTTTTCGAGGGTCATCAAGAATCGTCTTGAACACAGACTTGATTAGTTCCAGCCTGGAGGCCGGTCTATATATAAATAATCAAATCTGTGCCTCTCTGTCTATGTATGTGTGTCTGTGCTTATTCCGGAGAACAAGCTTGTTTTCGAAGAAGCTAATAGCTTCTTACTTGGGATATGGATTACTTGGGATACTATAGAACCATAGCTCGTATACGCTGTGCTACGGCAAGCTAAACAAAAGACCGAAGACTAAATCTTGCTATTATGCTTAGCGTTTCTGGTGACAATGAGAAAGTCTTTGATTCGGTGGAAACACGGGTGGTACACTAGTCGCTCTATACGAATTCATGTGTTTGTATAATAATGTCTGGAGGCGTATGCTACGGATACCGTGGACAGCCAAGCGCACCAATGCATCTATTCTTTCGCAGCTTCATATCCGAACCCGCCTCTCAACTATCTGCCAGCAGAGAATACTGACCTATTTCGGCCACACAGTCAGGACGGGAGACGAGAGTTTTGAAAAGCTGATCGTTGTAGGGAATACGGAAGTCAACCGAGCCCGTGGGCGTTCTCTCACCAGATGGACTGATCAAGTGACTAATCAGTTGATCAAGGCCCCCCTCCTACCAAGTTTTGCTCGGTCGTCAGGGATGCAATGGATAGGCACCGGTGGAGGCAGATCGTCAGACGAGTCACAACACCAACGTCCATAACCAATGATGACCACGATCCTCAGCCCTGAGGGGACGACTCAAGAGAGATAATAATGTCAATATATCATTGCGAATATAGGAGCACAGCACGAAGGTGATTTCATCATTATTTTCAATTATGGCGTAAAACAGGAAGACGTTATGTTTTTGAAACCGTTTACGGCTGTAATGGAAGACGACTATACCTAAGCTCCTGGAATTGCAAGAAATTGGCATCCATAATCCATATCAACGATGCATACACTCACCTTTGGTTTGCCGACATCGTAGTATTGGCAAAGTCGATGGAGAAACTCAGCATGATGATTGATGATCCTCAACCGAGTTTCATAACGGGTGGCTTAAAAATGAACATGGACAAGACGAAACTTAAGTCAAATGCCAATGTTATGCCAACCCCAGTGTTTATTGAAGGATCGGAACTTGAAGTTACTGGCTCGGCTACCTAGGACCAGTAGTCCTATTAGGTAGGTCAATGTTCGAGAAAGAGGTCAACCACCGAACCCTTCTCTGTTGGGCAGCGTTCAGGTTACAACGGAATGTCTTTTCGTCTAATATACCTCAGAGCCTCAAGACAAACAATCCAAACAATCAATGTCTCCAATCAATGTGTGTTACCAATGCAAGACAAAAGTCTACAGTTAAAGTGCGTTACCAGTCAACAATTTTAGAAAATAATGGTGATCATCCTGCTTGCCTACACTGACAATGAATCACATCTGCACTACACATCCATCCAATATAAATTTATTGTGTGTATGCTACTTTCAAGCAATTTGTAAATTCCCTATGCTTCTTCCGCATACAGTCGTCCTTGAAATCCAAATTCCTCTTAGTTTAATGATTATAATATTGTCTTTATAATTCAATGATAAAACATTCTTTATATTATAAAATGTATCATACTTGCATGCATCATAAATGAATAGGTACTCAGATTTTTTGTTCTATAGACTTGATTCCACAAAATTCAAGAAAAAATAGGCTATGAAACTAAAAGAAGCTTAAAAGATAGGAATAATGAGTGAAAAATACGGTCATAATTTTCGTGGCGTCTCTCATAACTTTCGTGTGGACCAAAATTTCAAATTTTAATATTTCAGTAGTTTATGCACCGATTTACATAAAAATGAAATTGAACATATAGGTATCTTTCAGGCGCCTTTTGCATGAGTTTTTTAATTTTGGAATAACCCAAAAAAAAAAATTTCGCCACGAAAGTTACGGGGAGAAATGTTTTTGGAGAAGTACCCATTATCTCGTTACGTGGACGTGGATTTTTTCTATATATACCTAAAATTTAGTGAACAAATTACCTGTTTAGCGAAAGGTTTGAATCTGCATCCGAAGTAAATAGGGCTCGTGCTGTCGTAGTCAGCCAACATGTATCGCAGGTTCTCTACTATCACGTAACTGAAAATAATATATTAACTTTGTTATACGCAAGACAGAGAGAAGAGATATAGGACAAGGACGCAGAACGTCTCTTTATACGATTTGACAAGAAGAGAGAACAAACGTGTGAAAAGGACGCCGACTTATTACGATTCTACTCGAAAAGACAATTTTTAATGCAAAGAGGTTTTTGATTTCTGGAGTTGGGACCGCATCTCGGCAAACGTAATGTAGGGCGTCATTGGACGAGATGTATAGGGCGTCATTGGACGATATCCGGAGGGTAGCTAGGAGCGGTTGTAGGAGGAAGAAGGAAGACCGAGTTGAACGGCATAGCACGATTATGGCCACTATAATTAAATAAAATGCTACATTTTTTTATAAGTTAATAGAAAAAGTATTGTTTCATATACATATTATATAGAGGACTTTATTCCGCCTTCTAGGTTTAGAGGGGTTGAAAGTTAAATGGGACAAAAAAATCAGCTACGATTTTGATAAAAATTGAGATTCATTCTCATAAAAACACTTCATCGAATACGTGTATCAGGTTATTAGAAAAGGATGCAAAATAAGGGTTGAAAGTTTGTATGAAAAATATTTAACATCCGCGAGCAAAGCTTGAACGTTTATCATTTTGACTTTGAAGGACGAAGTTGCGCGAGTCATTTAGTAATATAGGTAGTGGGGGGACCTCCCACGGTGAACTAGTGCTCCTCCGTATTTTTTCATTTTATAAATACAAAGATGTCGCAAAAGACGTTGGAAAACGCCGTACGAGACCTTCAGAAGACGGTTCACGAGCTAGTGAATAAAGTGACGACCTTCGAAAGAAGAATTGGTGAGCAAAACTCAATAATCTCACACCAAACTGAGCTCATAGCAAAATTAACTGCAGCAATGGAGGGTAGACCTGCAACTACTTCCAAACCACCAGCCAGTACTCCGCAGCCAACGACGACTCTGCAACGCCCGCTACGCCAGGTACGATTGAATGCTATCAATGCCTCTGCACAGGCCCCAAAACAATCAAATGTCGCCTGTGCTGATAAACTTAAAACACCCAATGTTGAGACGACGGTACCCCCAAAAACAATTACTAAAGCCGTCGAGGCCACTAAATCTGATGCTGCACCGGCGGAAACTGCGAACGTTAACGAATGGCAAACTGTCACTCGAAAACGAGTCGCAAAAAAACCGAGGCGCATTGTAACCGGAGCAGGGACTAATAACGAAAATCTTCAGACGGTAGAGAAGCTGAAATATATACAAGCTTGGTCGTTTAAGCCTGATACTACGAAAGAAAATGTAATTAATCACCTAAATAGAATTGCTACTTGTGATAGATATACTGTCGAGAAGCGAGAACTAAAAACAAATAGGCATGCCTCTTTCGTAATAGGTTTACCAGAAAGCCTATACGACACAATATGCGCGCCAAGTTCGTGGCCCACAGGAGTGAAGCTGTCAGACTGGTTTCTGTACCGGCCCCGCGTCGCGCGGGGCTCCGGTGCACCGACTCGCCTCAGTTGCATCGAACCTCCGCAGTGAACGCTCGTCTAGTGACTCTTTAGATTATGACGCGCCAGCGCAACAGAATGCTAGCAGCTGCAAATCACTGATAGTATGCCATCAAAATATTGCAGCGTTGGAGAATAAAACAGGACGACTGGAAGTGTTGTTACGAGCCGAAATGAGGTGTGACATTCTTGCAATAACGGAGCATTGGCTAACGGAAGACAAGTTAAAGTGTATCTCATTAGATGGTTTTAATTTGGCCTCCAGTTATTGTAGGAGTGACACAGTTCATGGCGGCTCGTGCATTTACACTAAAAGTAATGTTAAGTGCGTAGAAAATACGGAGTTAGTGAAGCTTGCGGTTGAAAAATATTGCGAGATATCTGCCGTTGACCTTATTGAGTTTCAAATAACTATTGTTTGCATATATAGAACAAATTTAATTAGCTCTAATGATTTTCTTTTGTACTTTGAACGGTTGCTCAATAAGTTATGCGAACTAGGAGTAGACTGTATTATAGTCGGTGACTTTATCAATACCTTAGTCGAGAACTGCAGTGACGTAAAAAAACTTGCAGATATACTGTCTTGTCATGGTATGGCTAATGAGATAGACTTTCCCACTCGAATCACCTCGTTCACCTCAACCTGCCTCGACCACCTATACACTAACTTCCCAAAGGGACATATCGGTGTGTCGCCGATTGTAACCAACCTTAGTGATCACTTGGCTATTAGGGGAGAGATTGTATGTGAAAGTACGACATTGAAGCCCACTTCAATATTAGGTAGAAATTATTGTAAAGCGAATGTTGACAATTTTACTAATTCCCTATGCAGTATAGATTGGGATGAGTTAATATCTAATCGTAGCGATCCAGAAGCTTTATCCAAATCAATAATAAATATTATAATGAATAAAATGAACATATGCTTTCCTATGCGAAAGAATGCTATAAGGAAGTGTGACTCATCCTGGATTACACAGGACATTAAATGTTATAAAACATTAATATTTGACATTATTCAATTAAATTGATTATTAAATACTGAATCTGACATTTTAAATGAAATTATATTAGACATGAAAGTAAAATATGACATTATGATTTATAACTCTAAGATAAAGTTTTATAATGGAGTGATCTCATCAAGCAAAAATGCATGTAAGACAATGTGGAAAGTAGTGAATAAAGAAAGAGGAAAGGATAATTCACCTAAGTTAGATTTTACTGATGTAGTAACAAAGCCGGACGGAAATAAATATAATTCAAAAAAGGAAATTGTGGACGCCATGAATAGTAGGTTCCTGGGTGCTGCGGCGGCGTGCGGGGCGCCGCGCGCTGACGTCACGGGAGCTCTCATGGCGCTGCGAGCGGCGCGCCCTCCAGCCGACCGAGTGCTTAGGTTTCGAGCGTTTACTGCTCACGAAGTTTACGTTCTTCTTACGTCGCGGATTCCGCCTAAGCCATCGAAAGACGTATACGGAATCAGTATGAAGGTGCTGAGACAGGCTGCCGGCCCACTGGCACCTGTCTTGGCTCACCTATACAATCAATGCTTCAGTAAAGGGACCTATCCTGATCCGCTGAAAGTAGCGAAAGTCTCGCCAATCTTTAAAAGTAAAGGGAAAAAATCAGATATTGACTCGTACCGTCCGGTGTCGATTATCCCTACCATAGCTAAGGTACTGGAGAACGGGATTAGTACTCGGCTCAGTAAATTCCTCGCTGAAACAAACGCCCTCTCTGATAGGCAGCACGCGTACCGCGAAGGGAGATCGACTACGTCCCTAACCCGCGATCTGATCCGTCGAATAGTCGCCGCGCGCGAAGCAAAGCAGCAGGTGGGTATAATATGCTGCGATTTGTCGAAAGCCTTCGACGTTGCGGACCATACTATACTTGCTGAGAAGCTCAAACACTATGGGATTGAAGGCGCTCCTTTCTCGGTACTTAAGGGCTTGTTGATAAACAGGGCTCAGGTAGTGGTGGGAAATGGAGGAAAGGTGGTCTCTGACTCGCAGAGCACTATAATGGGTGTGGCGCAAGGATCTTCGGTATCCAATATTATGTTCTCTCTACTTCTAAACGACCTGCCTGAAGCGGTAACGACAGCTGAACTGCTTATGTATGCAGACGACGTGGCTGCAGTTGTAACAGGCGGGTCCATAGATCTTTTAGAGCAGAGAATGAACGAAACTGCGACACAGCTCTCGGAGTGGTTCCGACTAAACGGCCTGGCCTTAAATTTAAAAAAGACGCACTTCCTCCATTTCTGCCTATCCGGTCGTAGAACTAGGCCTCTGTCTGTAGTGATTAATGGGGAAACTATAGATCAAAAAGCCACTACAACGTTCCTCGGTTTCGAGGTGGACTCGTGTTTGAAGTGGGAAAGTCATATAGACAAACTATGTGCAAAAATAGGTAGCGCTTGTTTTGCACTGAAGAGGGTAGCGAAGGTGGTGTCCGCTGAGGTAGCGCGCACCTGCTACTTCGCTACAGTTCACTCTCTGCTGCAGTACGGCACCGAGCTATGGGGACGCGCTGCACAGTGGGAGCGCGTCTTCCGGATGCAAAAAAGGGCCGTGCGAGCGATAGTGGGAGTGCCGCAGGACGTCTCCGCGCGTCCCTACTTTAAGAGCCTCGGCATACTCACTGTGCCGGCAATATTTATAATGCAGGTCGCTGTGTATGTAAGAATTAATATTGATTCTTATACAAAGCACGACAGCTCGCACAGAAGAGCCGGAAAACTAGCAGCCCTCAGTAGAAAGTTGGAAAAGAGTTCTAGGCTCACGCACATTATGGGTCCAACGGTGTACAATAAGTTACCGAGTGACGTCACTGCTGCCGGTACCATGACATGTTTTAAATCACGCCTACGACGCTGGCTTATTGAGCAAACTATTTATAATTATGACGAGCTTAAAATGAACTTTTAACTTTCACTACATATTATGTACAATTTGATTATTTTTTTTGTATTTTATTGACATTATTATTTTTAATTTTATTTTGAATTAATGAATTATTTAATTTTATTGTTATACAACTGAAAAATGTAATTTTTTACAATATTTTATAATCCATTGATATGATATGGTTAAAAATGTATGACGTGTATCTGAATGATATTAATAAATGATTTGTATTTGTATTTGTAATACACATAAAAAAACTTACGTATCATCATCAGCCTTCAAGAACCAGTCCGCGTCTCTCCGATGGTGTTCGTACACATATCGGAACGCTGCTTTAGTCTTCGCCCAGAGATAATCCCTGCCTTCTTGTACTGGCAGCTTTACACTTGGTAGAGTTTCGTCTAGTAAGCATACAAAATAAGCTTATTAAACAAGTGAAATAAAAAAAAACAAGCTTTTATTATTAGCATCTAGCACCAAAGTGCTCATCGAGACGAACTCGAGGGGGTTGCATCGTTTAATTACGGAGTACCTATTGCTACCTTCCAGTTCTATCATCAGATCAGCTCGATGACATAATAATATTGAATTGTCATCCGATTTATTTATAAACCATGAAGTGGATCAAATTTAACTTGCAAGATTTGATTACAGACAGACAGACAACAGACAGGTGAAAGTAAATAAAAGCTTGTAAAAAGTATAACATTAAATCGATTTGGGTTAGTCCCGCGTTTGTGATTCGGTCCGAGATGATCCGTGATGCTTTCCGTGGTGATCAGTGACCCCGTCCGTGAGGATCATTGGTTCCGTCCGAGATAATCACTAATCTATTTATTAAGATTTTTTTTTTCTTTGTATTTTTCATTGTTTCAGTTGTATATTATGTAGTTTTAAGTAAATTAATATTCAGGATTTATTTGTTTTTGTGTTGGTGTTTAAGTAATGTGTCGTTTTGTTTTTGCAGTATGTTACATGTGTTTAGTCGAATAAATGTATTTTCTTTCTTTCTTTCTTTTAATCCTGACGACCAATAATTCCGTCCGTGATGATCAGTGATTCTTTCCGTGATTTCATCCGTGATTCCGTCCGTGTTGATCACACTTATCACGCATTGGCATTAGAAAAAACTGGAAATACCCTTTTTAAACTGAATACTATTAGACTATTACTAGACACTAGACTTTAGGTACGTTGTCTTCGATACATGAAACCGGTTTTAAGAAAGATAGTAAAAAGTTTAAGTACCTTCCTCAGTGCTCATAAATAAAAGAATGTTGCACCGTTTGCCCCAAGTCGCTTTCACGTGTTTAGCTTTCTTCTGATGGTTCTTCGGTTCGGTCATGACCCAGCACAGCACCCTCACTTTCTTCGCCAGCTCGTCTGCCACGGACCTGTCCTCGTGTTTGTGAGCTGACTCATCCATTCCATGTTCCCCTACTGACATTATTGGGTGGCTTTCTAGGTCACGAAGTATTTCCCTGAAAATGTGACAAGAAAGAAGATAGATATATACGGCTTTGCCCGCGTGCAGAAATCCTTTCTTGACGGAGGTATACGTCATTAAACCTATTTGTGTTCCAAGTTGGAACTCATTCCGTTCAGCGGTTTAGGCTGTGCGTTGATAGATCCAGGGCCGGTTTTAACATTACCAGCGCCCTGGGCGAGATTTCTACGGCGCCCCCTAAAAAGCAGTTCAAACCCATACTAAAAACGTAAAAGGAAAAAATTCCAGAGCTCCGAGAAAATTTTGAATTTTTCAGCACGAATGATGTGCGTTAAGCTTGCTTCGAGTGGCAAAGAAACTAAATAAGTATTCTTATTTATAAAAGTGGTATATTGGCCGTGGGGTGACCGGCCTTAGAATAGTCCCCCACCATATCGTCCCGTGGTTGCAGTAGGAGCCTGCTAAGGGAATATACCGGGAGATGGGCAGCAGCATATCCCGGCTTCTTATCAACTTAATAAAAAACTGCGCGCGCCAACCCGCCTGCCAAGCGTGGCGCGTATGGCAAAACCCCCCTTACAAATGACGAGCAATATATATACCAGGCCCCCAGTCCCCGGCAGCTCCCTTGTTCCTGACGCGGGTAGCAGTCAAGGTAACGGCGGAGCAGGGGGTGCTAAGAATCACCGGCAGATGCCCGGCTACCCATCCCCACGACGACTGGCCCTGGTAACACACAACAAACGCACTCTGAGGACTGACGAAAAGATCTGCGAGCTGGAAGAGGAACTGAGCAGGTTACGCTGGGACATTGTCGGGTTATGTGAAGTCCGTAGAGAGGGGGAGGACACCGTAACTCTGAAGTCCGGTAACTTGCTCTACTACCGGGAGGGCGACCAACAGTCCCAAGGTGGTGTCGGGTTTCTCGTTCACAAGTCCCTCGTAAACAACATTATAACCATCGACAGTGTGTCGAGCAGGGTGGTATACCTAATACTCAGAATATCTAAAAGGTATTCGCTGAAGGTCATTCAGGTATATGCGCCGACCTCGTCACACTCGGATGATGAAGTAGAGGCTATGTATGAGGACGTAAGTAGAGCCATACATACTTCCGAAACCTACTTCACTGTTGTTATGGGGGACTTCAACGCGAAGTTGGGCAAGAAAAGCGGCGATGAGTTGACAGTGGGGCGATTTGGGTATGGGCAACGGAACCCTAGGGGACAGAGGCTGGCTGATTTCCTGGAGAGAGAGGAACTCTTTATGATGAACTCTTTCTTCCAGAAGCCGCCTCACAGGAAATGGACCTGGATGAGCCCCGATGGTTCCACGAGAAATGAGATAGACTTCATCATGACCGACAAGAAACGGATATTTAGTGATGTCTCTGTGATCAACAGGGTTAAAACCGGCAGTGATCACCGACTTGTACGAGGCTCACTAAATATTAACGTTAAGCTAGAAAGGTCCAGTCTGATGAAGTCTACGCTCCGACCTACCAGTGCCCATATTCAAAACCCCGAAAGCTTCCAACTCGAGCTCACTAACCGCTTTGCTTGCCTTGAGAACTTAGCATCAGTGGACGAGATCAACGACGGGCTAGTGGAAGCTGTACGCACGGTAGGGTCTAAGTTTTTTAGACCCCGTCGTAAAGATAGACCTCAGAAATTGGCTGATCAAACCTTAAACCTCATGGCTGAACGACGCTCGTTACAGTTGCAATCTCCCGACGACGCCGAGTCTTATAGGCAGCTCAATAGACGTATATCTAAGTCCTTGCGTCATGATCTGCGTCTCTTTAACACTAACCGTGTTAAGGAGACAATTGAGCGAAACCAAGGCTCCAAAGTGTTCGCAAAGGACAAGTCTTTTGGGCAAAGCCAGCTGACGAAGCTGAAACGGGAAGATGGCAGCATAGCGTCGACCAAAGCAGAGGTTTTAGGGGAGATCGAGAGGTTCTATGGACAGCTTTACACTTCGGTCGCAAAGCCCGTTGACAGCTTGGTAGGAGATCCAAGAGCCATACTGTCCCGACATTATACCGAAGATATCCCGGACATCAGTCTTTACGAGATTAGGATGGCCCTGAAGCAGCTTAAGAACAACAAGGCGCCGGGCGAAGACGGAATCACTTCAGAGCTTCTGAGAGCGGGTGGAACACCGGTACTTAAAGTCCTCCAGAAACTTTTTAATTCCGTCTTGTCCGATGGCAAAACGCCTGAGACGTGGAGCAGAGGCGAGGTGGTGCTGTTCTTCAAAAAAGGTGATAACAGCCTATTGAAGAACTATAGGCCCATTACGCTTCTGAGCCATGTTTATAAGCTGTTTTCAAGGGTCATCACGAACCGTCTCGAACACAGACTTGATGACTTCCAGCCTCCCGAACAAGCCGGTTTCCGAAGAGGCTTTAGTACCATAGACCACATTCATACGCTGCGGCAAGTTATACAGAAGACCGAGGAGTATAATTTGCCACTATGCTTAGCGTTTGTGGACTATGAAAAAGCCTTTGATTCGGTGGAAACATGGGCGGTGCTCGAGTCACTTCAGCGATGCCGTATTGACTATCGGTACATTGAAGTTTTAAAGTGCTTGTATAAGAACGCCACTATGTCAGTCCGAGTACAGGAGCAGAGCACGAAGGCGATTCCATTAAGAAGAGGCGTAAGACAGGGAGACGTTATCTCTCCGAAACTGTTTACTGCCGTAATGGAAGACACCTTCAAGCTCCTGGAATGGCAAGGACTTGGCATCAATATCAACGGCGAATACATCACTCACCTTCGGTTTGCCGACGACATCGTAGTCATGGCAAAGTCGATGGAGGAACTCAGCATGATGCTCGATGACCTCAACCGAGCTTCACAACGGGTGGGCTTAAGAATGAACATGGACAAGACGAAGCTTATGTCAAATGCCAATGTTGCGCCCACCCCAATATCTGTTGAAGGATCGGTACTCGAAGTTGTGGACTCGTATATCTACCTAGGACAAGTAGTCCGATTAGGTAGGTCCAACTTCGAGAAAGAGATCAACCGCCGAATCCAACTCGGTTGGGCAGCGTTCGGGAAACTACGCAATGTCTTTTCGTCCGATATACCTCAGTGCCTCAAGACGAAAGTCTTTGATCAATGTATGTTACCAGTGATGACTTACGGCACCGAAACGTGGTCCTTCACCAATGGCCTCATCTCGAAGCTCAAAGTCGCCCAGCGTGCTATGGAAAGGGCTATGCTCGGGGTTTCTCTACGAGATCGAATCAGAAATGAAGAAATCCGTAGACGAACTAAAGTCACCGACATAGCCCGGCGGATTAGCAAGCTGAAGTGGCAATGGGCAGGCCACATAGCGCGCAGAGCGGATGGCCGATGGGGTCGAAAAGTGCTCGAGTGGAGACCACGGACTAGCAAACGAAGCGTAGGACGTCCACCCACAAGGTGGACAGACGACCTTATAAAGGTCGCCGGAAGACGCTGGATGCAGGTCGCTTCCAACCGGTACATATGGAAGTCCAAAGGGGAGGCCTATGTTCAGCAGTGGACGTCCAATGGCTGAGATGATGATGATGATTTATAAAAGCGCGAGCAGCTCGCTGCGAGCGCCGCGAAAATTTAGATTTTTTCAACACGAATGATGTGCGTTTAACTTGCTTCGAGTGGCAAAGAAACTAAATGTCCTTATTAATAAAAGCGCAAGCGCCAAAAAAATTTAGATTTTTTCAACACAAATGATGTGCGTTTAGCTTGCTTCGAGTGGCAAAGAAACTAAATGTCCTTATTTATAAAAGCGTGAGCGCCGAGAAAATTTTGAATTTTTCAGCACGAATGATGTGCGTTTAGCTTGCTTCGAGTGGCAAAGAATCATAATGTCCTTATTTATAAAAGCGCGAGTACCTCGCTGCGAGCGCCGAGAAAATTTTGAATTTTTCAGCACGAATGATGTGCATTAAGCTTGTTTCGAGCATCAAAATCTCATTTATAAAAGCGCTCGCAGCGAGCTGCTCGCGACGAGAAAATTTTGAATTTTTCAGCACGAATTATGTGCGTTTATCTTCCTTCGAGTGACAAAGAAACTAAATGTTCTTATAAAAGCGCGTGCAGCTCGCTACGAGCACCGAGAAATATTGAATTTTTCAGAACGAATGAGGCGCCACGGGCGCCCCATTATAGAGCCTGTGGCGCCCCTTTTATCCGGCGCCCTGGGCGGTCGCCCAACCGCGCCCTACCCTAACGCCGGCACTGGATAGATCAGTCAGTCAGTCACTCTTTCCTTTTATTTCTTTAGATTTTTTTTCAACTACGGGAGATTTTGAAAAGGAAGCTGCGAGAAGATCATTTTTATGACTCATCATTATAATATGTCAGTTACAATCAAGGTCTTAGTGATCTAGGCAGATATTTACTAGATTCAATGCTCAACTTAGCAATTTATCTGAACAAATATTCATTAAGCTTCCATTCATCACTTAGCCTTTTAATTTTTTAACGCTAACAATTTGGACTGTAGGTAGGTACTAGATACTATAAATAAAATGATTTTTTGAGAGGATCAGCACTTACGTAGATTGCTAGTAAAAGACCGTTGCGGGAGCTAGTGTAATATAGTATTTCAGAAGTATAGGTAATAAAATTTTTGGGTCTGTGTTGTTTAAAGTTTTGCTGATTCCCAGTTCTCCATCACAAAGACAATGCGGGAGTGCCGTTGAGCTGTTTAATGGACACCCATATTGTCCCACATAATCCTCCTGTACCTACCCCCGATGGAAGGGTTCGCGTAAAGCGTTTTTCTCAGTCTAAACAAAAAAATGCTACTTACGGGTAATGCGGCCAAGACGCGTCCTGTGCCAATCGTGATGTGAAAAGAAAGTGTGCAATACTGAATCCAGCCGAGATTCCGATCGCCAGTGTTATCAACAAACGGCGGTTCATCATCCGACTGTCGGCCTGAGGAGATCACATTATAGTCATCATGTAGGGATGTTGAAAAGGTAAAAGATAATCCAATTAGTCCGTAATTTCAATAATTATAAATAAATAAAAATAAGTTAGATAGATAGGTAGGTACCTGGTACCTATGTGTGTTTTGGTGTGTGAATGTTAAGCGACCTCGAGCGGAAATCAAATAAAAATGTGGCACAAATCTGTTCATCTGTCTACCCACTGGAATTTCCTACTGGTGGATCATTTTTACAGTCGCGGTCGCGACTGAAAGTTGTAACGGCCGTGACGACATAATAACCTTCCACTTGGTGGTAACTAGCCACGACTCACGACATAAGCCTCCAGCAGAATAACGAATTGTAGCTTCACAAAACACACTTCACAACACAAATCACAACATAGTATAAAAGTTGCTTCCTGCGTCTGTCTGTCTGTCCCTATGTATGCTTTTATCTTTAAAACTACGCAACGGATTTTGATGCGGTTTTCATTAGTGATAGAGTGATTCAAGAGGAAGGTTTATATGTATTATACAGTAGAAGAACACTTATAATGTTCTATTAAGCACAACAAAGTGCGCGCGGGTCCACTAGTATCAGGGCCGGTTTTAACATTACCAGCGCACTGGGCGAGATTTCTACGGCGCCCCCTAAAAAGCAATTTAAACCCATTCCTACTAAAAACGAAAAAGGAAAAAATTCCAGAGCTCCGAGAAAATTTTGAATTTTTCAGCACGAATGATGTACCTTTAGCTTACTCAGAGTGGCAAAGAAACTAAATGTCCTTATTTATAAAAGCGCGAGCAACTCGCTGCGAGCGCCGAGAAAATTTTTAATTATTCAGCACGAATGTTGTGCGTTTAGCTTGCTCCGAGCGGCAAAGAAACTAAATAAGTATTCTTATTTATAAAAGCGCGAACTCCTCGCTGCGAGCGCCGCGAAAATTTAGATTTTTTTAACACGAATGATGTGCGTTTAGCTTGCTTCGAGTGGCAAAGAAACTGAATGTCCTTATTTATAAAAGCGCGAGCGCCGAGAAAATTTTGAATTTTTCAGCACGAATCATGTGCGTTAAGCTTGCTTCGAGTGGCAAAGAAAGTAAATAAGTATTCTCATTTTTGAAAGCGCGAGCAGCTCGCTGCGAGCGCCGAGAAAATTTAGATTTTGTTCAGCACGAATGTTGTGCGTTTAGCTTGCTCCGAACAGCAAAGAAACTAAATAAGTATTCTTATTTTTAAAAGCGCGAGCAGCTCGCTACGAGCGCCGAGAAAATTTAGATTTTGTTCAGCACGAATGCTGTGCATTTAGCTTGCTTCAAATGGCAAAGAAAGTAAATTTTCTCATTAATAAAAGCGCGAGCAGCTCGCTGCGAGCGCCGAGAAAATTTTGAATTTTTCAGCACGAATGATGTGCGTTTAGCTTGCTTCGAATGGCAAAGAAAGTAAAGTTTCTCATTTATAAAAGCGCGAACAGCTCCCTGCGAGCGCCGAGAAAATTTTGAATTTTTCAGCACGAATTATGTGCGTTTATCTTCCTTCGAGTGACAAAGAAACTAAATGTTCTTATAAAAGCGCGAGCAGCTCGCTACGAGCACCGAGAAATATTGAATTTTTCAGATTTTCTATAATGGGGCGCCACGGGCGCCCCATTATAGAGCCTGTGGTGCCCCTTTTATCCGGCGCCCTGGGCGGTCGCCCAACCGCGCCCTACCCTAACGCCGGCACTGACTAGTATGTACATAAAATATACTTCAACCAGTACCAATTTAAACATTTTGTGTGACGTGTTATACAGTTCACTTATTCCAAAATTATGTAGAAAAGTATATTGGTACGTATTTTCAGTAAGACTGGTTTGGCTATCGAATCGCTAACTAGACTGAATTTCAATTAATTAATTGATAATAATACAAGAAAATGATTAACATAATTTAATCTATTGCCGTTCAGCGCGAAATATAAAATTCGCGTTATAGTGAAACCGCGCATAACGGGGTCGTGTAAAGCAGGGTATTACTGTTTATCATAATATGGATATTTTTTTTGTACCCGGTTCCCAATTATTTAAAAAAATGATCTTGTCAACTTTTCTATTACAAGTAATTGCACTTGCCGTACTATAACGTCCCGACCCGCGCCCGCTCTCTGTGTGTCGCATTATCGTTTCCAAAGAAACGAATGTTTATGATCCATTTATTAATATTTTGTGGTACAGTCAACTACAAAGAGATGTATCCATGTCAGTCTTACAAAATGAAGGAACTTTTAGTATGCAAAAATTATTTACCCTTACTTCGTGACATATTCAGTATCCACCAAATCTTATACTATATTCGATTCATTTTATGCCATTATTATGTATCACCTAAGGAAAAGTAGTGGGATACATGATTGTTGCATATTAAACGAGTCGATGATAATATAAAGTTTGATTGCTACTAGAAATGTCACGAACCAAGGGTAGTTCATTGTGGCAAAACAAAATTTACTTCATTTTGTAAGCCTAACATGGATACATCTCTTTGTAGTTGACTGTACCTACATAATAATTATAGAGGGCCACTGCACGTTGGACTTTTTTGTCTCCGTGCACGCCCATAAAAAGGCCCGGGCTTAGCCCGTGTTTAAGAACATATTAATTATGAAAGAATTAAAACAATCGTATTCTATAGGAACTAAAAGCATTTATTTATCAAAACACAGCACAAGTAAATAAGTTACAGTTACAATCAAATCATTGAGCAAAATCATAAAATTAACTAAAAAATTTACATGGGATTTTTCAAAATGATATTTTTTTGCCATATACGTATAAAACAATGCATATTGCATATAATAAAAACGTCGATTGAGCAAAATAAAAAAAAATATTATACATATGCTTACGGTTATTCTACCGTCAAGATAACTTTCTTTTCATATGTCTACATCGTAATATTTATATGTCAAATTTCTCCATCCGTTCATCAGTTTGAGCTGTACCTAAGTTGAAAGATCAGTTAGGGCCAAAACACATAACCGCGTTTCGGCACCGCTAGTTCCACAAATACGACAAATCACTATTTTTACAAGCTTTATATTACTTTCACCTGTCTGTTGTTTGTCTGTCTGTAATCAAATCTTGCAAGTTTAATTTGACCCAGTTCCCGGTTTCCAATTGAGCTGAAAATTTGCATGCGTGTGTAAATCGGATGACAATGCAATATTTTTATGACATCGAGCTGATCTGATGATGGAGCGGGAAGGTGGCCATAGGAACTCTGTCATTAAACAACGCAACCCCATCGAGTTTGGGCTCATTTGATTCGTCTTGACGAGTACTTTATGATGCAAGATGGTAAGAATAATTAAAGCTTGTTTTTAAAAAGTATTTTTAAAATTTCACTTGTTTTATAGTAAAAAATATAGTTGATTCCTGAGTCTGTCTGTCCCTATGTACCTATGCTTATATCTTTAAAACTACGCAACGGATTTTGCTACAAGTCTATCCACAATCAAAAATCACGAGGAAATAGATACCCTATCATACGACAATAAAACGCTCTTTTCCGCAACGAAAACCGCCGATTGCGGCGTCGCAACGCGGTTATGTGTTTCGGCCCTTTGTCAGACAGATATTTTTTATATAACAATGTATTTATACTATTTCTAATGACTTACGTATAAAAATCTTAGGTATAAAATGACTATTTCAGTTACCTATGTATATTTATAGACAAATGTATATTTGTATTATACACTTTAATTATGCATTTTTTTTTTACACTACTCTTTGGCCTTTTGGCAAAAACTAAGCTTAGTAAAAATCATTTTAGACTTGATTTTTTTTGTAATTTATCGTTTTATATTTAAAAAAAAAAGCTAAGTATTTTTTTACTAAGCTTAGTGGCCGTCTAAAATTCAACGCCTAATAATATGGAAAACTACGATTGGATGTTCAATAGAAACTTTGTTTCTTAATTATTTATTTTGCTACTTCGTGTACATGAAAGCGCGCATTGTTAAGAGCGTTTATATCGGTTGACGCTCTCTCTCGACAAATTTTGAAATATAAATTGATGAGATTTTTTTGTTTTTTTTTAATTGCTCCCCAAGCCAATTTTTATTATATATCAAACTGAAAAAACTTTTTAAATGTGTGCAATAATATTACGCAGGGCTGATCTAGAGAAATTTTTAATTAATTAATAATATGCATTTATATTTCATGTCAACCGTTATAAACGCTCTTAAAGTCACATTCAAAAGTAGCTTTTAACGTTTTGTATATTTAAGAGTATTTGAAACTTCGCGCGTAGTTATGCACGAAGTGTACCTGACCCCTTAGAAACTTTATTTTTTATACTTACATGATAATTGTTCTAACAAGAAACTTTTTATTTATGTATCTTAAATATCTATTGGTAACTCTTAATTAAAATTATGTATATTATTTACAGTTATTATTATAATTTCCTTTGGTGTTTAGATTCATACATAAAATCAAATAAATTAATTAATATTTCAATCTTTTTTCTAAATTATTAGCTAACTCAAAAAGTAGGTAGGTATTAGCCGACAAAATTAAAATGCTTTCATTATAAATAAAATGACAAATATACAGCATTCTTAATATTTATATTTGTCGCATTATACTAAGTCTCCAAAATTTTTTTGTTACGATGTTTTTTCAACTTTTTGAGTTAAGCAATAGTTTTTCTTTGTGTTTACAATAATAACTTATTTATTTTAAATGCATAGATAATAAAATAAAAGTCAACAAATGCCTTACCCTGGTGGTGGTAAAAGACTTAATTAATTATTATTGGGCGTAAATTAAATTAAAATAAATAATTATTATATTATGGCAAGAAACATTTACTATCCCATTATGGCAATGCAATTAATTAGATATGTTCTATATTATAGCTAAAATACAGGGTTATTGGATATCAGTTTACGTCCTATTAAAAGGTCATCGCAATAGGGGATCGGAAAAGGTAAAATAAATATCATTAGTCCGTTTTAATAATAAAAAAATATTCGCTACGTATTTTTTTGTTTGTGAATACAAAAAAAAGAGGCTGAATTATTATAGAGCTTATAAGTTTTTCGGTGAGGATGCGTGACGTCATCTGTGGATGCATTTTGTATCGACTCGAGCGTCCACAAGTGACGTGACGACCCCATTCCATGTAACTTTAGTGCGTTGTAAATCACACGTTTTTTATTAAAATTATAAATAAGAAAATACGTGTCCAATATTTTTTAATATACCTATAATCTACATTACGGACATTTTTTTTTAATTTAAAACGAGAATATTTTCTTTTTTTTTTAACATTAATCCCGACTATAATAAAAGTCTGATGCCCTTTATCTCCACATTTTTTACTAGTGATTGTTTTTTTTAAATTTAGTGATTACTGATTACCATATTCTAAAGGCATTTAAAACGATGATTAATGTAAAAACCTTTTAATAATAATGTTTCTGAGTACCAGTAACCTTGTATATAAAATTATTTAACTAACAAATAAGTCCTCAAATGATATGCGTTTTTACAATAGGAATGTTTAAAGACAATTTTAAGACCTGCCCAATAGATCTATACCTGTCTCTTTTACACTTGATATTATTCCATAAACAGGCGTTTGAGTGAAAGAGACAGACAATTTGTCACATTGTAAAGGCCAATATGTTAAAATCTTTGAAAACATGAGATTCAAATAAAATCACGAAAATTTTAATTAAAGTGTACTTTACATAAAATTTTAAATGTCAATTATTTTGAGAAATAAAATAAGTCTTTTAGGTTAAAATGGAATTAATTATGTTTTAATAAGTCAAAAAATAAACTTGGAATTCAATGTGACAGGAAAAGTGGGTACCAGTTTTTTCTATGTATTTAAAAACTAATCAATAAGTTGGTCAAGTAGACACGATAAGTGATTGGTTTAAATACAGAACAAAGAACAGCGATTGGTTTACAAGCGCGCACAATTTTTAAACCCCGCCTATTTATACACAATTTTGTTGGGTAATTTTTTGTATGCAGTTACATTTCTTAACTTATATAACTTGTAGTTTCTAGTATTAATTATCTAGCTTAAAAATTACTATTTTTTGGTTATATATTACAATATCACTAAATACTACATAGTAATATACACAAAGTCTAATTTTTATATCAGTTTCATTTTTCGGTATTTTACATGTCATTCAGACTCTGACTACCTTAATAATTATGATTCATAACTATCTACAAAGATTTTTTCATTTTCATATTATTTACAAAAGCTCCATATATTTAAAATCTGTTAAGATGAGGTTCACTAAAGGTAAATAGAACCTTTATGGAATTTTTCAATAAAATGTAAGACGTATATTTTTTCTAAGTAAAGAGTTTAGGAAGAATAAATATAATAAATAAGTGAGAAAAGTTTGGGGCTTGCTACTTTACAAGCACAATTCAGGAACCAATCCTGGTATTTTTTACTACCTGACAACAAAAAGATGGTGAAATAGAACCTCTATTCACCATCCCTATTGATGATTTCAGTGGAATTATCACCAGCCAGTATTTCAGATAGCTCTACCTGACAAGGTTTTGTTCACCATCCCTATTAACAACTTCAGTGGAATTATCATCAGCCAGTATTTCAGATAGCTCTACCTGACAAGGTTTTGTTCACCATCCCTATTAACAACTTCAGTGGAATTATCACCAGCCAGTATTTCAGATAGCTCTACTTGACAAAAAAGGTTTTATTCACCATCCCTATTGATGATTTCAGTGGAATTATCACCAGCCAGTATTTTAGGCAGCTCGGCGCTCTTAAAGTTGATACCGTAAGGTCGCAAGTGGTATATCAGATAGTCTAGTACATACATGTGTTCTGGACTTACGTAGTGGAATGATACCGCGTGGTCTGAACAACAATCTAGACCCTGGAACAAGAGAAATATTAATTAAGGGGTTAATAGTCGCTGAGTTGCTCTGTCTCGCTCGCACGATATAACTTAGTCAAATAACAATTGATAAATCCTTTTTTTTGGAAATGTGTAAAATTGAAAATTTAGCTCGTATTTTTATACAATTATTTAAAGTATTCCCAGTTTGTTACCTTAAATAACAACAATGGCATTTTCAATTATATGAAAAATATCTATCTTTAAACATGCCTCAACCATCTTATTAAGTATCAAACTGTTTATACTTTTAAAAATTGTATAAAAATATGAGCTAAATTTTCAATTTAACACATTTCCAAAAAAAAAAAGATTTATCAATTGTTAGGTACACAGTACACAGATAATGTAAGCTCGACTATGCAAATTTTTTTGTACGAAAAAGTAAGAGATAAAGCTGCCCATAATCAGCACAATGCCAAACTGCACCAACGCTTCTTACTCGTAAATGCCTCTTTAGACCTTTTATTTTCTCTTTTTTTTTCTGATGTCTCTTCAGCCCAGTAATTTCACTAGCTACACTGCCCTCCTACCGAAGCACAGCAATGTTTGAACATCTCTGCTCAGGCGGCAGAATAACTGGCACTGTTGGGGTCGAGCTCATGCAAAGGAAGTCAACCCCCGGATGTTAGTTTATTATAATAAGGGGTTTATATCTAACATTTTTCCACATAACCCCTACTCTTCATAAGGAAATGTATCCGTTCAAAGTTGGTTGCCTGGAAGAGATCGCTTTGAGCGATAAGGCCGCCCATTGTGGGCCAATATGTTTTAATATTTTCATAGTAATTTTAAGTACATTTTGTTATGTGGCCACAATAAAGAGTAATTCTATTCTATTCTATACTCCAATAGAACAGGTTACCCTACTTACACTGTCAGAGTAAAATCATAAATTATATTGGGATTTATTTCCTTTTTTTTTATAATGTCCTCACCTCATCAGTAGGGTAGTAGATATAGTTCCAATACCAGAACTTCTTGTCAGGCTTGGAGAACAGATGGTCTCGCGGCATGAAGGGGAAGAAACGACCGCGCTGTAGCGAGTCGCGGGAGTCCATCGCTTTTACGCCTATGTTCTCTAGGCATTTACCTGGAAAACAAGTCGAAAATTCACAATAAATAAATGTTTTCCCAGTGTTATTTAACCCTAAAGCTAAGCAACTCAAACAGGCCAGCCTGGCTGAGAAGTTTGCTCCTAAAGCTAGGCTAGAGCGGTAAAAAAATACCCACCCCCATCAAATCACATATCCCCAGCATAGAAACTGCCACCGAGTAGTGACTTATCCTGGCCGGTCTGGAGGTATTTGAACAGACTTCGAGCCGGTGATGATAGATGCCAAGAAAATCGGGTTAAGTGGGGTTTTTCTGGGGATGACAAGTACGATTGCTGTCCAAACAATGGAACACCTCCTGATCTGTCCTAATTGCCTCATAACTTGTACAGTTAAGGACCTTTTTAAAGCCAACGAAAGGGTTGTAAAGCTGGCAACGTAGAGCTGGCTCAATACTGGCTTAAACAGTTTTAATTCTCTCAACAAAACAACTATGTATAATTATAACATCATGTAGCCATACGACTCGATAAGAAGAAGAAAGCAACACAATTTTGTGTTACAGTAGTTAGTGTTACAGTATACTTATAATAGATAAAAGACACCGTCAATTTTTTTTTATCTCGACCAGTTTTAGACAATTACAATGTCCTTCATCAGGGGTTCAAGTCTGGAGTATCCGATTTATCTTTATTTCATTGCCGTTCCTTTTTATCCGGGAAAATGCGTTACGCATCGTCACTCTACGCCGAAGGGCGCAGTATGTGGGACACTAATTTATTTTTATGCTTTTTCTTGTTTCTCTACCTTTCGAATCGGAGCGAATCGTGGCCGAATATGAGAGATCGCCCCTAGATATAATATGTCCATTACAGATAAGTGACCTCCATTCACACCCACCCCGAGAATTTTACAAAAATGTGAAAAAATCCCCATGGTTCCTACCCATAGATATGTTTACGTACCCATCTCTGCGTCTTCAGCCCCGTGGTCGCTGGACTTGCAGAGATGCGGGCTCGGCAGCGCCTTGTTCACGAACCGATCCAAAGCTGCCCGACTCAACACGTAGCCCGCCCCGCCACTCATGTAGCCCTGGTACCATACGGGATTTTATATTATGATACAAGTGAATTTAATTGAAAACCCACAAAGCAATATGTAATTCACCATTTTGGGTGGCGGCCATTTTGTATTTTTTTTTATACGAGTTAGGCCTACGTTTGACCACATCCCATCTGATGGAAAGTGAAAATGCGGTCGACGATGGATCACGTTTGATGCCTAGAAAGGTACCTATTCACTCGTGCCTTGAAGATGCCCAAGTTGTACCGCTCGGGAAACACGGATGACGGCAAAGTGTTCCAAACGCGACCAGTTTAGTTTTATTTTAAATTTATTATAGTGCGTTGTGTTCTACTAGTTAGCCCCTCTCATTTGATACCCATATTGAGGGGGTCGTGGGGAAAAAAAGTAATCCGCCAATTTGTAGCGGCGGCCATTTTTTACCGATTTCCACCAAACATGGCTAAGAACACTCTCAAATAACTCTACTTTCAAACATAAAATAACTAAATCAAAATAGTTCATCCGTTCGGGAGCGATTACGATGCCACAGACAGACACACACACACACTCACAGACAGACAAGTCAAACTTATAACATCCCGTCGTTTTTGCGTCGGGGATTAAAAATATAATAATAAACATAATGTACCTAATGTAAATTTCTATTTGCACTGCACCAACGCTTCTTACTCAAGAGTCATAATAAGTTAAGACTCTTCTCTCCTCCGGTAATTTCACTGGCTACAGTGCCCTGCTACCGAAATACAGGCCGCGCAGGATTTTGAAGTTGAGTTTCCTAATTTCCTAGACCTGCCCTTGGACGTGACAGAGGAACAGAATATCTTTTAACCCCATAATGCTCATTTCCTTTTGATGAAAAATATAAAACTGTAATGTGCACCAAATTACCTGTTTAGCGAAAGGTTTGAATCTGCATCCGAAGTAAATAGGACTCGTGCTGTCGTAGTCAGCCAACATGTATCGCAGGTTCTCTACTATCACGTAACTGGAAATAAAACGTCCATTTTGTTATACGCAAGATAGAGAGAAGATATATAGGACAAGGACGCAAAATGTCTCTTTTTACGATTTGACAAGAAGCTAGACAGAGAGAACAAACGTGTGACAAGGACGCCGACTTTCTTATTACGATTCTATAAGATCGAAAAGACAATTTTTAATGCAAATAGATTTTTGATTTCTGGAGTTGGGACCGCAGCTCGGCAAACGTAATGTAGGGAGTCATTGAACGAGATGTATAGGGCGTCATTGGATGATATCCGGGGGGTAACTAGGAGTAGATGTAGGAGGAAGAAGGAGAACCGAGTTGAACGGCATAGCACGATTATGGCCTCTAATTAAATAAAATGCCACATTTTTTTATAAACCAATAGCAAAAGTATTGTTTCAAATATAGAGGGCTTTATTCCACCTTCTAGGTTTAGAGGGGTTAAAAGTTAGTATGGGGAAAAAAATCAGCAATCAGATTTTGATAAAAATTGAGATTCATACTCTTAAAACACTTCATTCAATACGTGTATCAGGTTTATTAGAATTCACCCTTAGGTGCAAAATAGGGGTTAAAAGTTTGTATGGAAAATACTTAAAATCAGCGAGCAAAGTTTGAACATTTTGACTTTGACGCAGACGAAGTTGCGCGAGTCATTTAGTAATACACATAAAAAAACTTACGTATCATCATCAGCCTTTAAGAACCAGTCAGCGTCTCTCCGATGGTGTTCGTACACATATCTAAACGCTGCTTTAGTCTTCGCCCACAGATAATCCCTGCCTTCTTCTACTGGCAACTTCACCGTTGGCAATGTAGGATCTGTTACAAAAAATGTTCCTTTAAAAGACTTCAAGGTTCTCAATTCAACTGTATTTTTTTAAGTGTTTGTTACCTCAGAGCTTTCGACTGAGTAAACCGATTTTGATAATTATTTTTTTGATTTGGAAGCTGGAGTTTCCTGTGTCATCACTATATCAATATGTCCTGTGTCATCAATATCAATTTGACCCATTTCTGACAGCGGCATCAATGTGAAAACTATATGGATTCAGTTTTTTTGTTAAAGTTTCATAGTCTTAATAATATTTTTTGAGATATACCTATACATGTTTTAAGAGAATTCATGAATATTTTTATGGTGACGAAACCAGGTTTACTGGATTTTTCTGTCATGACCATTAAAATTGCAAAAATTCAGAGTATTTTGTACTAAACATTATTATAGTCAATTCTGGACAACAGCAACAACGAACATCACTTAACCAGTTGCAATGTTTGCGTACTGATGTAGGGTACCTCTTAGGTTTAGCCACATACCTTCCTCAGTACTCATAAAGAGAACAATGTTACACCGCTTGCCCCACGTTGCCTTCACATGTTTCGCTTTCTTCTGATGGTTGCTGGGCTGCGTCATGACCCAGCACAGCACCCTCACTTTCTTCGCCAGCTCGTCTGCCACCGACCTGTCCTCGTATTTGTGCGCTGGCTCTTCTTTCCCATGTTCTTCTACCACTTCTGATATGGGATGCTTCTCGAAATCTCTTACCACTTCTCTGAAATTTTTGAATTTTAGTTAGAAGTTAGCTAGCTTCGTGATTTCCACCGCGTAAATTCCGTGGGAAAGTCTGATTTATAATAATTATTAGCTCATGGGTTCTGACAGATTTACAATTATCTTAATCCCGATCCCGTGGGAAAATCTGATTAAAATGTAGTAAGTGAAGAACTTATAATAATTATTGTGGGCGGTTCGCGTTGATTTCAATGGTAAATGGGAAATACATCGAGGAAGACGCGACGCGATGCGATGGTATGGTCAAAATCGACTAAATGAATTGGTTGGATTTATGGAAACAAACTTAGGGAGGTGTTTTATGGGTTCCATGTTCAGCAATAGATGTTTTCTAGCTGATGATGATGATGATTGAAGTCCAGCAAGTCACGTCTGATGATGAGCAGTTATCATCGATTATGGATACTTGCAACACAGGGATATAATATCAGTTATTAATAATACCAACTGGTCAAAACTCTATCACGTTTCTTAGAGCTACATTATGATACTTAAAGGTCCCTGTTGTAGAACATGTAACCCTTCATGCAATAAGATGATTCCTGACTTCATCATGTGGCTCTCCCATTTTCATTCACAAAGCGGTCCTATAGCGGACTTATATGTCCTAAGTATTAAAATATCTCCCAAAAGAATGACTAGCTTTCATGACTAATATTGTTGGACTTGGATTTGTGCAATCATACATCAGGCCAAAATCTTAAAATAATCTAAGTAACAAAACAAATGTAACTTTTCAATCAAATAGCTTTGTATCAATTTAAGCAATTTTTTTAGCATACAAACAATACATATTGCGCATGAAATAATTATAGCTATAAAAATCTACAAAATCAAAACAATATAGGTAGGTACCTATTTTACGAAAACACGTTCAAAGCAATCTATTCGTATAAGTACCTAGCTATAAAGAAAATATTCCGTGCTCTATCAGTTGCGTATTGCGTATGTTAATAAAGACCTTTTAGAGTCGAGAATGTCGGGCGGTTCGCTGGCTGCTGTCATAAACACGGCCTTTTTCTTTTAGTATTATAATTATTTTAAATGACATTTGAATAATCATTTAATAATTTATATCATAAATTTATTATTCTAACATTTTACTCGATCACAAGGAGTCATTGGTTACTAAAATGATACCTAATACCTACCTAAACCTAATTTCATAGGTTCGCCTTAAATTATAATTTAGATTTTTTATTTCGAAATAGGACAGATTTCTTGTATCCATTTTTTCTTTCGTACTCAGACACTTGTTATCATGAGGCAAGAAAATAAATAAAAATTTTGCTCTCACAAAATATTGTACAAAAATGAGTTTTGATATGTCTTGTATCCAAGAATCAAAAGCGATTAACCCAATGAATGAAATTATAATATAATTTCATGACTTTGGTGATCGTTCTTCTCATAGAGGTGCTTGCCGTATGAGCGGTAAAAAAATGTAAATTCGTATTCAAAAGTGCTCCATTGTAGCCAATTTGATAAATGCACTTTTATTTTAAGGCGGGGCTTTACGAGCAGATTAGGTATTTAGTGCGGGCAAAAGTTGCTCAGAACGCCCGTTGGAAACGTGTGGCGTACGCTTATCGTAAAACGTGCGCGGTCATTAACCCTTCGTGATTCTTTGCATGTAGTTAGCACACACATTCACAAACACGTCAAACTTATAAAACCCCGTCGATTTTGCGTCGGGGGTTACAATGTGCTAAAATTTTTGGACAAGATCGAAAAAATGAGACACGAGATAAATATTATAGATACGTATTTTTTGTTGAAAAAAAAATACAAAATTAGATTACATTTAATTGATTAGATTAGATTAATTAAATTGGACCAATTAATTAAATTAAATTAAAACAATAATTCAGATAAATTCAGAAAAAATCTGATAAATTCAGATAAATTGAGAAAAATCTGATAAATTCAAATAAATTCTAAAAAAAGTCTGATAAATTCTGAAAAAATCTGGTAAATTCAGATAAATTTAAAAAAATCAGATAAATTCGAAAAAAAAATCAGATAAATTCTGAAAAATTCTGATAAAATCAGATAAATTCGAAAAAATCAGATAAATTCGAAAATAAATCAGATAAATTCTGAAAAAATCTGGTTAATTCTGATAAATTCAGATAAAATCAGATAAATTCTGAAAAATTCTGATAAAATTCAGATAAAATCAGATAAAATCAGATAAATTCGAAAAATTCAGATAAATTCTGAAAAATTCTGATTAATTCAGATAAATTAAAAAAATCAGATAAATTCAAAAAAATTAGATAAATTCGAAAATAAATCAAATAAATTCTGAAAAAATCTGGTTAATTCAGATAAAATCAGATAAATTCTGAAAAATTCAGATAAAATCAGATAAAATCAGATAAATTCGAAAAATCAGATAAATTCGAAAAAAATTCAGATAAATACTGAAAAATTCTGATTAATTCAGATCTGAATTTATCAGAATTAACCAGATTTTTTCAGAATTTATTTGATTTATTTTCGAATTTATCTGATTTTTTACGAATTTATCTGATTTTTTTTCGAATTTATCTGATTTTTTCGAATTTATCTGATTTTATCTGAATTTATCAGAATTTTTCAGAATTTATCTGAATTTATCTGATTTTATCTGAATTTATCAGAATTAACCAGATTTTTTCAGAATTTATTTGATTTATTTTCGAATTTATCTGATTTTTTTCGAATTTATCTGATTTTTTTAATTTATCTGAATTAATCAGAATTTTTCAAAATTTATCTGAATTTTTTTCGAATTTATCTGATTTTTTCGAATTTATCTGATTTTATCTGAATTTTTAGAATTTATCTGATTTTATCTGAATTTATCAGAATTAACCAGTTTTTTTCAGAATTTATTTGATTTATTTTCGAATTTATCTAATTATTTTTCGAATTTATCTGATTTTTTTAAATTAATCTGAATTTACCAGATTTTTTCAGAATTAATCAGATTTTTTTAGAATTAATCAGATTTTTTTCGAATTGATCTGATTTTTTCAAATTTATCTGAATTTATCAGAATTTTTCTAATTTTTTTTCGAATTTATCTGATTTTATCTGAATTTATCAGAATTAACCAGATTTTTTCAGAATTTATCTGATTTATTTTCGAATTTATCTGATTTTTTCGAATTTATATGTTTTTTTCGAAATTATCTGAATTTATCAGAATTTTTCAGAATTTATCTGATTTTTTTTCGTATTTTTCTGATGTTTTCGAATTTATCTGATTTTATCTGAATTTCAGTTTAGTTCAGTTTAGTTTAATCTAATTTATTCAAATTTAATCTAATTTATTCTAATTTTATCCAATTAAATCTTATTTAATTTAATTTATTCTAATTTAATCCAATTAAATTTAATCTTATTTAATAATTAATATATAATTTAAATTCATTTAATTTAATCTAATTTAATAATAAATATTTTATTTAAATTAATTTAATTAAATCTAATTTTAGATTTATATTATTATTTAATTTAAATTAATTTAATCATATTTATTTTATATAGTACGAGTGTGTTATATTTTTTTAATAATCGACTAGAAGGACAAAATAAAGATTATAATATTTATTATCTAATTACAAATAAATTAAACCCACTACACGCTTCTGAGATTTGGAAATTCACAATATAAGTACTCCTAAATAATTCAAACGCGCGCGCGCTGTAATCGTAGTGGAGGTGAGATCGAAGTGCACAGGTCCGACGCTGACAGTGGTCACCGGCGTTCTGAGTGCGTGCGGTAATGCTCCGTGGGAATTAAAATTCAATTAAAAATCATTAAATAAACTTATCGATAAAATACCCGCCATAGCCATCCGTTTGAATGTTATGTATCAAATAAAGTACTCTAAATGTTTATTTTTGTCCTAGTTTTACAAATATTTAAATGGAAGGAAGAAAATTAGGCATATTTAAAAAAAATAAAACTATCGAGAAAAAAAACAATTATCATGTTTCTGTTAATAAAGATCTCTTGTTCAAAGATTGAAGTTACACATACTAAAATATAAAGTAGTAGATCTTCTTAAAAGTTTGCTATATTAGGCTTTGAAAAACATACATTTCACTTACCATAGCGCCTTAATTAAGTACCATCACTATGACCCATAACGTAATGTAAATGTTATGCAGTAGCAGTTAATCTATTTGTTTGCTCTCTTAAGGCTTCGAGGAAAGATTATAATTATACGACCAAGATAAGGTGGACAGTAAACTTACAATAATATTATTATCATCAGGTATATCTGATACCTACCTACTTTATTTAATATGTCAATATGTAACCATTTTGCAAAGTATTACAAAATGTTTTAAATATATTTATAAATACTTGAAAACACTACACTCCTACTTAAAAATCGAAAATCTTAGAGCATAAAGGCCTGCTCAAACCTGAGCCATATTCAGCGGTGCGGTATTCAGTAGTGAATCTTGCTGTTTTGAAGAGGCCTTAATACGTATTATTTGAACATGCACACGGTGCCACAAAGCCCTTCGCACACGTTGTCTTATCATAAAAGGCGTATCGTAATCGCGTCGCATACGTATCGTCAAAACGCAACATGAAACATTTCTGCAGCAGAATCACAGCGAATCCTATTCGTGGCCACACAGAGGCAAGAAAATACCTAGATATTGTCAATAATATTGCCTTTATATGCGCGCTGCATTGCGGATTACATTATAATCCTCAATCCGCAATACAGCACGCGTGTTAAAAAATGTTGACAATATTATTAAATATCTTTCAAAATAGTTATATCTTTAATCCGAATATTATTGCCTGTGTGAGGACAGGCATAGAATTCGCTGTAATTCTGCTGCCTAAATATACATAATATACGACCTGCGTTGCGTACACTGGCGTTACAAAATCGTGTGCGAAGGGCCTAACTTACGATGTAAATAAAACAAAAGCCTATAAAATAATAGATACAGCACGTACACATAGCATAAACATATTAATATTTATTATAAAATAATTAAAACATGCTCAAAACGTGCATAAAGCGGTTACACACATGCTTCATGTTACATTACCTGTACAAAGATTGGTCTCTCGTATATCCAGAAGTTAAAAGTATGTATGCAAAACTAAATCCTGCGGAGATCCCGATCACCAGGGTTAGCACAAATCGTCGGCCCATCACCCGACTATCGGCCTGGGGAGTTGGTAGCATGGTCATCATCTATGATCACCTTTTTTTCAAGTGATTATAGATTTCAGTGCATGGCATGACGAATCGACAAATGGGAAGAATCACTTTGTTCAGAAAAAGTTTTAACTTTTAATAAAATTGTTAATTCACTTTTATTTAAGTCACTTAGGAAGAATCACTTTGTTCAGAAAGTTTTAATAAAATTGAATTTAAAATTCACTTTTTTAAAGTCACTTTTCCAAGTTCAAATAATAAGTTTATCTATTTCATTTCAGTTCTATGTGTAGAATAAACAGGATTTTAAAAAACATTTTTTAATATTTTTTTACTAATTTAACTTATTCAATCATCAAAAATATGCAGCGTTTCGTATCGCGAAAATGAATAAATTTATTTTTAATTTCACGGTTTTAATTAAACGTGCATTATTCAATTATTATTCACTTTCAAAATTATTTATTTAAGACTTTACTATAGATGGTAGCACACTAAACCTAGAAAGCGAGATAAAAAACCCTCCCTCACTTCAATGACCACTATACACGATCGTACTGACTGATCGACTAAATATATATACGTACACAATTTGTTCAGTGAAAATATCCTTGATGGTTTTCCTTAAATACAATTAAAAAAATAATTTAGGTAATTGGTAGGTACTAGGTACTATAAATTCCTTAACGTGAGTCATTTTAAATCCCATATTAGAACTTTTCACGTTAAACCGCAAAATGAGTACAAAAATAGCATATTAAACAATCGCTTTTTACCGGTTTCATAATGCATTATTACATTAGGGCACATTAATATCGTCGTGTATTTCTAATTAAGCGTTTAAATTACATACTCATTACTTTCATAAAAGGTATAAATGTATTTGCTTAAATTGGTATGATAAGGTTATAAATGGGCCTTAATTTTTTGTAACACAGATAAGTTTTTTAACCCTCTCAATTTCTCTGTTTTTTTATACAAAGAAGTAAGAAGACGAGCAAGACGCTCACCCTGATGTTAAGAGATAAGCTGCTCATATCATTGTTAAAATTCTAGACGCACTGCACTACTCAAGACTCACTTCTTACTCAAGAGTCATAAGATGTTAAGACTCTTTAGTTACGAACGCCTTTCCAATTTTCCACGAAAAGGGTTAAATAGAGCAGATTCGAGGCGAGGACTCGAATAAAAAAATAGGTGTTAATCTATACATAATATGAAAGTCTAAAGGGGCCATAAAAGTTTATTGATCTAGCAATATCAATTTATTTCATGGATGCCCCTAATTTGTTTGATGGTAAACTATCAATAAATTAAGATCAATCAGACAAGCGTAATTTCATGAATACTAGATGATGCTGCGTTTATTCTAAACCAGGTCATGTCTTAGTACTCGATAGTGGAAATAAATAAATATTTCAGAACATTTCACACACTGCCACCTAACACCAAGCTAAGCAACTTAATGCTTGTGTTATGGTGGTTAGGATAACGGATATAATACTTATATACTTTGTTTTTGTAAATACATACTTATAATAGATATTAAGAACCACCCAGACCAGAAACAAATATCTGTGGATCACATAAAAATTTGTCCCATAGCCCATACGGGAATCGAACTCGCAACCTTCTGCGTTGCAAGCGGGTCACAGAGGTCGTCAAGTCAACTCTGAATGAAAAATCTGAAGATCTCACACAGTTCAAAGAGCAATAAGAGGGTTCACAAGTGAATAAAAACAATAAGCAACCTAGATTTCTTAAGGGGAATTTTTCTAGAAAAAAATATGATAAATTCATAGCCCGAAAACGACCTTGAGTTCGACCGCTTCTAGAGTCAAAATACTGTATATATACCTATATCTCTTTACCGTGGTCTCGGTAAAATTTAAATTGGATCATGATGTTATGTAGTGCTTTCAAACAAAAAAGTGTTTTTCTAAATCAGTACAGGCGTCCTTGAATAATTATAATCCATGCATAATGCATAAGAAAATAATCTGAGCAATGGAAAACTTTCGGTTTTTAAAATCTGATTAAAATATGCATAAAACTGAAAAACAAGCTTGTGATTTTCCTCTTCGTTTAGCGTCAAATTTGTAGGAAATTAAATTATTTAATTTCTGCACTTTATGTACTATACTATTTAATACTTAATACTCAATACGCACTGCAACCTACAACCACTTCCACTTTTGCACTGAAGCTTTAAAAAATCTTATTTGATTTGATCACATTTTCAGTCCCAGTTTATAACCGGAAACAACTTGTTTACCTATTTTTTTCATATTTAACATATTTTTATTTTCTTTCCTTAAGCGACTCGTCATGCCAGTGCACTTACACCATAATATATTTTTTTAACAAGCATTTGAGTTATGTTATAGTGTTATCGAGAACACGCCTCCACCTAAACTGAAAATGTTAAGTGAATTAAACAGACTACACGAACATATTAATACAGGATAAGATGGAAGAAAGTGTGGCCACACTGTGAGCGGAAGCGATTTCAAATTTATCATTTCACGTGATAATAGGGATGTTAACTAAAAAAATTTTTGTCCATAATGTAGATCATTGATAAATATTGGACACGTTTTTTTTTATTTGTAAATCTGATAAAAAACGTGGGAGGAACAACGCACTAAAGTTGCTTGATCGTGACGTCACACCAATAAATCTAGTACATTTTTGTTTAGTGGTGTGACGTCACGCGCCCTACACAGAATCGTATAAGCGTTACATCTCAGCCATTTTTTATTTTACATATTTGCAAGAAAAAAAAAAGCGTATCGATTTTTTTTTTTATTAAAAATACGGACTAAGTAATTGTATTTAAAAAATTTGACATTGTCAACATCCCTATTGTTCATTAAGAGCTTCGTACTTACGTGCGACTCCCATGCTAGCACGATATGAAAAATTTAGAAATATAAATTTGTAGAATTTGCTTTTTCAAAATGTTCTTCAGTAAAGAGTAAAGGTCTAAAGGACAAAGCTCTTAATAATAAATTAATGTTTTTGGGCACATTATTGAGTATTTACATTGTTTAACATATTGACTGCGGAAAACACAACTGTGCTGTGTTTTTGAGGTCGGAACGCATGTACCTACCTACTGACGCACACAAAGCTGATTTTTCAACTGATTTTTCCATAGAAAATTAATTTCCGGTCCTGCTACTACTATAAAACGTTTTATATAGAACTATCCCAGGTGCCTGAAATTAATTTTGTATGGAAAAATCCCTTGACAAACACTCCGTGTGTTTTACAGCACTCGCGTTTTGACCTCAAAATTCACACACAAGTGTTGTGTTTTCAGAAGTCAATGTGTTAAGCTAAAGGTCTTTATTATCACGAACATAAAACTATTATATCTTAGAAGGTAGAATAAAATCGCTATCTCTTATGATCGCTACCCGCTCACAGTAGGACTCTACATCTGTTTATTTGTTTAGTATTTGTGCCGTTGTATTCAGAATTGAGTAAGACAGAGGAGTGTTATGAAAATTTAAAATATTTAGGTATTTAGAGAATGGCATCTTTTTTTTATACAAAGAAGTAAGAAGACGAGCAAAACGCTCTCCTGATGGTATGAGATAACGCAGCCCAAAATTAGTACAGTGCTACTAAAATTCTGGGTGCACTGCGTCAACGCTTCCTACTCAAGAGTCATATAATAATAATAAGACAAATAAGACAGAGAGTATGTAATAAGTAGGATCTAAACTATAATGATGATGGATTTTATTGCGTAAATCAAGAAAATACGTCATAATCGTCTTTACGATAGGTAGGTAATTCAGGACTTTATGAAAAAACGGAATTCTATATCTTTCTCTGATATTCCTTCATATACCTACCTACCCCAATCAATTACAATGCAAAAATGCCACCCTTTCATGTCACAAATACTTCACAAAAAGACAATCAAAGATAACAAACAATTAGCAAGAATTTAACACATCAATTGTTTGTAATTGATGTGCTAATATAATTTAACACATATAGGTATAACACAACAATCCTCAATTTTAATCAACAGGGATGTAGACTAGAATAAAAAAAAAAATATTTTGTCCATAATGTGGGTAGATTATTTAAAAATATTAGACATATTTTTTTATTTGTAATTTTAATAAAAAAGTTTGATAACAACACACTAAAGTTGCTTGGTAGAAGTAGTGATGTCACTTGTGGGTACTCGAGTTGATATAAAATGTATGAACAAGTGACATAGCTCATCTTCACCAAAAAAACTTGTAAGCATTATAATATTACTAGCTGCAACCCATGGTGTTACCCGCTGCAAAATTGTCGATGGCGAAGATTTTGGCCAAGGGGGGTTACGGCAACGAGTTCTTAGCCTAGGGAGAAGATACGCGGACTTATTTCTATGTGAAAAATGCTGGCATTCTGGCGAGGGGAGAGGCAACGCACACTAATACAACGATTCCACACTAAAGAATTTTCAGTCATGTCGCTACGAACGCTTACGTCAAAATTATCCAACACTACCATAAATACACGCACACGAACATAATACACACACAGAAACCGCTTGCATGTGCACTAGATGACGCACATTTTACGTTAACAACAGTAGTGCTTGAAATTATCGATACTCACTATCGATACTTTGGTCAAAATATTATTGCATATTATGACGGAAGGTCATAATATGCAATAATAGGGGGTAAGAGGTAGGTATAATTAGGTATTTTTCGTAATCTTATATTAGGTTAAATCAATTAAAAAAATATTTGGCTGAACTAGTGAACCAAATAAACGCGTATCTTGTTATTAAAATTTATGTTGTACTACCTGCGCCCAGCGGTTTTACCCGCAGTACTTATGTAGCCTATATGTTATTCCAGGGTCTAAGCTATCTCAATACAACATTTTAGCTGCTTTTTACACATAAAAGTGTTATCAGTGTTAGGTATATATTGAAAAACAGCAAGAGAATCAATTTCGAAAGAAAAAAAATCTCAAAAAACGCAACGAGTTCTTAGCCTAGAGAGAAGATACGCGGACTAATTTCTATGTGAAAAATGCTGGCATCTCTGGCGGGGGGAGAGGCAACTCACACTAATATAACGTTTCCACACTAATGAATTTTCAATAATGTCGCTACGAACGCTTACGTCAAAATTATCCAACACTACCATAAATACACGCACACGAATATAATACACACACAGAAACAGCCTGCATGTGCACTAAAGATCATTCACAGTTATTTTACCTCTAGCCTTTACGTTGGCTAGCCTGAAAATTATGTTGCCATGTCACGTTAGTATTGACTTCCCCATTTTAACCCCCAACGCAAAAACGACGAGGTGTTATAAGTTTGACGTGTCTGTCTGTGTGTGTGTGTTTGGTGGAAATCGGTCCAAGATGGCCGCCGCTACAAAATGGCGGATTACTTTTTTCTTTCACAACTCCCTCAATATGGATACTAAATGAAAGGGCTTAAAAAGTAAAATACAGCCTACTATATAAAATTTAAAATCCAAGATGGCCGCCATTAAAAATGGTGAATTGTGTATTACGTTTGGGGCGGGGGTTTTGTAATTTTTTTATTTAATTCACTTGTATTATTTTACAGTGCTGTAGGTAGGTACTTACATGAAATTCCTGTTTCGAACCTACCTAATATTTTATACATATCATATTGATAGTTCGCAGTTACCACTTGTTCATGTGTTAACCATCCGATATTTTTATAGATAAATTCATTTTCTTCATAGGAAATTGAGTTTATGGGCATTGGTAAAGCTTGGGATTATAATAATAATTATTAAAACAACGAGTACAAGTGACCTTATCAAGTACAAAAAGTAACGTTTTAACAAAAAAAGTGCAAGCATTTTTGAGCCTTTCATACCATACAATGTCCCTACATACACTATTAACTTTAAGTTTTAGATTTTGATAAGATTTCTACTAAAAAGTCGATATCGATATTTTATTTGTCTCGACATGTCCCAACTTGATTTTTGTTCCAGTGTAGCCATTGTATAACTTTAAATTACCTTTTTTTGAGAGTAATAAATATTAATTTGTATTAAAATATTCAATTAAAAAAAAAGTCTAAAGAAAATTAGAAAAAAATTCAAGAAGGTATGTACCTAATAGAAAAACTTGTAAGAAAAATGTAATGTATTTAATTTTTAATACTAAATTGAAGAATTTTGCAAAGGCAGTTTTTGGGAAAAATATCATATTATTGAACGTTTTTTAGTATCAGGGACCTACGCTATGATTGTTTTGAAATCGTTTTTGTGAAAATCGCTAGATTGGTTGTCTCGTTTTCCTTTTTGAACATAGGGTGGATAGTGTTTGGGACTGGCCGACCCGCGGTTTCACTTTATGTTTTGATATGTTATAATAACCTAGTACCTACTTTCAGATATATTTATATAGTATCAGATATATTTATATAGATTTTGAGATATCCAGGCTGGTTATTTATACATGTAATAATTAGGAATGTGAGTGTTTTTGTTTAAATGTGTATAATAATATGAATACTGGTTTTTAGTATTACAATAACGGGCGTATAATAGACGTAATATTATATAACTACTCATATGTAAAATTTACCCCAAGTTAGGTCTTGCATGATTTAGTGGCAACACATGGTAATTTTTAGTATTTTGCTTATTTTTTGTATTTTTAGTTGATATTTCGACAAAATTATGGTTAAATATGGAAAGTAACATGATCCTCTTGTAAACTAAATGTTTTCTCATCGCGTTTTGCACCATAAAACGCTACAATTGGCCAATTTCTGCTCACGACTTTCCCTGTTGCGGTCGTTTGCTGAATGACGCGTTAGTGTCACAACTAGTTTTAATAAACAAGCCGGATTTGGAATGAGTGCTTTGTATGTGTGTGTTGGCAGCGGGGGTCGCCTAGTGGTTACCCATCCATGTGGCTTTTTCATCCGAGGGTTACGGCGAAGATTTTTGCCAACAAAAAAATACATGTTGAATTTTTTTTTAATTAAAATTTATACTGATATTATATTTTAAATATTTTTACATTATCCACATCCCTATTCAGAATGTTAGTATAGAAATATAACAGTTTAAAGTTAGCCTATTATTAAGTACTGATAATATTATTTTTAATGAGGAATTGTACAGGAAGTGGATACAGTGGTAGAGTACCTATAGAGATAAGATCAAATAATATTATAGTTATATTTAATATGTATTCGCAAAATTCCTTATCACTTGTCCACATATACCTAAGGAACTTATGTTCCAAATTTCATCATTCTAGGTCCAGTGGTTTCGTCTCCACGATGAGGCGTCAGTCAGTTTACCTCTTTACATAATAGTAAAGATTAAGATATATAACATATATTATAGTATATTAAAACATGGTACCCTCACAAAAAAAAAGAAAAATGTTTAAATATTGTGCGAACAGCCTACAAAGAATTGTTGTAAATGCAAAAGAGGCCACAATGCAGATATTAATTCTGTCCCTTAGTAAAAAAGATGTAACTTTTTCCAAAATTAAGTTAAGTAGGTACCTACATCTATTGCTGTGCTGGAATTTGGAAAAGAGTCGAATATGCCATTTTTTTTTATCTCATATCTCAATTTCGGATTTACCACAAGAAGAAAGGTGCATCTCCAGTAACATATTAATTAGGTATATATACCAACCCTTTAATTAAAATATTTATTCCCTGAATTTTCTTTTTGTTAGATAGGTAGGTACATCTTTCTAACTATCATGGGTAGAATTCATGTAATTACACTAAAAAGATTATTTTGCAATGTTACCAATACATAGAAAAAATACCTATACACCTACATACCTATATAGAAAAAATGCCTATTTTCAAATAATACCTGTACACATTTTTAGTTATTGTTACATGCCTATTACTTGAATCACTTTTATAATAAATATATTTAAGAATTATATATTTTAATGTAATAATAAGTATTATATATTGTTACATGAATTATCTAGAAAATAATATTGCAGTAATAATTATTAATACATTTTATGATGAATAAAATCTTTGCTTTTATGCCTGGAAATAATTTGTTTTTGATTGATTTCCGACTTACCATCAAGATGACTATGTTTACGTTTTTAAGGCTTGCTATTCATTTTAATTGATTAGTGAATAAGTAAGTAATATATTAACACAACAGTAAGAATGATGTTAGTTAAGATAGGATTGCATTTATATCCAATTAATGTCTAATTAGAATTTTATTAATTTATTAAAACTGACTATACCTACTTATTATTTTTTGTAATTTTTGTCACATTATCTGCTATAAAGTTTATTAAATAAAAAGAAGGATTATTTTACCTTTACAGTCCTAAGTATTTAGTATTAACAATAAACTAATATTATTAAAATCCACAAATTGTGAGACTGTTTTAGAGCAGAGGCGTTATAAATGGAGATAAAACACACTCATTATGGTACAAATTGATAAAACTATTCCAGGATTGGGTCAATGATACATTATTCCGGCTCTTGGCTAAATTATTATCAAAACTTACGGTCATCTTGCAGGCGTTTCTTCCAGCACGTTGTAATTCAGTAGTTACATAGTTCTAAATGCGTATTATACTTTTCACGTCACTAACATTTACATACACTTTATTGCTTAATATTATTTGGATTTAATAGGTAATTATTTCATATTTTTATGAGAAATAATATGATTTTTGTGGCCACAAGCAGAGTTTTTTTTTCATTTTTATTTTTTATGTTGTGTTGACATAATTTTTTTTTTTTTTTTTTTTCTTTTTAATAATATGGCAACATGTGCATTTTGCCAGTGTCGAGTAAAATTCGTGAATGTTCACGGGAAATTAAATTATGGTCTCCACTTTCGTGTTTTGCCAGTGTCAAGTTAAATGTTATTTTTTAAGTAATAAGTTAGTTAGTCAGGTCAGAGTCAGAGTGAGCTTAATAGCTCGTCTAGTCACGTGAGTCTTCCAGTAAAATGGGTGGAATTTTACTGAAAGTTCGGAGGAGTTTTGGAGGGGGCACCAAAATTCATATTTCAGAACCATATCACTTGCCTACATCTGTGCACATTCAAAAACACTTAGTCGGGCCGGCCTAAAAGGCCACATTTGACACATCATCAAAATTCCCTTACAGGGTGATCTAAAAATTTTACTTATTTTTCCTGTAAATAATATATGTCAACACTTAGCTGAACAATAAATAATATGACAACACTTAGCTGAACACTGAACACTATACTCGAATTTACAATTAACAATTTACGCATTACCATTAAAATTTCTACCATTTGGTAGATTTTTTGCCTACCAATGTGTATTGGCTCAAAATAAGCTGATTAAGATCGGAAAACCCCCCTTGTACCCCTTCTGGCAGTAAGGAAGGGGGTAAAAGGGGCCGCTCCACCCTGCTTCACTTAATCAACTCTGGGAGACCATGTAGAGCCACGAGGAAAATGTCGGTGTCAATTTCGGATAAGCCGATGGTATAGATTTTATTTCTAATATAAAACAACGGTTTTTGTGGCATTATGTTTAACCAAAAAAAAAACTAAAAATAAAAAATACTCAATTTTTGTTTCAAGTCATTGTTGTGTTTATTTTTAAACTATAAAGTATATTATGTTATACACATAGCTAAGAACATTGCCGAGTAATATTATTAATATTATAAACGAAAAAATAAACAAACTTCATTAATCCGTTCGGCTACGATGGCACAGACAGATACACAAACAGACAGACAAACAAACACGTCAAACTTATAACACCCCACCTTTCTTGCGTTGGGGGTTAAAAACATTAGATGAATAAATAGGACATCCTATACAAGGTCACGTCAATCAGTTTTTGTTTTTAAAACAATAAGGATGCTACCCAATAAAATCGCGAAATCGAAATTTGAAATGTAGAATCGAATGCAATTATAACTTGGATTGAATATTTGATCATAAATAAATAACTATATTGCGATTAAAATAAAATATGTTGTTAATATTGTGATTATATTATAGTAAAATATAATGTAATTAAAATAAAATTGTGTCATGTATACACGGTGACTGGTAAATCACTTAAAAGCTTCAAGGATATGATAATTTATATAATCACATTATGTTTACAATTAACAAACAAAGACAATACTAATACATTTAAGAGAAAATCTTATTTGAATTAATTCACCATGTCTCAAACAAAATGGTAAACCTAATCGGCTGGCGAACAGCTGACGCAGGTAGGTAAGTAAAGCTACATACAAAGTAGGTATCGACACCACCGACAAAGGACGCGATCTGTGACGCGACATAGCTACGCGATGCTACACACTCACGTGATGTTAAGCGATGATGCGGCCGCATGTGGTAGATAGTAGATAGTATAATAGATAGGTAGGTACCTATTTTTACGAATCGTGGACTGGGTACTCTGTTTCAAGGTTCTAAGTTTTAAATGCACGTCAAATTAAAACCGCAATAGAAAGCCACGCTAGTCGTGGCTTTCTGTAGTTTTCTGTAGCTTCTGTACAAGATAGCCGGTCGGCTGGTAGATTTCGATAAAGTACCTACGTACTTTATCGAAATCTACCAGCCGACCGCCTATCTTGTAAGAGGGCTACAAACCTATTAGGTACCGACTATGACGGTGATTTTTGCGTCGGTAACGTCCAGGCGCCGCCGACAAAGAGGCCGCCGTGTCGCCTGGCGGCGAGTTAAGATCTTTATACCGCGCCGCCAAACCGCCGAGACAGGGCCGGACTGAGGTCATACGATTACATAATTTGTAGACTACTTACTGCACCGCGTCGTAGTAAATTAAAAACGCTACCGGTGTGAACGTGAACGCGTGTGAATCGGCCCGTTTACATTACACATACTTTATAGAACACATAGGATATTTTACCCAAAATTTAAGTACCTATTTTTATATTTTTTTTAGAATGAGAATCGTTAACTGAGTTCCCTGTTTTAGGCTTCTAAGTGATTTACCAGTCACCGTGTAGAGAATAAACATATTTTTTTATTACAGGTTTTTTTATAACTCGTGAGATGTTTCTGGCAAAATTAGCCCATGACGCCATTACATGTTTACAAAAAAAACCTATTAGAATTAAAATTAATTAGACTTTATGAATGTTTTCATAAAACTGTATTCGATTCCAAAGTGTTTGAAGATCGTATCGATTCATATCCTGTTATCGAAATAAACAAACAATGTCCCAACACTTGTTTGCTATGACTGACATCTGTCAAATGTGGCCTTTTAGGCCGGCCCGACTATAACACGCAATATTCCACCATTATTACACGCTAACAATCAAATTCTACACGATTATTAAGCAAAAGACGTGGAGCTAATAATATGATCAAGGCTTTGCCGCCAAAACTCGTTGACATAATTAGACTTTGACTTTTGACAGGAACTATTAATGACAAACAGTTTTTTTTACTGATTGTTGCACCAAAATACTCGTAGAAGTGTAGAAATCGTAAAAAAGAAAAATGTAAATTTGACAGTGATTAATGTTCTACTCTGCTATCTGTGGTAGGTTAGTTAGTCTATGGTTAACAGTGATGTATGTGTATCGATAGTTTACGATGTCGATAAAAAATCTGGAATAATCATCATCTTAATCTCAGCCGTGGGACGTCCACTGCTGAACATAGGCCATAGGCCACCCCTTTGAATTTCAATTATATATAGGTTGGAATCGACCTGCATCCAGCGTCTTTTGGCGACCTCTAGGAGGTCATCGAGTTGTCTGTAACAGTAGTTTTCCGTGTTGTATAGTGAAAATTTATGTTGCTAATATTCTTGTTTATAATATTTTCTTCGTTGATAATTGAAGAATATAAATAATTAATAAATTAACTTACGCTCTTTTACACAGAACTTCTCTTCACTATTAATGGTGATGGTGAACTGGTGGAGGAGACAGGAAGGTGATGGTGAATTAGTGATACTTGCAAAGACAGCGACTTTTACCAAGTCAATTATAAAATGTAACTACCGACCATGGACAATATCGACTAACTCGAACTAACCACTGACAACACTAGTATTTGGCCTCGCCTGGACGTAGAGTCGTGTATTTTGCTGTGTAAACATAATTTCGATTTACTTTTCGGTTTTGTTTCTTTAAAGTTTGTAACAATTCAAGAAACATTAGTTTACGCGTGAAGCGAGGCATCCGCTATGTCTAAATTATTGTCGTGCTCGTGAAAATCATCAGGCGGGCAGCCAAGATGTGGCGTTCATTGTTTTGTGTTTTTATCGTCTGGAATGTGGATTATGTGCATGGATCTAGTCGGCTTTGCGATAATAGAAATGAGAAGACCACTCTTAGTTGCACTACCCAGGTACGCATTTAGTTTAGACCACAATATTGATATAATGCATCTTATTGTATTGATTTTGTGACAATCGAGTTCACCCAAATGCATAGCTGTCATTTTCCAATTAGATGCTCAATATTCACTCATCCATGTTTGCCTTTTTTGTACGCACCATTAGATTCTATAGGGGCTCAATGGGCAGCATATTATTTGCATAGGTCTCTTGTACACAATATTTAGATTAGAAGTTGCCAAGGTCATTCATTTGACATAAGTAGAATAATAATTGTATTGAGATGTAGATTAACACAACATTTCATACAGCAGGTTTTTGTCACATATAGTTGTTACTAATATAACCCTTTAACTCCATGTCTTTACATTTACTAGTAGTCCATCTTTGTTAACCTTTTAACCGCCAGACTTAAAATCACTTGTCGTGCCCCTAGCGCCAGGCAAGTTTTTTTAATTATAAATATTTAGCTAATTACGAGTATAGTTTTATAAAATACAGTGTTATGACTTAAAATGTAGATTTAAAGTGCAGTCGGAAATATACGACTCTGGCAGTTATGTAACAGAACTGGCTTGTCGGATATATCCGACGGTGGCGGTTAAAGGGTTAATAAAATAATGGATTTGGTAATTATTTCAAACTTGTTCTGATCCCTTTGATCTGTTAGTGAATTGAAAAAGATTGTATGTGTGTTTTGGTAGGAGAGCACTGTAGCTGGTAAATTTATTAAATTACTTGCTGTGCTGTAGCCCATATGTGTTTTTCCAGGGGCATAGCTATCTCTATACCAAATTTCAGCTCATTCAGTGCACCCGTTTAGGCGTGAAAGAGTAACAAACATACATTCTTACAAACTTTCATGTTTATAATATTAGTAAGACTGAACTAAAGGGTCTTAACATGTCACAACTCTTAAGAAGAAAGTAAGCTGCATTAGTGCAGTGACCTAGAATTTGACATTATTGTGAAATCCTGGGTGGTACTGAACTGATTATGGGTAGTGTTGTCCCTTACCATCAGGAGAATTTCTTGCTAGTCTCCTTGTTTCATGCAAAAAAAAATTAACAATGTAGCTAGTATCTTTTCCGGAGGGCCTATTGACTATAGCAATATGACATGTAAAACACTAGAATTGTGCAAAATTGCATACACATTACTTGCTTAAACATCCTCATTAATATGACTAAAATAACAAACGCAGCAATGTATATTGAAGTTTTCATCAGTGTAGTTGGCGAGAATTAGCAAATAGGCTCTCAAATCTGTGCAATATGTACTATGGTTAAGTTAATAACTATCTTTGGTACAGATACTCGGCGAAGAAATAATTAAAAATGACATATGCAAGATGGAAGTGTACCCGGCGGACAGCCAGGCATGCGGCTCAATGGCATTCGGGCCTCTCATGAAGAACACTCACATTGGAGGAGTGACGCTGAAGCCGTACATCATGACGGTGGTCCGACACCATGAACAAAACATTAACTACTACGCACTCAATCATACGGTGTTGAATATTACATTCAGTAATATTAAATGGAAAAGTAAGAATATTTTGTTCTATAATTATTAATAATAATAATTGGGGTTTATACTCCAACAGAACAGGTTGCCCTACTTACACTGTCAGTGTCAAATCAAAATTTATAGGTTGTGTGGCCAACCTATATGTTGCAGTATCAGGTTGCCGAGATTCCTAATCTCGCACTGCAACATAGCTGCAACATGACCCGAATATATATTTCAAAATGTATCAAATAGTGGGAGCGAGAGAGCGTCCCACGGCATAAGCGCTCTTAATTAATAATTTGAAATTTTGGTAGTCAAGTCTTTACACTTGTCACTATGTAGTATCCCTGATTTTTCCTAAACACCCCCACTATGCTAAATTAAGATATGCTTAGACACAGCAGAAAAACAGAATATATTTTTATTATTATGCCTATGTTTGCACAGTGTCAACATCAATTTACAATTTGTATATGAATGGATATTTGAAAAAGACGATGGAAATGATGTTTACGTGACTGTGGTGATTATAATGTGCTGACTAAATCAGCTAACTTGTGAGTTGTGAGTCATAGTTTTTATCACAGCGTAATGAATAAATAAAGATTTTAAACTCTTTGTTAACACAGCAGTCTGACTCAATTTTCACAATAGTACGCTCATAAGTGAAATTTTTTTTTTTTAAAACAAGTTTTTTTATATTCCCATCTAACACCAAAGTAGTAATACTCGTCAAGACGAATCAAATGAGCCCAAACGGATGGCGTCGTTTAATTACGCTGTAATAATAATATAGCATGCATGCAAAATTTCAACTCGTTCGGAAGTGGATCAAATTTAACTTGCAAGATTTGATGACAGACAGACAGACAACGGAGAGGTGAATGTAAATAAAATTAATCTTGTAAAAAAATGTTATTGTGAAATTGGACTACGCGCATTTTCGGCTGAAATCAAAATTGACATCTATTATTTCTAACTTCCTTAAAATAAGGTTCAAATTTCCATGCGCGGGTGCGGCCCGATCGAGCCGCTCGGGGAATTACGGGGATGCGGTGAAAAGAACCCTCATACTTTGCCATCTGACCCACGTTTTTAGGGCTGGAGGTCTGTCACTAAGAATAGAATAGAATAACTTTATTTGCATCAAACATGATGTTAACAATTTTATGATAAGAATAATTACAAATACTAACTAATACTAACGCATGTTTGACTAGCTCAGCTCTCATACAAAAACTGATATGGTTACAAAAATATAAAATACAATATAATCCTAACAACCGTTATTCAGAATTGAGAGCAAGGACCACCTTCACCTAGGTTTAGCCCGCTTAAGTACACTTCAGGGTTAAGCTGTAACATACATAATACGTAATAATGTGCAATATTCTTATCTAAGTTCATGAAATGGGTTATTATTTTACACAAATATTTCTATTAAAGTTTGTTATTGAGATTGTTTTATTATTTTCCTGTTATGCTACTACATAATAATGATGTTATTTTCAAATTATAAACAAGATCTTACATTTGTGCCTGGGCCTGCTATCTGTATTAAGTGCTAGGCTAGGTTTATGAAGTTAAGTTTCTTACTATGTACTACACTTGTAACCAATTATGACTGAATATTGAATTAAAACAAAGGCCAATAACAGCATAGAACAATCTTCTTCTTCCTGCCCTTATCCCACACTAGGTAGGATCAGCACAACACGTTACACACGTAGCCAATAGGGCTTGCAGTATCGGTACCATTTCAAGAACCGGGAATTTTGAAACCGATACTCACACGGTACCGGGAAATTCTCGGGAATCGATACTTTTCGATACTTACTAAAAAAAAATTAAAATTTAATTAAAATGCCTTATTAACGCCTAGAAAGATTAAAAGGAGTTATATCACTAATTATTATTATAAATTTAAGTCAACTAAAGATCCAGTCCTAATACATAATTATATTATAGTAGATTTCACAATAGAAGCCTATATAAAAGATGGGGTTACAGTAAATATCATAATTTCAATAGGTTTTTTTTTACAAAAAAGTGAGAAAACGATCTAGAAGGTGATGGTAATTGATAAACACTGGCCATAATCAGTATACAGTGCCCAGTGCTATCCAGGATTTCACAATTATGATAATTCTAAGTGAGATTGCGGTCAAACGTCTTCTATTATATGCTTGTTTAGTCTGCTATAAAAAAATAAAAAAAACGCTTCTTATTCGAGAGTCATAAGATGTTCTTACTGACCCAGGAGGAAGCGAAAGAGAGATCAGGAGGAGGACACAGATGACTAAAGCAGCAATGACCAAGCTCACACGCATATGGCAAAGTCGAAAGGTCTCCAACGTTACGAAAACGAGACTAGTGCGAAGTCTGGTTTTCTCAATCTTTCTCTACGGGGCAGAGTCGTGGACAATTAGGGCATCAGAGCGTAAGAAAATCGATGCATTTGAAATGTGGTGTTGGAGACGAATGCTCCGCATACCATGGACGGCCAAAAAAACAAATAAATCTATTCTGGACCAGCTTCGCATACGAATCAGGCTTTCAACAATCTGTTACCAGAAGATCGTTAGTTACTTTGGTCACATTGTCCGCCGACAGCTGGATAACTTGGATAAGTTGATCGGGACGGGCAAGGTGGAAGGAAAGAGACCCCGCGGCCGATCACCTAGTCGCTGGTGTGATCAAGTGACCACTCTCATTGGCCTACCAGTTGTAAGCGCCATATGAGAAGCCGAGGACCGGACGAAGTGGAAACAGCTCATGCAGCGGGCTACGGTCGAATTTCAAGGACGCGACCTTCAGTAATGAAGAACACGACTAAGAAGAAGAAGAGAAGAGAGAAGATGTTCAGATTCTTCAACCCAGTTATTTCACTAGCTACAGTGCACAGTGCCCTCCTATCTAAGCACAGTAATATTTTTAAATCTCTGCTCGGGCGTTAGAATAACATGCACTGTTGACTGTTGGAGTGCCCACCTAGTCGACCTCTTGCAAAATAAATATGCCCCCGGTTGGTAATAATAAAGTCAAGTAAAATAGAAAACCATCGACATTTCCATAACGTACTGGTTTAACAAGGTTTGGCATTCTCACTCTTCGATTTGACAGGTTTGTTCTGTTCTTTGCCGATCTGATGGATTCAGCAACTGTAATGCCGGTAAGGATTTTTCATTAACTACAACTTTGAAGTAGTAAATCGTTTTGTTTATCGCGACGAGTGCGTTAATGTCACTGTCAGTATTTTGGTTTTGGTCTGGTTTATTATAATGAGACCAATCTTCTTCTTCACTCTAGAAAGCAGAGCACCGAGTTCTCCTTCAGACTTCGCAAGATACTGTAAATTGCAAGTTGTTGCTATCGAGATATTTTTTCCACTTCTCTAGAGCTCTTCTCATAAAATATTTCCCATATATTATTAATGCGGAAAACTAAATAATCACTTCTCTTGAGTATGTATTTCGTTTTGTTCTCGGGTTTTTCCATCTTTTTCTTTTATTTCTTCGTTTTTTGACTTTTATGACTTCGTTCATATTATTATGGTCAGTAAAATCTAGTAGATTTTCGGATAAAAAGAGCTTAATCTCATGTTTCTAGTATTTAAAGTCATTTAATAGATTTCAATTTACAAAATTAAGCAGTATTTTATTTAAAAAATCGATAAAGTAATGAATTTATAACTAAAACATCAAAAGTATCGATTCCCGGGAAATTTCAAAAAAGTATCGGTACCGAATTATCATAAAATTTTCGAGAATTCCCGGGATTTTCGATACCGGGATTTCCCGGGAGCATGCCCTAGTAGCCAACAACACACAACACGTACAGCATAGAATAATAATTTAAAAAATACAATATTGTCTTTAACTTATCATTGCACGGAAAAGGCATCGCAATTGGCCGAACCCTGGTTGAGATATTAACATTTGGTAATATGAGTATCGTTGTTGTTTTAATTATATGTTAGAACAACTCATGGTTGTTCTAAAAATCAAATATTGTACATAATCTAATTTAAAATACATCTTCCAGGCATGCGATTCCGCTTCCAAGATCGTCTGCCTTCCTCGAAGAACCACTGTCGAACGATAAACATATCAAACGACGCCGTCATCGACGACCAATCGGTGCTCTACTACGACTGCTACTGGACCAAAACTGATGACTACAAGGACTCGCAGAGCCATATACTAGACTTTGAAGCGTACGGTGATGGTGTTGTGAATAGGGGACAGTATTACTTTAATATACCATCGGCCGAAATGCTTAGTGAGTATTTTTCTTTGTTTACATTTTAGATGCCCTCAGTCCACTGAAAGATAGCCTATGTCATCCTAGGCTTTAAGCTACACATACTACTTAACCATCAAAATTGTCACGAAATAAAGCTTAGGTATCGCCAAGCAGTAATTACTGCTACTTGACCGACAACGCTTCTGCAATATCACTGGTTCGCATTCGGTGTTGAAGATCTCTATTATAGGCGAAGTTAACCGTTTACTATCAGGCGGATCGTGTCTGTTCACAAAGTATTTTCTTTATATTCCCATTCGCCTCAACATCGATTGCCCCTTAGTGGTAATTACCACCGAATGACGACTAACAATTCAAATCGCTTTATACTGTAGATCGCCAATCGCGCTCCTCATCTGAAGGTAACCTGAAATTTATTATTGCAACCTGGGGGAAATCGATGATGGGCGAATGGGAATATATATACCTTATGGCGCTGTTAAACTAAAAGCAAAAAATTAATAAAATATCACTTATTTCACAGGTCCAGTAGGCAAAGCGGAAAAATACAAACCGTTCATCTACATAGAGATATTCCCGAGTAAGATGCGTCTGCACATCACGCCGCCTCCACCAGAATTGAAGATCACTTCCTACCGCATCGGCGTTATGAAAGAGTGTGGCAAGGACTTCGGTTGCGAAGTCAAATCAAAGACCATGATCATAGGGAACCAGACGGAGGATGTGACGTATGACCATGACTTTATTGGGGAGAATGGACTGTATTACTTTGTGGTCACGCCATTGCATAAAGCATGCGTTAATGAAGGGAGGTGCAGGAATACGGAAAGTCCAAAGATCAAGATAAGTGAGTATAAATGGAGAATTTGTTATTATACACAAATATCGATGTACTGATAGAAGTGTGAAATTTGTTTGCGAAATATTTTGTGTCTCAATATAATCCTGTTAACGTTTTGTGGGGCATATTTGAATGAATTAGACTTTATCGAGTTTTTCATGAGATACTGCCTGGTGACAGACAGACGGACGGACAGTGGAGTGCCGCGTTTTGTAACCGACAAAACAAAATGGATTTTTTTTGTATAACCATAGACCATAACTTTTTACAGAGTAGTCCCATTTTGAAAATCCTTTTTTTTATTGAAAAGGATATGGCCCCGAGGGTGGTCCAAAAAATTAAATCGCTGAAACACTGAAAAGGAAAAAATAAGAAACTAATTAATGTTAGTAGGTACTTATAACTTATACCTTATCAAAATATTTAAACTCTATTTTTCAGGTAACGAGTCTCAAACCCTAAACATTTGTATAGCAAGTGTGACCGCATTGATAGTTGGAATTCTGTTCGCGTATTATGTCATGCTGCGACTGATCCGGACTTACTGTTGCAAGGATAACTATAGACTGGCTTTAGGTAAGGTTCATTTGTTGTTCTAATAAATATAGATCGATTAACCCAGTAATTTTCCTTGTTATATACAGGTGACTTGTTTAACGGTATCCCTATTTACATATATAAAATGAATAAAAAGCAATTTCTTGACAGTAAAAAAACAGAAAAGATTCACACGAAAAAAGTATACAATTTGAACAATTCTATTGTATAGAATAGACTCAGCTTTGTGCGGCACAGGGAGAAACCACTGCGCAGCGCTGGTTTTCAGTCTATCCCTTACTCATGCGCCGGTGTTAGTCGAGTAGTTACAAAAGTAGTTTCAGTGGGTTTCTCACATCAAAAAAGCTGAGACTACTTACAGCTAATTAAACATCCACAAGAGTGTGTGTTAGTTGTGTAATACAACACACATACATAGACGGCTTTCGGCGGCAGCTTTTGTATAGTAACCATATTTTTGAGAATCTTAACGGATAAAATCAATTGACATTTTCTTTTTAATTTATAATTTTTTTTTCAATTACATGTCATTCAGTAATTTATCAAATTCTTGAAACTTTTATGTGTTCAACCAAAAATACTGTTAAGTGGCAAAATCCCCAAGCAAGTTCTGGGATAATCGTAAATACTTACGAATTTGTTTTTTCTCTTTATTTACTTTTACAGCTAACCTATGAATAAACTCCAATTTTAAATTTTCAGCCAACGAAATCCCACCACCGACAAAAGTGCTAATAATCTACTCGCCCGCGAACAGACTCCACGCGGAATGCGTCGCGTCGTTCGCCAACTACTTGCGCACAGAATACGGCTTAGACATTATGTATGATGGCGACATATCAGCCACTTCGCACGGCGACCCTTACATTTGGGCTGAAGAGGCTTTCCGACTGGCCTCACATGTTATATACGTAGTAGGCCCGGCTGAAGAAAGTAATCTATACAATAACATATACGACAAACCAATAATAACAGCACACAAAGATGTAGACCTACTTTTACTATCCTTCGTTAAAGCGAGCAGAATCTCCCGTTGCCCCAAAGACATAGTCAACGTTTTCTTTGATCACTCCACGGGGCAAATACCACCGGAAACTCGACCCAACAAGGTCTACTTCCTGTTAAAAGACTGGCAAAAGTTGATATCACACTTGTCCAAGAATTTACTGCCTAAAAGGCAAATGATGAGGACGGAGAAAGGCAGGTGCTTTTTGGAAGACTTGACTCGAGCTAAGAAAATGTTGAGTGTGAAAACGGATGATGTTATAGTGAGGTGTGAGAAAAATAATGCGGATAAGAAGATTTTGCTGTAGGATCCACTGATTGTGATTGGTGGGGTTTTTGGGAGTTGATCAAATATTGGTTTAGACTGGGAGATTCGTGGATTCAAGTTCCGAAATGCCCCACTCGGTTTATGCCAGTGGTGATTTCACAAATTTATCAAATAAAGTTTATAAGTGTTTCAGGATTAAAATGATACATAGATGCGACATTGACAAAGTTGCCTACATTTGTCTTGTCTCTGTGAGGACGAATGGCGAAATCGCACAAAAGTCGCGTCTATTTAATTGTTTTAATGTAATACATGTTTTATAGTCGGGCCGGCCTAAAAGGCCACATTTGACACATCATCAAAATTCCCTTACAGGGTGATCTAAAAAATTTACTTATTTTTTCTGTAAATAATATATGTCAACACTTAGCTGAACAATAAATAATATGACAACACTTAGCTGAACACTGAACACTATACTCGAATTTACAATTAACAATTTACGCATTACCATTAAAATTTCTACCATTTGGTAGATTTTTTGCCTACCATTTAACTTATTACCAAATTCTTATATCATAATTTCTGCCAAAACTACCATTAAATTTTTCTACCAAAAACTACCATTCAAATTTCTAGCAAAATCTACCATTCTTTTTTATCTTTTAGTTGATTTTTTACCATAAAAAATCTATCAAAAACTACTATTAATTTTCTACCATTTGGTAGATTTTTCTATCATTAAAAATTCTACCAAAAACTACTAAGTAGATTTTTCTACTGTGCATTTTTGAAAACTAACGTGAGAGTTATCCATATTACTATGTAAACAAAACGACTAAAAACTCACGGAAATAATGGTCGGAGCTAGGCTCGATCCTGAGTTTCGGACAATTACGATGTCCTTCATCAGGAGCTCACGCATTTTTCTACCATAAAAAAGTCTACCAAAAACTACAATTGAAATTTCTACCAGAAGAAACGTAAAGAAGGAACAAACATACTCACACACACACACACACACACACACACACACACACACACACACACACACATTATTAAAAAAAATTAAAGTCCTCAACGGTGTCAAAATGTGTAATTAAAAAAGTAATCGGCCATTTTGTAGCGGCCGTAGCCGTCATGGACGGATTTCCACCAAATGTGTGTTTGCTCAAAATAAGCTGATTAAGATCGGAAAACCCCCCTTGTACCCCTTCTGGCAGTAAGGAAGGGAGGTGAAAGGGGCCGCTCCACCCTGCTTCACTTAATCAACTCTGGGAGACCATGTAGATCCACGAGGAAAATGTCGGTGTCAATTTCGGATAAGCCGATGGTATAGATTTTATTTTTAATATAAAACAACGGTTTTTGTGGCATTATGTTTAACAAAAAAAAACTAAAAATAAAAAATACTCAATTTTTGTTTCAAGTGATTGTGTTTATTTTTAAACTATAAAGAATATGTTATACCTACACATAGCTAAGAACATTGCCGAGTAATATTATTAATCTTATAAACGAAAAAATAAACAAACTTCATTAATCCGTTCCTACGATGGCACAGACAGATACACAAACAGACAGACAAACAAACACGTCAAACTTATAACACCCCAACTTTCTTGCGTTGGGGGTTAAAAAAATTTGATGAATAAATAGGACATCCTATACAAGGTCACGTCAATCAGTTTTTGTTTTTAAAACAATAAGGATGCTACCCAATAAAATCGCGAAATCGAAATTTGAAATGTAGAATCGAATGCAATTATAACTTGGATTGAATATTTGATCATAAATAAATAACTATATTGCGATTAAAATAAAATATGTTGTTAATATTGTGATTATATTATAGTAAAATATAATGTAATTAAAATAAAATTGTGTAATGTATAGAGAATAAACATATTTTTTTATTACAGGTTTTTTTATAACTCGTGAGATGTTTCTGGCAAAACTAGCCCATGACGCCATACATTTTTACAAAAAAAAACCTATTAGAATTTAAATTAATTAGACTTTAGGAATGTTTTCATAAAACTGTATTCGATTCCAACGTGTTTGAAGATCGTATCGATTCATATCCTATAATCGAAATAAACAAACAATGTCCCAACACTTGTTTACTATGACTGACATCTGTCAAATGTGGCCTTTTAGGCCGGCCCGACTATAGTGTCTAAATGTTCTTTATTTTAAAATGTTAATTCTAAACGATCAAATATTTTTGTGGTTATTTATAATTGTTGTTTTTCCAGTCTTATGCGTATCTTTTGCTTTATCTTTGTAGGTGTTAAAAATCGAACTGACCAGCTTATAAATAAAAGTTAAATTAAAAAATATTAAACCAGAAAATACTTATTGGTGCGGCTTCAAATTCCTATCAGTGGCCATATTGGCTAACTAAAAAAGTTAACCATAAGCCAACAAAAATAAAACATCTTTAGAGACAGATCGGTAGAGATTTAACTTCTCAACTTTGTTGCATAATAATATTATACAACAAAATTAAAGAGTTATTGTAGTTTAACAAGTAAAAAGTAAAATCCCACTTCTGATGTGGTTGGTCAGTCATACCATTTTACATTGTCTAATTTGTTTGTAAATTTAAGATATATCTTGAAATGAATATTCTATGAGCTTTGACGTCGGAAATGGTGCAATCTTTCTTAAATCAATGATTTTAATATTATAATGTACTATCTATTTGTATTGTCTATTCTTATGTTCTTTGCTAAACTATTTATCCAAAAATGTATGTATATTTTTAATAGCCATTTACCAACTATTATTAAAGCTGTTCTGATTCATTATACAGGGTTACTGGTAAGATCTTGTCTAGAAAGGATACATTCGCGAATTGATAATAGTTCGATATACAAGGCGCCCATAATATATATTGGGTCCACAAACATCGCAATTTCGGCTCGATCGATGCTAAAAACAAAAAAATCGCCATTTCTTTTCAAGGTCTAATGTTATGAAGTCCTTTTAAAAGGTTATATTAATATATTTCAATCCTTGTAAGAATTTAATTTTTTTTTTTTAATTAATTTATTCTGACCATGGATACAAGTCCTTCAGTCGAAATCTTTATTATAATTTTAAGTTCATTGTTTATTGGAGAGGATATTCCCTCCAATATTCGATAAAGAGTGGGCGTTTATCGAATTACATGGATTCATTTTGTGACGATTCTTGAAAACAGCAGACTGTGGAACTTTTTTCCATTCTTCGACAGTAAATCACATTCACAAACACTCAACGTTTATTAAACCCACTATTAATACGCGTTTAGCACTTATTGCAAAAATATTAACCAAGAAAGCAAAACATTTCATCCGCTTTCCAAAAGCGCGGCAAAATGAATCCCCCTTGTAAGAATTTTTTTTTATTTATTCTGACCATGGATACAAGTCCTTCAGTCGAAATCTTTATTATAATTTTAAGTTCATTGTTTATTGGAGAGGATATTCCCTCCAAAATTCGATAAAGAGTGGGCGTTTATCGAATCACATCGATTCATTTTGTGACGATTCTTGAAAAAAGCAGACTGTTGAACTTTTTTCCATTCTTCGACAGTAAATCACATTCACAAACACTCAACGTTTATTAAACCCACTATTAATACGCGTTTAGCACTTATTGCAAAATTATTATCCAAGAACATAAAAAATTTCATCCGCTTTCCAAAAGCGCGGCAAAATGAATCCCTTGTAAGAATCTTTTCAAAATATTGCCAGTAACCCTGTATTTCAATTTTCTACTGCTAGGTGTGCCATAGATACCTAAACCTTCCTAAATGTAAACCTAATTTCCTTTGAAAGTCGCAGTTAATTTTCAGACTTTCAAAATTCTGTTTTCTCAATGAAATGTTACATTGTAAGCGACAACACTGAATTAGATGAACGCATGTTTTTGTGATAAAACTCAACGAGCACAGAATTTTTATACAATAAACTTATGTCCTTCTGAACTTTTCTTACTCAATGTATTATTATTTTCATATTGAGGTATCTATGTAATGTTGGTATTATCTCATGCCAAGTCCATTGTTTTTCTTCAATGGGAGTTTCATCTCTCTTTAGCTACCTTTTTGAGCTCAATTTGATCTACCTAAAATTGAGTTTAAAGATATTCTAGCTCCATCGTTTTATTCGCTCAAAAGGCATGTGTTATTTCGTGAGTTTAAGCCGTGAAGGAGTAATAAACACATACAAACCCATTAAAATAGCAGGAGTTATGCGAATGTAATATCTCACTTCAACTTCTTTATTAAAATATTAAAGAAAGCTTTTAGAAATACACTATGTGAGCCATATCAAGCTAAATTGTAATTTTCTTAAGAAACTTTTTTTTTTCTCTTAAGATTCTGTGCTTGTTTTGTAAGTGTAGGTATTTTCGGGAAAGTGAAATGTGTGCGTTCACAGAATCCAGTGAATTTAAATATAATCGTTATGTAGTTGATCTCAAGTGGATACTGTTGAAGTGTGTTCTATCGTTATATACAGGACCTTCAATTATTAAGCTCAATATTATATACCTTGTGATGTATTTTTATAATAAACTCGTACGTATTACAATATGGCGCTGTTTTCTTTATTATTTTAATAAGCTTAAATTAATTGAGATTCTAGTTTTTTTGACAAGATCTCTTAATTAAAATTCTCAGGTGGAAATATGGAATCAAATTCCCAGTTGCCACCAAATAATAATCGGTAATAAGTAATAAATTATATGTATATCATTCCCAAAGTGAAAATTAGGACACGAATTCCCAGTTGCCCTCAGGTGGCTATTGGAAGCAAAATTTCGAGTTGTCCCCAAAATGACAATTTGTAATTAAATCGCAATTGCCCCAAAGTGGCTATTAGGAAACAAAAAAAGCGACTAGGAACTTATTGCTTCCACTTCCAAGTCGCTATAAACTTCTGAGTGGATTGGCAATACTGTTGTCAATGAATGATGAAGATTTTAAATGCAAATATCGTTGGTAAAACTATAAACTTTTAAAAAATATCTTGTTTTTTTTCTCTAAATTGTAATAAAACAAAGTATTCTAGTTATCATTGGTTTATTTATCACGATGAAACACATTACACAAACACCAATATTTGGAATGTTGTATTCGATACAACTTGTCTTTTACAATCAACACACATTGCAGCGCCACACATCAGTGTAATTAGATCATTTTAGTATTGCGTAGCAACACCGTAATAAGTTTCAGCTCTAAGCGGCAATATGATTAAGGGCCTTCGCACATACATATATTCATTAGTCGTGTCATTATTCCTTTTTGTACCTTTTTTACGCAAGCAGATGAACGAAACGATCCCCACGTTGATTTTAAAGCGATCAAGTTGACTCACTATGAAGCACTACGCTGTGCTCGTCATTCAGACATAAGGCCTAATAACAAATCTTGATCGATGGGGGTGTTGACTACAATTTTTTTATCCATAATGAAGATTGTTGAAATATATTGGACACGATTTTTTTACGATTGTAAATCTGATAAAAACGTGGGAGATACAACGCACTAAAGTTGCTTGATCGTGACGTCACATCACTAAATCCAGTACATTTTTGTTTAGTGGTGTGACGTCACGCGTCCTAACACAGAATCTTATAAGCGCTATATCTCAGCCATTTTTTATTTTATTTGCAAGAAAAAAATACGTAGGTATCGAATATTTATTTATTATTAAAATTACGGACTACAAAAAAAAACGGAAAATTATTTAAAATTACGGATATTAAAAAAAAATTACCTTGTCAACATCCCAATTCTTACATAGTTCTGTATAATATCTACGCTCGTTATGCTATGTGTGCGTAGGCCCTTTTATAATTTAAAGGAATTATTTACATTATAATTAGATACGATTATACTATGTATATATCTATATTTTGTGATGAAAATTTTCATTTATTGATGATAGCTACTAACTTTGAAGACATTATGACAGAGTTTCAACACTTTTCCTTTGATGATTTAAAATTGAACACATATTATTATGATTGCATAAGTCACGATGAAAGACAGAAATCTGATGACTGTACCGCGTAATGTACCATAAAATCTTCTAAAGTAATTTAACACAGACTTTTTTCCTTAATGGAGACAAAAACATGTTTTAAATATGCCGCTTACAAAAACATACATACAAACTGAGCAAATTATGGAAGTATGATACACTAAAGTACAATATACATACAAATTCATCGTATACTTCCCAAATTTAAAAAATAAAATGCCAATAATAAAATTTCAAAATGATAACAAAATTATACAACTATTTTAAGCTAATGACTTACATTGAGTAAACAACATGATTACACTAATTATAGGGTTAAGAAGCGCTTCCACAGTACATCCGATAATTCGAATACGAATCCGTCACGACGCAAGACCGATCGACTTCGGATAATGGTTTCCATACTACCTCCGGCTGAATCCGTTATCTCTATTCTGTGAATGAATACTACTACACTAGTATCAATATTTACTCAGGTCCGTTTCAATCCGTCGTTAACAGTCATGTAGGTATGACGGACATAAATCGGATAGCTGTAGTGCGTAAGCTAACGCACAAAATGTTCTACGGCTACGCCGAATCGTTATTTGTCGGATTCGGTTCGGATATAGTGTAGAAGCGCTCTAACAGTTGACCACTTTAAGATTGCATATCGCTCCTTACTTCGAGAACATTTCGTTTGGCTGACAGGTGTAATTTAAAACTGGTCGAAATCCGTGAATTTTCAAATAGGTACTATATTGCAATATGAAGGCAGGCAATATTTTGCAAATAGGAAGGTACTATTTTCAAAAATCTTTCATATTCGTTTTGTTGGTATTGATGTCGGCTATCGATTTATTTATCCCACAAATCGTAAAACCCCTTTGTAGTAATTTTCGCAGTTGCAATTCTTAAATTAAAATGTAATATTTACAATGAAAACCGTGTTGTACCATTAATGTTACCATCACACAATAATAAGCAAATTATTTGGCAATAAATATACGCAATTTTAAAACGTCTTTCATAATCAGAAGTGGGTTTAAGACGTTTTTTGGTGAATCAATATTTTAAATGTAGAGGCAAGTGTGAAATTACACATATTTTTTCAAAAAGGTTCCTTTTGTATGAGTAATTTCGCCGTGTCATATAGGAACAACCATGCCATTTATATTTTATACTTTTATCCCATACTTATAAGTATTTTATCTCGCATGAATAATCCATTCTTTTCAGATGTCTGTGTGCCAAATTTCAACTCAATCCGTTCAGCGGTTTGGGCGTTGACAGATTAGTCACTTCAATCAGTCACTTTTCCTTTTTAACCGACGAAAAAAAACGGTGGAGGTTTAGGCTTAGGCTAGTCGATGCGTATATTTTTTTCAGAGAAATTATTTTTACATAATATTATGTAGGAATTTAGATTAGGTATACCACTTTTTATAGTCGTAAAACTACTCGTCCGATTTTAATAAACAATTGGATTACATTTTATGTGGAAGAAATAGGCTAGACTTCGTAGTTAAATTTTAGTATTTTACATCTTATTAGATAAATATTAATTTAATTAACAAACACTCACTACTTATATTATTATGATGAGAAAAATGTAACATTGACTATTCTATTTTTAAACCAAAATTATTATTATGTTTGTAAAATGTCCGAAAATACGCGATATAATTTTCATGAAGAAAAATGTTAACCAAAAAATATATAAATTGTTAAATTCTACGTAAAAAGAGAGACTATAAAGAATAGCATGATAAATAGATTTAAGAGTTTCTCCGTTCTGGATTTAAGTTTGTGTAAATGAGAAGGGGAACAACTATTCCTCTACAAACCTCGCCTATTAAATCTCGCTCAGGTTTGGACAGGTCTTAAGGGTAAAATAAGGTCATCCTAAGACATTTCGACCTATAATTTGTAAAACAAAGTAAGGTACATCTGAAAAAATCCTTATACTTCGTCTTTGAACAAAATTTGCACTAATATTTAGACCCCCTTAACTCTCTCTGTTTTTTTTTTTTTTTTTTTTTTTTTTAAATAAGCAGGTATTTTTTGAATATAAATCATTTCAGTTCACATCAAACTCCTCGCCCCTTTTCCTTTTACACAGACTACCAGCCTAACAAATAAAACTAGTCAAAATGAGTCGTACACAATAAAAGTGGTATGATTTGGTGACGCAGATCTCGACGCGTCGCGTCACTTGCTTGTAGCGGTACACTAGACTAATGGAGACTATTGCCGCACGCCTTCATGTGCTGGAAAGAGACAAAATAACGTTTAGGATACAAAAATATTTTTTAAGACACAAAAACATTTGTAGGATACCAAAACATTTATAGGAGACATAAACATTTATAGGAGACAACTACAATTTTAGGATACAAAAACATTTAGGAGACAAAAACAATTTTAAGATACAAGACATTTTCGGAGTCCAAAACAATTTTAGGATACAAAAACAATTTGTAAATATAGTCTTCAATAAAAATATAATAATATGTCATGTAGGGTGTAAAAATAATAATGTCTATAAGCTAAATAAAAACAAAAATATTTTAAGGATATTAAAACAATAATTTACATAAATAGTCTGAAAGATTACATTAATAGTCCAATTAAGAATATTATTAGAACTAAAGCTAGAAAGAGTAGATGTTGGTTCATTTATATTATATTTTTCACACTGAACTATTAAACGAATTTGGCTGAAATACCCAGGTATAACGGGTAAACCTGTGGCGCACAGCTTGTTAAGAAAAATTATAACGTTATCAGAATGTTTCCAAAGAAACTATTTTATGAAAATAAAGTAAGATAAGTATAATACATACTCATAGGTGCAAATTTGAGGATAAAAAACAATTAAGAATACGTAAACAATAAAATACGAAGCTTATTGAATATGTTTCGCTTACACAGCCAAAAGATCGAGTCTCACAAAACATGCTTAAAAACTAAGGATCCTAAAAATCAAAGAGAACTGTTCTATCTAGTAAAATAGTTATTTTACTGTATCACAGACCTTGTCCCAATCAGCGCGAAGGGCTATGATTGACGGGGATAGGGTACGGCCAGACATCACGGCGTCGTTTCGCATAACATCGTAGAGTTTCTTCTTCAGCCGTCTAAGCAAATCACACACCATTACTATCCTATACAGCTGGTAGGCTTCGGCCGTGGCTATGTTACGACTTTACCACCCACTGGACAAACAGTGTCGCCAAGCGGTCATTAATAGACCGTGTTCCGGCATGATGTTCAGTGAAGCCTGGGAGGGATTTATCCCGCCTTTTAGATTTAGCTGCTACTTCTTACGCATTGTCACTTAACATCACGAGATCGGGGTCAAAGGGTAACCTACAATTTTTTTTTATAGAGAATAGGGCTGCGTTTGACCACAGTCTCACCTGTTGGTAAGTGATGACGCGGTCGAAGATGTTACACACAGACCTAGTAAATACCTATTAACCCTCGAAAAAAAAAATCCCCTCCCTCCTCGATAAATAAAATAAGTCATCCCGAGTCATCCGTGTATGTCCACGGCATTCGTACGTTTATGCCAGTGTTAAAAATTAATGTGGTTAACGGATCTTACTAATTCTTACCTTCATTTATGAGAAGAACAGTACTTTGAGCTCCGCATTAAAATGGCCGAAAATATAAGAATCGCTATTGAGTTAATAGGGGTAAATTTTTATTTAGCATGACAAGTTTTTGAATACAAAATATTACTCGTGTATTTGTAAATTTTGGCTTCATTTTTGTGAAAAAGACTTCTCATGTTTATTTCATTTATTTTATAAATAGTTCTTGAGCTCAACAATGCGAAGCATCGATGTATATAGGGTCGCTGAACCGTTCGACTTAGTATAATATAATGATGAATATGAATAACTCTTACTATGTACAAAAAGTATTTAAAATTAATTTATTTTAAACAGTTTACAATGAAATGAATATACAATAGTAAAAGTTGAAGTGTAATACACTTTTACCTTACGGTCGGGTACTTAAGGTGATGCCACACAGCCGCAGGGTTGCGCGGGAAATATTGTAATGTTCGAATTCGTACTCACATATTATATAAAGCGGTCAAGAACAAAAAAATCTCGACCGCTTTTCCGCGCAATGAATTTTTCATTAAAAATATATTTGACAGCATTATGTAGATCTTTTTAGTATATTTTAACATTGAAACTACACAAGCAATATTTATAACAACATGCATAACTTACGTTTACAAATCCATGACAGGATAGATCTTTGCTAGTTAAAGTGCATGCTACTTACTTTTACTTTTGTAGCTTCCTCGCTTTTTATTCAAGGTCTGTGATTACGCCATTCATACAATACTTGACAAAAAAAGTGTAGAAATAATTAAGCATACTTTAGCAAAAGAAGTAAGATAGTTTATTTGTCAGAATTTTGGGTACAATAGGATCTTAAAACTACTAGGTCCCATCAAAATTCAACGGTAATTTTTTACTCTACTTAATGTCATGCAGTACATCTAAAACGTTTTAAGGAGTATATGTACTTATCTCACAAACAGCTTATACCTACCTATAAGAACTAAACTTACACAAGAATTGCAAACTCAGTAAGAAAATATCTAATTCCCATACAAAATGTGATATAGGACTTTGCTTAAATTTCCGATACTATTAATGATAGAACTTAAGTATCAATACACTCTTTTTGCCAACCCTTAAAAATAAAATGTACCTACATTTATTAATAATATTACTTAAAACTTAACGTAAATAATAATATTTGTTTGGAATAGGTACTTTATACTCTACCTCCAACCACCAAAAGTCTAAGGCTATGTATTCTTCATCGTTCCGCTTGTAAGTCGAGGTCATGCCGCCATCTCTGCCTTATCTTTCAGTTAAAATATCTCTATTACTACTCTTCTTTGGTCTCATACACCTTATGAATCACTAAACATTTTCGCAACATCTTTTTTATAGCAGACTAAACAAGCGTTTGACCGCAATCTCACCTTTGGTAAGTGACGATGCAGTCTAAGTTGTAGCACGCTTGTTCAGTAAGATTTCACTGTTGATCTATTCTATACATTTTAAATAACTTACATAATTTCCAAGCTGCTGTCACTATTTTTAGTGGCCTGTTCTCCTTCGCTAGAGTTGGAGCCACCAGACTCTGATCTTTGGCTTCGTCTGTGTTTTTTCTTCTCTTCTACGACGTCTGTGGTGGCCTCTTCCGCTTGTCGTTGCCACGCGGGGATTGATGGGGGTTCTGTTCTTTTTAGCGAGGGGAATTGATTTCTGCAAAGAATTGTGGAATTTATTTGCATGAGAATAGAGTATGGTTTTGGATGGCTTGTAATTGGTATAGGTTACGAACATATTTTAGGATACAGAAACAATTTAAGAGATACAATTACAATTTTTAAGATACAATTGCAATTGTTGAGATACAATTACAATTTTTGAGATAAACTATTGTATGTTGTTAAATTGTTTTCATACCGTTTTTGCATTTTGTAAGTATCTTCATATTTTCATAGACCATAACAGAACCGAACAAGTTGTAATTTGGTACCTTAAAACATAGACTACTTTCTTAAGTGGATAAGTATCTTTTCAGTACTAATACAGAACACCAATAGTGTTAAATTGTGGAAAATACAAATTCAAAATAAAGTAAGTAAAGCCGCTGTCCTAGACTTCGTTGGATTTCAAAGGTAAAGAAGCCACATATTCCACTGAAACTAACTGCATATATTATTCTACTAGCTGACCCGCGCGCACTTCGTTGCGCGTGACAGTCAATAAAGCGAAAGTTTGGTGCTGCCATTTAGGATTGTATTTCCATCTCCGCGATTTTGTGAGCGTAAAATAGTTTTAACCCAGTGGGTAGTGAATAATATCGGACTGGGTATATCTATGAAGTTTTGTTTTGCTATCGCAGGAACCAGTCCTGTGTCCTTTCCCGGAGGTCAAACTATCTCGGTTTAACGGTTGTTGATTGTCTTCACAAATTTTCACGCCTCTTTTCAGGAATTAGAACTATTTGTGGTCCTTTCCCGGTAACCCTTAAACTTATCTCTACTGTAATGTACCTAAACCTAAGTTAAATTATAATTATTGGTTACCAATTTCTCACACTATCTTTCTCACGACTCAAATCAATTCTGTGATTCCTGAATTCCCATTAAAACTCTGACTCTCCTTCCTCCTGCCTGTAATACTGATTCTCCCTAATAGTTAATTTCTGACATAAAAACTATTCAATAACTTTCCATGCAAACGTTTTTCGGAAATAATTCCCGTTCTCCTGGGAATTTCACAAAATCCCTCCTTATTGGTCGCCTACGTTATATTAAGAATACGTTGACCAAATTTTAGCTAAAACGAAGAAGCGGCTACCGATTTCCTACACAAACTGCATCCCCCCCTTTCCTCCCCTTAAAGGTTGATTTCTGGGATAAAAAGTGTCTCGTATCATTTTTTATGACTCAAACTAAAGGTTGTATCAAATTTTAGCGTAATAGATAGAGTCAACGGTTCTAAATTTCATTTTGTTGCAGCTATTTCGAAATTGATTTGATTTCCATCCCCGCGGCGTTGAATTAGTATTATACATAGTTATATTTCCTCCCGCTCTGGATAGCGAAGAAAATCGAGCCAAGTATTTCTATGCAGTTTTTTTTCGCTACCACAGGAAACAATCCTGTGTTACTTTCCTGGAATTCAAAATATTTTAATACAAAATTACAGCTAAATCAATTTAGCGGCTATTGATTCCTTTTTCCAGAATTCCTTATTCCATAAAACTATTTGTTTTCCTTTTAACTATCTATATTGGGAATTTAAGCTAAATCGGTTCCTCATGCCTCATACTATCATTCCCGAGACTCAAATCGATTCCGTGGTTCCTGTAGGTATGCCCATAAAACTCTGACCTTAAAAGTGAGGGAAGGTGAAAGGCCCTTTCACCTATATGCATTGTTGACTTAAGGAACTAAGACTAAGGGACTATCTCAATTATGTCCTTTCTTTTGGCTCAAGCTGTATCTATTTCGAATTTCTGCAAAATTAGAGCTGCGGGTACTAATTTCCCATAAAAACACCGATCCCCCTTTCTCCCTTTAAGCTTGGTTTCTGTAATAAAAGCTATTCCAGGCCTTTTAAGAGTCTCCAATTAACAACAAAATCACAAAAAATAAAGAACAATTTTATTTTCTACAATTTTCAGTTTAAATGTTCATATTAGGGATTTAGAATTTAGATATTTAACGTGCCTCACGATTTTATTTTTCAGCTTTTTAGTACACTGTATTCAACATGTCAACCCCATTCATTTGATACCCATATTGATGAGATTAAAAAAATTGGTTATCCGCCATTTTGTAGCGAGTGCCATCTTTGATTTTTATTTTGTATAGTGCACTGTATTCTAGTTATCAAGTCCTTTCATTTGATACCCATATTGATTGGAAAAAAAAATGTAATCCGCTTTTTTGGAGCGGCGGCCATCTTGGATTTAAAATAATTTTAAATATACGTAATTATATTGTCACCAGAACCAAAGGCGTACACCAAATTTCATTTGAATCGGTTGACAGGAAGAGGGCGAAATTTCAAATTTGCGATTTTTTTTTACTAAATTTGACCCAAGAATAAAAAATAATAAAACAAACGGAGTGAGCTAAATAAAACCGTTTAAAATAATAAAAAATGATATTAGAAACCTCAATAATTGAAGACCTATCCGTAATCCGTAGATACCTAAAACGTATGGGTTTGATGAATAAAATGAGTTTTAGTTCTATGGGGAGCCCAAAAAATATTTTTTTTCTATTTTTGTGTGAAAAACTTAATGCGGTTCACCGAATACATCTACTTACCAAGTTTCAATCGTATAGTTCTAATAGTTTCGGAAAAAAGTGGCTGTGACACATGGACGGATGGACGGACGGACAGACATGACAAATCCGTAAGGGTTCCGTTTTTGCCATTTGGCTACGGAACCCTAAAAACCACCTCAACAAAAAAAATAACTTTAGAACTTCCGAAGACTTTTATTAAATAAGGCATGCAAACGAATTTACTCACATAAAGTTAATAAAAAAACTTTAAAGTGAATATATATAATATATCTAATATATAAAATTCTCGTGTCACAGTTTTCGTTGCCATACTCCTCCGAAACGGCTTGACCGATTTTGATGAAATTTTTTGTGCTTATCCGGTATCTGTGAGAATCGGATTTATAATAAAATTATATATTTATAATAAAACAATTATTATTTTGCTATCTCAGTGTAACTCTCATATTAACTTTTAATCATTCCTATTAATTATTTATATGGCAAAACAACGTTTGCCGGGTCAGCTAGTTATTTATAAAATTATTCAACAAATATGGTATATGGTATGTAATAAAATAATTAATATCAGGTATTTTAAAGTTACATTAATTTTATAGTAATTATTAAGTGTTAAATTTTTGACTCGCAGTCTGTAAAACTCTAGGATTCAGGAATAACGACATGGATTGTTGACCGCCCTTTGGCATAATTTATTTATTTAAGGACATCCAACGCAGGAAACACATTACAATTAAAAGTCTTAAGGCTATTATGTCTTTAGTCTGTGTGATCCTACAATTATAGGATGCCACAGCATGCACAACTAAACATAATACTAATAAATAATACTACATAATAGCAAAAAGGTTTGGTTTCATAAGTCGTTTAAAAAGGTACTCATGTCCAACAAATCGCTTGCGAGTTTTAACGACGAACAGCGCCATCTAGTTTCATAATGGGTAAAATAGTGGCACATCGGAAAAGAGTTTGTATTTTGTATGTGTTCTTTATAAAATATGTTTTTGAGCGTTAAAAACTATTCAAAATCAATAAATAAATGTCCTTTTTGGAGTCTAACTACATACATCCATATCAAATAGGGCTAGCGGTTACTGATTTCCTATACAAAATTTGACTTCCACTCTAAGGCCAATTTCAGGGTTAAAAACTGTCCCATATCCTTTTTAGAGGCTCAAGCTATATCTAAACCAAATTTTAGCTTAATGGGGTCATTAGTTACTGATTTTTCATTCAAACTTTGACCTCCTTTATCCCGCCTTAGAGGTTGATTTCTGGAATAAAAAGTATCCCATATCATTTTTTACAACTCAAACTACCTTTGTGCCAAATTTTAGCTCAATAGGATCAGCGGTTCTAAATTTCCCATACAAACTTCGACCCCCCCTTTACCCCCCTTAAAAGTTAATTTCTGACATAAAAAGTATTCAAAGTTTCTAATCACAATCCCAACAATCATTTCACGAAATTTCAGCTCAATCGGTTCAGCGGTTACGGATTTGCATACAAACGTTTTTCGGGAATAATTCCCGTTCCCGGGGGAATTTCGCAAAATCGCTTCTTATTGCACGATGAAGTTTTCCAAAAAATACGCTGTCCAAATTTCAGCTCGATCCGTCCAGCCGTTTGGGCTGTGCGTTGATAGCACGAAAGTGTACGAACGATTTTATATAATAAGATAAGTAAATCTTTAGATTGATATAACTCTTTTATTTAAAAACCGATTTGACTAAAACCAACACTAAGGTTCAAGTAGAGAAAACTGCAACGTATTAGTGAAAATTTTATTCAAATCGGTGGTGTTGTTTCACCTCACCAGTGACACAAACTATTTACAAATTTAGCCCAAATTAAACTAAAGGTCTACTTTCGTTTACAGGCATATCGATAGATGGCGTATTTTTAGTTTGTCGCACTTTTTGCTTTTTGATTTTTTTGAATTGAATTTACTTTATATTCTATTACTTTTACTTCAAAATTTTGATGTAAATTAGGGGCGATGTGTCCGATATAAATGATTATTATTTATTTTATTATTTTATTTTACGTTTCCCTAGGAAAAATTGACAAAATGTTTTACGATCTAGATCGCGCAAGCGACTTTTTCGCGTCGTTTTGTTCATATGCGTATTTCCACAATTCATCTTAGTAAAGGATCACAATGAATGGGGAGAAATTTCCATTCTTATTATATGTATGGATGTCAAGGTTTCTGCATCGAGAAATTCTCCCACCGTTGAATAGATAATATCAGGTATTCTATACATTGCGTTAACCCTTCCAATATGCTGAATGCGAAAGTATGGATGTGTGTGTTTGCCGAAATTGTAGTAGCTTAGTAGAAGGTTGAAATTGAAGGTGAAAAGAGTAGGTTTAGACTCCATATTTAATAGGCTACTTTTTAGCGAATAACAGCGGGTTCATTTGCTAATGTCTATACGTGTAGGTACCACTCAAAATGCATACCGATCTTCCGGATATCGTCACCCCGTATCGCCCTACACTAAGTTTGCCGCGGTATGATTTCTAGGAACTCGTCTACACCAGCAATAAAAGAAACAAGTGACATTATAAAAAATAACTTTTTATAAACAAGCTTTCATTATTATTATCTACCATCCAGCACCAAAGTACTCGTCAAGACAAAACAAAATGAGCCTAAACTCGATGGGGTTGCGTCGCTTAATTGCGGAGTTCTTATGGCCACCTTCCAGCTCCATCATCAGATCAGCTCGATGATATAATAATATTGCATTGTCACCCGATTTTTACATGCATGCAAAATTTCAGCTCAATCGGAAACCGGGAAGTGGATCAAATTTAATTAGCAAGATTTGATTAGAGACAGACAGACCGACGACCAACAGACAGGTAAAAGTAAATAAAAGCTTCTAAAAAACAAATCAAATAAGCTTATTAAAATATTACCTATTAAGCAGAATTCCCTTTATAGATCCAATATCTCCCTTGATAGTGTCAAGTTGTGATCTGAGCGAGTTCTGGTGTAGGGACCCTTGGACGTCGGTCCGCAGTTGAGTTACGTTAGAGTTCAGGATGTCGAGGGATTTGCGCAGCTCGTCTAAGCATTCCGCTGTCGATTTCTTCTTTGGCTGCTCAACGAATAGTAGATGTCGTATGCAGTTCTGGAAGAAGGATTTATGGTTCGATTATGTTGATATAAGCTGTTTTTCCAAAGAAGAATACGAGCAAGACACTCTACTGTTAGTAAGAGATAACGCTGCCCATAAGGACAGTGCGAGTGCAGGATTTCACAATGATGTTAAATTCTAGGTGCACTGCACCAACGTTTCTTACTTAAGAGACATAAGATGTTAAGGCTTTTCAGCCCAGTAATTTCACTAACTACAGTGCCCTCCTACCTGTGCACAGTATTGTTTGCTCAAGCGGGAATAACTGGCACTGTTGGGGTACCCACCTAGTCGACCTCCTGCAAAGGAATTCTACGCCCGGTGAGTTATAAGGTTCGAGTACGTTAATAAAAACTGTAATTTATGCTCCCATTTTTCTTTTTGCCGCAATAAAGAATCCACCAGTTAAATTATAAACTTTAATGTAGGGTCGAATAAGAAATTAAATATAAAATATCGTCACGAGATTCTCGTGTCAAGGGTTTGTTACTAAACCACTCAGACTGTGCTTGATCGATTTTTGATTTATTTTTGTGGATATTTGGAACATACTTCAACCAGAAGCAAACAATGTTAAGCGATGACTCGCTGACGCTAGAGATTTTTATTGTACAATGTAGGTAAAAATATATTTAACCTTTTGACCACTGTGATAGTCAAAATAGACTAATTTCTATTCCATTTTAATTAGAGCGTGCAAATCTTATTTGGAGTAGCCATTAAAAGGTTAGCGACTGATAAGGCAATATTGAAAATTGGGTATCAAAGTCCGGCGTAGGTGTACGAAATAGGAATGTTTGAATGAATGTATGTAAGCTATAAGTACTGTAGTGAATCCCTAGCACAAAATAGGTTAAATCTACGTTTTTTAGGAAGCTTCCGGTTTATAACTACATTAGCGTGTCTTCTACATAAAATCTTACTAGCTGCGCCCAACGGTTTTACCCGCTGTACTGTAGCCTATGTTGTTCCAGGGTCTAAGCTATCTCTATACCAAATTTCAGCTCAATCGGTCCACCCGTTAAGGCTTGAAAGAGTAATAAACATACCCACAAACTTTCGCCTTTATAATGTTAGTGTGTTAGGAAACAGCCAGGACCCACCGTTTTACGGTAATTTCATTAAATTTAGTGTGTGTAGTGTGTGTGTAGTGGTGATTAATAAAATCAATAATGAAACCGCGGGACACAGCTTGTAACCCATAAATAATGTCTCGAAAATTCGCCTTTGTTATCACATAATTATCAAGCTCACAATTCGGCTGGAGTTTAATTACAGTGTTATCGCAACGACCGATACGCGTCGGTTCGACTATACCTAACGTCTTCAATGCCACTGCGTTTAGGGCGTCCGCTACGAGCGGGTGGACTTGGTAGAAAAAAAGGCAAAGCCCTGGGACCGGACGTACAGCGAAATTCGTTTTAACCGATCTAAATTTATCCGTTATGTACCCCACACTCTTAGATCAACAGAAAATGGGAAGATGCGTGTGTTATTCCAGAGTCTAAGCTATTTCTATACCAAATTTCAGCTCAATCGGTCCACCCGTTTAGGCGGGAAAGAGTAACAAACATTCATCCAGACATATCATTCATTCTTACAATTTTTCACGTTTTTATAATATTAGTAAGATGTACGTCGTACGTGGATTTTTGTAATACGATGCGACCCGCTCTAGCTTGGCTTGCAATGCAGCGGGTAAGGCGAGCGTGTCCACCCTTTCTGCGCGTTTAACGTAGCGGACATCCTAAATACCATTTGGGTCAGATTGCTATACTTAAAGTTACCTAATTCTAAATTATATTATAATTAATGGGCAACGAACTGAGACCTTGCGATCTAATTAGTGCAAACCCTTGAACCAAAAATTATTCAGTTTGATTCTAGTCTAAATCAAAATTTCCTCCAGAATAATTTGTGTAAGAGATTCCTTTATGCGATACGGCCGCCGATTGTTTACCTCTAGTTTTAAGCTTATTTATTTTATTATTCAGCACAACGCTAGGACTAACTTAATGCTAAAATAGCATTTCGTATATTTTGGTATCCAATAATTAGTTATTCTATTGTAAATTACTTAATTAGGAGTGCATCATAATTTTAAATAAGATTACATAGATTATATAATAATAGGTATCTTTCAGGTAGAGGACAATTATTAAATCCAGTCAAGACAATCATCATCATCATCATCTCAGCCGTAAGACGTCCACTGTTGAACCTAGGCCTCCCCTTTAGACTTCCATATGTACCGGTTGGAAGCGACCTGCATCCAGCGTCTACCGGCGAACTTTATAAGGTCGTCAAGACAATATTGACCTAAATATTGATTGAAGAGTTTCACACCCTATAATTATATCATACTAGCTGCGCCCAGCGGTTTTATCCGTTGTACAGTAGCCTATATGTTATTCCAGGCACTAGCTATGTCTATTCCAAATTTCAGCTCAATTGGTCCACTCGTTTAGGCGTGAAAGTGTAACAATCAAATATCCAGACATCCATACATTTTTACAAATTATGCACATTTATAATATTAGTAACATTATACTTTTCTCCAGGACAAAGTCCTTGTCAGGAACTAATTCAAAATATTGTTGTATCCAAAGTCCCAGATAAAACAGTCAATGTAAGCAAACTTGAAGATAAGCATTTTATCAAGTTATCAAAATTGATTAGGCACTTGGTGACATTACGATTTATTTTAGCAATGATTCTTTACATTTTTTTGCCAATATATGTATTTGCATGTAGGGTTGCCAAACCTAATAGCCGGACTGCCAACCAGTTTATCCGGACATTTGGGTAGAAAGGCCGGACACCCCACATTATTGACGATTTTGTCTCAATATTAATAAAATATTATACAGGTTATTGATTATTCAGTACATTGGTTTATATTTTAGCCATACTTAATTATTTGAGCGCAATATACATAATATAATATGTTCATACCGTGCGCTTAGCTACGCTCGGCGCACGCTCGCTTGCGCGATGTAAAAAGCCTAACAAAAGCCGGACACCGTTTATTTTGGCCAGACACGGTATCAAAAAGCCTACCTATGTGCGGCTTTATGTGCCTGTATTTTTAAATTAATTCGTAAATTTAAATTTTTAAGCAGTAAACTCTTATTAATTACATCAAAATGATGGGGGCTGATCATAAATCATAATGATGATTAAGTACCTACCCATTTCCTTAAAGTTATAATAATTTTGTAATAAGTATTTATGTACCCTGACCTCTGGGCAAAGATCTCTACAGAATGATATCTTTAATACCCAGAGAAAAGCGACGCCGCCGAGGCCGACCTAGGAAACGATGGCGAGACCATTTGGGCTCTGCCAATTCCCAGTCCTCCGTCACAAAGACGATGCGGGAGTGGCGCCGAGTTGTTTTAGGGTATACTGTGCTTGTCGTCTTGTCCCACATAACCCTCCCATTCCCATGAAGATATAATAATAATAATAAATATTTCAGGACATTTCGCACAGCGCCACCTAATCAACCCCAAGCCAAGCAACTTAATGCTTGTGTTATGGTTTTTTTTTTTGAAGTGAAAACTTCTTTAGCGGCGCTGAGCACTTTTTTGTATGGGTAAAAACTTTCAAACTCGCGTCAGGGTCACGTGATGCTGATCGAAAAAGCGTAAGATCGAGGGGAAGGGAGAGGAACTAGTATCTCCCACTCTTTCTACCGTGCCTGAGTGTGCTGCTCTGTTTAGGCGGCACAGGGGGCTTAGACAAGCGCGCGCCCGATATTTTTTTTTATATTTTATATTTATATTTTTTTTATTAGACAATTAAATAGGTTCGAATCAAAACTGTTTGTTTCTTACTTCAGTTATCATAAACCAATTGTATCAGTTGTAAAAATTTGCGATGATGATTCTGATAATAACGATGGTGTAAAAGTCGTCGAAATTATGGATGGAAGTTGATTTTTCTGAGAGATAAAATTTAATGTTATATATAAATAACGATATAATATTATAAATAACAACATATAAATTGTCATATTTGTGTACGATAGCGCAATAAATAAACATTGTATTCTACCTCATAAATGATAGTATTTTTATACTTATAATTAAACACAACGTTAATATTGAAGTTTTCACTTCTGCCGGCACTCCCGGAGTGCTACCTTTTTTTTTTTTTATACAACGAAGTAAGAAGACGAGCAAGACGCTCTCCTGATGGTAAGAGATAACGCTGCCCATAATTAGTACAGTGCTACCAAGTGCACTGCGCCAACGCTTCCTACTTGAGAGTCATAAGATGTTAAGACTCATCAGCCCAGTAATTTCACTAGCTACAGTGCCCTCCTACCGAAGCACAGTAATGTTTGCACATCACTGCTCAGGCGGTAGGATAACTGGCACTGTTGGGGTACCCACCTAGTCGACCTCCTGCAAAGGAAGTCTACCCCCGGTGGTGGTTAGGATAACGGATATAATATTTATATACTTTTCTTTTTGTAAATACATATTAATAATAGATATACAGAAAGCCACCCATACAAATATCTGTGGATCACACAAACATTTGTCCCAAGTTTCAAGTGTCAATGAAAAAAATGTATGTCAAAATACAGATGTTAATGAGACCTGTACAATATGCTCACCTTATAAAACCAGTAGCAGCCATACGCAAAACCTCCGTAAACTAGCAACGGCACAACATGCTCTCTCAACCAATTCCTTCTACTATGGAAGAGCATTAATTCCGAAGTGACTGACGGCAGATCCACCATATCTGCACATTGTAATATAGCCTTCTGGATCTCGGGGTCTGTCAGTCCTTTGGTTCGTAGAAACCGTTCTTTGCTTTCTAACGTACACCGTTGTACGTTTGGATTTGTGAGGAATTTCACTGCTGTTGTGACCTGTAATAATAATAAATATATAATAAATATTTCAGGACATTACACACAGCGCCACCTAACCCCAAGCTAAGCAACTTAATACTTGTGTTATGGTGGTTAGGATAACAGATATAATACTTATATATACTTTTCTTTTGTAAATACATACTTATAATAGATACAGAAAGCCACCCAGACCAGAAACAAATATCTGTGGATCACACAAACATTTGTCCCATGCGGGAATTGAACCCCCAACCTTCTGCGTTACAGGCGGGTATTAGCCCACCACACCACAGAGGTCGTCATAGCATACTAATATTAGATTATTATAGATAGGTTAAAGTTTTTATCTACAATCAGTACAACTTTTAGTAGATGTGTTGTGTGAATTGTTCTCAGTTAGAGTGAGTCCCCCATTGGGAACATCCTCTCTCCTCTCTCCTCGTCTATTTCAGCATTCCCTAATCTTGGGGTAGTACATGTTTGCGTCTCAGCCTAGGTGTATAGCTCATTCTGGTAAGCTGGGTGGCCAGGGTATTAGGGTGATTTCTCAGCCGCTGCTCATATGTTGCACGTGTTGCTACAATCTCCTCGTTGACTGTCCTCGCTCCAAGGTTAGAATGCACTTCACAGTTTTTGATATACCATGGCACATTGCTTATTGTTCTTAGTATCATATTTTGCATTCTTTGCAGCATTGATATATTTGAGTTACTAGCTGTACTCCATAGCTGGATTCCATACATCCAGACCGGTTTGAGTATACTGTTGTAAATGAGTAACTTGTTGTCAATTGACAATTTGTTGTTTCGTCCCAGTAGCCAGTATAGGCCTTTGTACCGTAGGTTGAGCTCATCTCTTTTAGCTTTTATGTGGTCTTTCCATGTCAAACGGCGATCTAGGTGAAGTCCTAAGTATTTGACTTTATCTTGGTGTGGAAGGTGTTTTCAAATGAAACCTTTATATTACTATTATTAAAAACGTGAAAGTTTGTAAGAATGAATGTGTGTTTGTATGAATGGATGTCAGGATGTTGCACTTTCACACCTAAACGGGTGGACCGATTGAGCTGAAATTTTGTATAGAGATAGCTTAGACCCTGGAATTATATATCTGAGCTATTTTAATTAAATTTACAGTGTGATTTAGTGATAGGACTGACCATTATTATGCTTAGTTTACAAATTATTGTTTTATTTCAGGTTTTTCTATATTAGGGTTGTTTCAATATAGTGGATCAAATAATCCCTTAGCTTCTAGCGCTTCAATAGGCATGTGGACAGAAAAAATTTTTTTTGTCCATAATGTAGATTTAAAAAAAATATTGGACACGTATTTTTATTCTTGTAAATTTAATGAAAAATGAGTAAGTTACAGCGCCTTAAAGTTGCGGAGAAGGGGGTTATGACGTCACGCCTCAGTACGATTTGTACTGAGGTGTGACGTAGTGTTTCTCCCCCCATAAGTTTAGATTCCTTATATCTCAGTCAAATTCAATGATATTGACAGACAAAAAAATACGTATCGAATATTTTTTTATTATTTTAATTACGGACTAATAACATTTAAAAAATGTTAGCCTTGTCATCACGCCTATTGTTTTGAAGAGGGGGTTGATTGAATTAGCTTCTAGCATCCCTAAGTTAAGGCTAAAATTTGAATGGGTTAGTAACAGCCTGATCAATCCATTTAAGAGTTTAAGGGTTAATCAAAGTAATCAATTGTGTCCAGTATTTTTACATTAGCCTAGAGTAAAACAGACCACCAGCCCGAAGTTCGAACAATATTGTATGTCGAGATTATTATTGTATGAGACTCAGGATCTGTAGTTGTGCCATCATCATAAGAAGGCCTCTACCCTCCAGTGGATGGATTCAGGTAGGTACCTATTTATGTTAGAATTTTGCTTCTATTGGGTTGCTATCCAACATACATACATATTGTTTGGTTTTTTATTTATTTTTAGCACAAAAATTAATGAGCCAACTGTAATATTATCATTAATTTTGCTGTCATAAAGCACCCTGTTAGATTTTTTAATTAAGTTTTTGTGGTCTTTTGTGATATATTATAAGTTTATAGCAAAAGTAGGCACTTAGTGTAATCTCATTACATATTTAAATAAACCAGTTACTTATGCAAATCACTGGATAATCAAACAAAGAACATGTAAAAAGTATACTAAAACTAAGCTACAGTGAGCTAATTGTTATGTTTGCATTAATATTAATTAGATAAGGCCAGTAAACATGAATTAGACCAAGTGGGCAATGATTCTAAGTTAATGTACAAGTGTTTAATAAGAACAACAAATATTTATCGTGTGAAACTAGAGAAAAAAGGTTGCTTAATTGAACACCAATTGCAAAATACATAGGACGGGGCGAAGGTCACAGAAATACCTGAAGTTATATGACGATTTGAAAACTTATTGTTTCTACAGCCATTGTATAATTAAGGTTATATATTAATAAGCATGTTATGAATACTGTAAATGTATTGTAAAACATACCAAATTCTCCCGAATTTCATTAGCAGGGCTGGTCATTATCTCCGAAGCCATCGCCGATAATATTTAGCACTCTAATGCTTTTATAATACCGTCCGTTAGAGGTGATAAAATGCCTTTATATGATAAACACAATATTCTATACACAATGAACGGGTTTATTACAACAAACACAATGGTAAATGGTTTTAAAAATTAAAATTCGCAGAAAAAATCCAGAAAACGGCCGTCTTCACCCGAACAAAAGTTGTAGAAAACTGACAGGTAATAAAAAGAATGACAATTAAATCAGATGACTGCTGACAGCCAACTTTTTTTGTTGTTGTAGATGTAGTTAGCTAAATATTGGCTAAAGACATCACATTCGTCTAAAAATATAATATTATACTGAAAACATAATGTTTATATTTTCAATAATAGCTCGCACTTAGTGATATCGATACATATATTAATACTTGACAATAAATTATTCATTAATAATTATATATTCTTAAACTTCATATTTGGCAAATATACTGTAATCTTGCATGAAACTTTTGGTACAGAAAAAAAAGTTACTTGAGTCCATTAAGTCAATTGTCAATGTCAATTGGGAGTTGGTAGTGTTTTTATTTACTTGGAAATTGTGATTTGTAAATCTTATTGTTTTCATGATCTTTTCATAAAAAATAGAAAAATGAACGATCTCGAGAACGCTACAGAAGCAGCGTCTTTAGCTGTTCAGTTTGACCAGGCTGGGCAGACAGAAAAAGCTGTAGAATGTTACAGAACTGCCGCTAGACTACTAGACCGTATTTTAGAAAGATTTCCATATGAAAAACAACTGGATTTGAGGAATAAAGTGAAGGAATACCTTCAAAGAGCTACGATGTTGCAAGAAAACCAAGGTAATTCTCAAATATCGCTATAAAACATGCTTAATCATACACAAAAACCTGAGCATTCTTATTTTGTTCAAAGATGAGTCATAGAGGCATTCCCTGTAATGTAGTGTTGTAATCTCGCTATAATAAGGTTCTATTGAAGTATGTGCTCACAATATATGTATGTGATTGGCTGCAATTACAACCACATCCTGTCTGACTAAGCATAATAATAAATACGAAACACTAAAAAAACTAATATTTTACAGAGTTATCAAAACAATCAGAAGATGAGCGTATATTACAACAGTACTACTTCCTGATGCAGCAAGCATTAGATGCAGATCAGGCTGGACACAAAGAGTTAGCTTTAGATCTGTACACACAGGCTGTTGAGTTGGCTATACATGCTGTAAGTTAGTGAAGTTATGGATTTAGTTGTGATACTCCTTATACCAGTGGAAAAATTTGCATTATTAGATAATACTGCTGTGGTATATCTATAATGCTGTTATCTACTAAAATCTAATTTTGAACTATGAGCAAAAAAACCTAAAAAAAATAAGGTACATAATGGTATGCGTCTAGATGTCAGTTAACGGCATTATAGATAATATGCAGCAGAATAATACAGTCATCCATTTGTTAATAATTTAATGATATAACCTTAAATAGTAACCTTCATATTTTAAGCACCCTCTACTCATTTTGTCTACTCCTGAAGTTGAAGAAATAGTGTCTCCTTGAATATTTATTTCAATTTAAATTACCCTTTTCCTTGAATATGGTTCACTTAAGGGTGAGGTCTACAAACAATTTAGAGGGTAATTTGATATTGCTGCTAAAATGTATTAATTCATACAGCTATCAAATGTCTGCAAAGGCCTCCACCAAATTCCTCCATTTCTTTCAAACATTTTTTTCCTTTTAATTTTCTATCGGCAATCAGTTGCCAGACTACAGGCCGAAACACATAAGCGCGTAGCGGCGCCGCGCCGCTGAAATCGGCAGTTTGCATTGCGGCATTGTGGCGTCGCGAAAAAGAGCGTTTTACTATTGTTTGCTAGGGTTGCGTTTTACTATTGTTTGCTCATCCAGTTCTTCTGATATTTTTATTGTGAATGGACGTGTCTCTGGCATGGATCAGTCGATCAGTCGAATTAAAAAAAAACTGGTACCCTGGTACTGGTAAAACGATAGTAAAACGCTCTTTTTCGCGGCGCCGCAACGCAAAACTGCCGATTTCAGCGGCGCGGCGCCGCAACGCGCTTATTTGTTTCGGCCCTATAAGCTGATCTTTTCTTTACCTATTGTCTTGAAAGGCGAGAAGGCCAGCACCTCCTCTGCCTCATTACCATACATCTTCTCTTTTTAGTCTTTTTGGTGTTGGCTAAACTAGCCACTTGTCAGCCCTCCTTACACATGTTTATTTCGGGTCCATATTGGCTCGCATAAAATTTTTAGTCCTAATTTAATGTGGCATAACGTTTTTCAGCCTAAACATCAAAACGCCTAAAGTATTTAGCCATAACTTTTTTGGCCAAAATTTTTCTCCCATAATATTTTTAAGCATAATAATATTTACGCATAAAATTGTTACGCATATTGTTTTAACGCCTAAAATATCTTACCATAAATTTTTTTGGCATAATTATATTCAGCCCTAATATTTTTCGACATAATAATATCCAGCCCTAATAATTTTCAGTATAATGATATATCCAGCCCTAATTTTTTAGCAAAGTGATATCTTGTCATAATACTATTACCAGGATTGTAATCGGCAAAATATTATTAATACTAAAAGAAACGAATTATTCATTTCAATGTTCTAACTTAAAACCTAACCTAGCCTTCTCGCGGTTTTTTTTTATAGAACGAAGTAAGAATTCGGGCAAGACGCTCTCCCGATGGTAAGAGTAACGCTGCTCATAATTAGTACAGTGCTACCCAGTATTTTACAAAGTAAAATTCTGGGTGCACTGCGTCATCGCTTCTTACTTGAGAGTAATAAGATGTTAAGACTCTTCAGCCCAGTAACTTCACTAGCTACTGTGCGGTTGTTTCATTTTAATCTCCTCTATACCCTACCCTCTCTCTGAATTAGAAAGTGGATGGTCATTTTTGGCACTTTGTTGACCGCTGCCGTGGCACTGTGGACATTGTTCAAATCTAACCTAACCTAAATTATCCGAGTCGGTTTTGTGACAGTCAGTCTTACTGGGTGCCATAAACTACTTTCCTAAATAATTTTATTAACTTACAATATTAGTTATATGCCTTAATATAGTTATGTAAAATTATGATTATGCCCGAGAAAGTTATGCGAAACATTTTCGGACAAATTAAATTAGGACTAACAAAATTATGCGTACTTATATTATGACATACAAATTTATGCTTAACAAATATATGCTAAAAAATGTTAGGGCAACTGACAGTTATGGCAAAACATAAGTATGTCTAGATATAATTATGCCCAATTATGATTAGGCTAAAAAAAGTTATGCGAAACATTTTCGGCGAAACAAAATTAGGACAAAAAAAATTATGCGTGCGAATACGCTCCCGTTTATTTCAATTGCACGTAATGTTTTCAGAAAGTGACAGATACAGAAATAAAGAGTAAAATAGATAATTTAGCTGGACAAGCTATGGACAGAGCTGAGGAGATGAAGGGAATCAAGAGGCTTAGTGCCTTGAATATTACTCCGAAGCCATCAGGTAAAAATATAGACCTATATCAGCATGACATACATTTTTAACAATTCGGTCTTTGATTCGGTTCCCCGACGAATAAGTGAATAGCCCTGCTAAACCGCTTTCGGTTTTAAAGATTTTTGTATGGAATGTGGCATACCTACTGGGATGTCATTTTGTTTATTTTTGATTTTTCAAAAAAAAAAATTGTTTAAATTGATCCACCTTTTACTCCAAAAAGCTAGCAGCTAGTAATAAATAAATAAAAGCCAAATAAATGGCAATTTTTATACTAATTAGTCCATCATACTGAATATTTTATTTCTATTTTATTAGTGTCACCAAACCAAGCCCAACTACAAAGACAGCAAAGTGTCCAGCTCAAAGTGAGCGGCAGTAACACATCCTACACTGAAGAGGAGAAACAAGTATTGAAACAAACTTCCAACATCAACAATAACTGTTTCTTACCGTTCATGAATGTTGATTACCAGGAGAAGTTCCAGTACGCTATACCTTTTGAGGATAGGTGAGTAACAAACTGATGAGCTTTAACTTTTTTTGTATTATTGTGATTTGTGGTTATTATTATTTTCTAAAATGACATAATTTGTATAGATCTGTTTGACATTGTTTTATTTTTATTACTTATTTGTTCTTATTGGTATACCTACATGAATTTATTTTATTGACATTTTTAAATTTATTTTCTACACTAATTATATTATTGGCATATTTAAATAATGAGTTAAATTATGTACTAATATTTATTGTTAAATGATGTATTGTGGGTTATTAGTTACCTGAATAAAGAAAATTTTTATTTAATTTAACATGGGACTTCAAAAGGCAAGTGAATAGAGTCTTGAAAGGTAGACAACGTCCCAGCGGTACCCCTGGTATTGCAGGTATCCATAGGCGACGGTAGCCACTCACCATTAGGTAGGTCTGCTTGTTTGTCACCTATTACATAAAAAAAAAACATAGAAGTCATAGTTTTTGTTTATATTAACTTCACAGCTTATAAGAGCGGTACAACTTGGGTATCTTCAAGGCACGAGTGAATAGGTACCTTTCTAGGCATCTTACGTGATCCATCGTCGACCGCATTTTCACTATCCATCAGGTGGGATGTGGTAAAACGTAGGCCTATCTAGTATAAAAAAAAAAAAATTGTTTTGTAAATGTGGAGAAGTACCAGAACTTAGTGGAGAGACAAGCTCGACCTCTATCTTAAGAATTGGCCCCAGACCGCTACCCAAAGTAAAGAGTGGAAAGAGAGAAGGGAGGCCTTTGCCCTGCAGTGGGACGATACAGGCTAAAAAAATAAATAATAATAATAAATGTGACAGTGTTAGTGGTGTAAGCTGCTCTGTTAGAATATGTAAATCATCATCATCATCATCAGCCTATGTTCGTCCACTGCTGGACATAGGCCTCCCCCATGGCACGCCACTCAACTCGGTCCTCCGTCTATCTCCTCCAAACACTCCCAGCGACCCTCCGGATATCATCATCCCATCTCGCCCAAGGACGCCCTACACTACGTTTGCCGAATATGTAAATAACAATAATAATTATTGTTATAAACATAAATGGCGCAGCAATTCATATTAAGTCTTGGCCTTAGAGATTAGAAGATGTCACTGCCCATCTGCCTTGCGCTGACACTGTTCAAGACTCAGTTTGAAGCACCCTGAGTGCCTATTAGCTATCGCCAATCGACATGTAAAACACTTGAATCTATGGACAAAATTGCGTACATTACTTGCTTAATGCTCATGAAAATGAGTCAAATAACAAACGCAGCAATGTACATTGAAGTTGTCATCAATCTTAATGGGTGAGAATTAGCCAATGTGAGATGACCTCTGTGGCGCGGTGGGCTAATACCCGCCTGCAAAGCAGGAGGTTGCGGGTTCGATTCCCGCATAGGACAAATGTTTGTGTGATCCACAGATATTTGTTTCTGGTCTGGATTAGAGATGAAAATTTCCGGAAATATTCCGAAAGTTTCCATTACTTCCATGAAACTTTCCAAATTTGACAGAAACAATGGGGAATAAACCCCAAATCAGAAATCTGATTTTTTGAATGAAAATGCTAAGTAAAGTAAAATTACTGCTGATAGGATAGTAGGCTTAGTGCCTGTCTACAATACTCAATCATGAATTTTGACTATAGGATTAAATTTGTAACTAATATACCAAGGAAAAGAAATACGCTGTTCATTGATGGAAAAATCATACCAATTATCAAAAAAACATTGTATTTTTGTTTTACTATGTTAAATAGACTTATTCTTGTGCATATGAAAGTATATACACGTGTCTGTATGTAAAGGGTGAAACAGTGCAATGACTGATTCTCAAGTAATAACCTGGCTGCTTGGTGAACTAATGTTAAAACAAAATTATATGAATTATGTTTATATAAGTCGGTATCAATGCCCTTTTTGGTTGTTTATAATCTTTATAATTGTAAGTCAAAAAAAATGATGGGTTCAGCTATCATAAGTTACCAGTATCATAGTTTTCACCTTTTCTTTGTATATTTCCATTGTCAATTAAATATTCATGGCAATTACCATCATTAATTATAGTTTTCAGATAGATAAGTATAATAACAAAACAAAAATAAACCCAGAAGGCCGTAGTAGTAAAAAAAACGCATTCAAAAATTCAGTGTTAATCTGGAAATTTTGGAAAGTTTCCTGCAATGTTTCCCTATATTTCCGGAAACATTGGAAATATTCCTGGAAAGTTTCGGAAACATTCGGACATTTTCATCCCTAGTCTGGATGGCTATCTGTATTTATTATATGTATGTTTTTACAAAAGAAAAGTATATAAGTGTTATATCCGTCATCCTAATCACCATAACACAAGCATTAAGTTGCTTAGCTTGGAGTTAGGTGGCGCTGTGTGAAATGTCCTGAAATATTTATTTATTTTAATAGGCCCTCTGGTGTCTATTCTTTGCCCTATTTACTTATTCATTATAACCCTACTCACTGCACTATAATTGACCTCAGACATTTTTTTCGTTAAACAAGCTTTTTTTCTTTTCTCAGAGCAAGTGAATTAAAGCTATCCCGTAAGCAGGAGATGGAATTCCAAAGTTGGGTGCGACCGGACGAAATCTGTGCCGACCCTAAAATGGTGGTCGGTCATCATGTCGATTGCTTTAGTATCAAACAGACCGTAAGTAAACAATAAATATAAAAATTGTTTCTGTATTTAAAAAAATATAAAAATTTGTTCAATATTTTAAGGAGATAGATCTTACTAATATTATAGAAGTCATAGTTTGTGAGAATGGATGTCTGAATGAATGTTTGTTACTCTTTCACGCCTAAATGAGTGAGTGGAGTGGAGAGATAGTATAATTAACATTAATGGCAATCACTATAAGCCAAGAAAAATGAAATGTTCATAAAAATATAGAACCTAGCCATATTAAAAGGTGTTACTTAACTCTGCCGTAAAATACACGTTTGAGTTATGGAATGAAGTTGAGAAACTAACATTCCCTGTTTTATTTGGCTATTTTTACAAGCTTTTATTTACTTTCACCTGTCTGTTTGTCTGTAATCAAATCTTGCAAGTTTAATTTGACCCACTTCCCGGTGCCCATTGAGCTGAAATTTTGCGTGCATGCATAAATCGGATGACAATGCAATATTATTATGACAGCGAGCTGATCTGATGGAGCTGGAAGGTGGCTATGGGAACTCCACTATTAAAAGACGTAACCCCATCGAGTTTGGGCTCATTGGATTCGTCTTGACGAGTACTTTATGGTGTTAGATGGTAATAATATATTATTTATATACTTACATACTGGTGACGGTTACTTTAATTATTTCACAATATGTATCTCTTATGTTCTCATGTAAGTGACTACCTTATGTCTTTATGAGAATAAATGATTTAAACCCATAATAATAAAAGATTGTTTTTAAAGAGTTTTTTTTTAATTTCACTTGGTTTTTCAGATAGTCTCAGACTGTTCATTCGTGGCTTCCCTCGCGGTATCAGCGCTTTACGAGAAGCGATTCAACAAGAAAATCATTACCTCCATCATCTATCCGAAGAACAAAAATAATGATCCCATATACAATCCATTCGGCAAATACATGGTGAAGTTGCACCTTAATGGCGTTAGAAGAAAGGTAATTTATGTTTTTTTAATACTCAAGGTAGGATTTATCCCACCTTCTAGGTTAAGTCTGCTACCATCTGTAGCCGTATCGTGGCTTATTATCTCGCGATCGTGGACAAAGGCTAACCCTGTATTGAATTAAAAAAGACGTGCGGCACTCGGAGACTGCCGCGGTAAAGCTATTGCATAGCATTTTTATTAGGTAGATGGAAAAACTAAAAAGCATCACCGCTGTGCCGGTCGGAGTGGGGGGGTGTTAGGTTTTTTTCGTTACGGAATTTCTGGATTCGGTCCCCACGCTTAAGGCCCGCGATAGAAGCTATGCAATAGCTTAAAAAAACATCAAAATGAAATCAAAATATGTATTAATTAAAATTGCATGCTTTTTAAGGCAGGATACATTGATACCATTATATAATATTTAACATCATATGTATTGTATTTCATGCAATAAATGATTTTGATTTGAAAATCAACGTTATACTGGACGAAACCGTGAAGCCAAGCGGACATTGTGACCGTGTTCCGGCATGATGTTCTGTGAAGCTTGGGAGGAATTTATCCCGTCTCCTAGGTTCAGTCCGCTACCATCGACGGCCGCACCGTCGCTTAACATTACGTGAGATCGTGTTCAAAGAAAAGAAAATAATGAAAGAAATAAAGAAAAAAAAAGTTTATTTACAACATAGGAACTTATAAGTTATAATTACTTATATGTATGGCAAATAAAAAAAAAACACTTTGATGTACCTACCTGATGCTAATTTATCCTGAACACCGGTCTAATTTTTACAGCAAGTCTTTCACAGTTAAGGCTACCCGTCTATGGAATGCCTTACCTATTGAAATAAGAAGCGCTCCTTCTTTAAATATATTTAAGTCCCGTGTACTAGCATACTATCTATCGTTGCAACAGTAGCTTCTTTCTTCATTAAATCTATCTCTCTTCTATCTATTCTTATTCTTTTTTTTCTTTTTTTTTTTCTCTACTCTGTTCCTTGTTATTACTTTATAGGTATACATTATTACTGGTGGTATATCTTAGGCTATATTTTTATTGTATTAGGCATATATGTTTTTTATTATTATATAATATGTATATATGTATTTTATTATTATATAATATGTATGTAGGTTTATTTTACTAAATATAATATAGTAGATAAAAAATATTTATATAATAACACTTTGTTCTCTGTTAATTTGCATCACACCACCAACCCATGTGAATTTATTTTCTCCTCTCCCTGCATGGTTGTCTGGAAGAGATCGCTATTAGCGATAAGACCGCCAATTGTAACACTAAGTTTTTATATTGTTTTAGTTCTTAAGTTCTTTTTTGTATTTTTCTTGTGTTCCAATAAAGTGTTATCTATCTATCTATCTACCTAGTACCTACCTACATAAACTCCATTACCAATGTTCTTTTAAATGTTACCTTAAGTTACCTACAACCAACTTTACCGCTATGGAAATAAAGTCTAAATTGATATATTTCAGGTGATAATAGATGACCGGCTTCCATACAGCCGGCACGGCCGACTACTGTGTTCATATTCAAGCAATAAGAATGAGTTTTGGGTGTCCTTGCTAGAGAAGGCGTATATGAAAGTTATGGGAGGCTATGATTTCCCTGGATCTAATAGTGTAAGTATTGGCAGGCCCATGAAACTCAGTACAATAGGGATGTTGACACATGTTACGAATTCATATAAAGTTATGTTTTTCACATAAAAGACAGTATTTAAAAACCTAAAATCACATTTTAAGGATCTATTTACAAGCCAAAATGGAATAAAATCAATTTTAATTTCAATAATTTTTACTTATTATTACGCGAATGCGAACGCCAATCAGAGCGCGTGACGTCACACCACTGGCCTGTACTTACGCTTCCTAAGCAATGTTCCTGATTTCGACACATTTTAATTATTCATAACTTAAAAACTACTGAACCGATTTTGATGCAACTTATACTGTGCTCTAAGTTGGTCTAAATTTAAGCAAAAAAAAGTCAATAACCAAAATGGATCTTATATTTTCAGAGAGACATTTTAGTTATTGACTTTATTTTTGGCTTAAATATTGACCAACTAAGGGTACAGTATAAGTTACATCAAAATCGGTTCAGTGGTTTTTAAGTTATGAATAATTAAATGTGTCGAAATCAGGAACATTGCTTAGGAAGCGTAAGTACTGGCCAGTGGTGTGACGTCACGCGCTGTCAGATGACTGTTCGGAACGTTTTAGCCAGAATTCAAAAAATCATTTTTATTTACGCATTTTTATATTGAAATATCATATAATTTTGCATAAAAATATGATATTCGTGTATGAAATGGGTCTATCTATCATATAAAAGCAATTCCAAAAATAAGTCAACATCCCTATTGTCGACCAGTAATTACCTACTACTACTACATTGAACACATTACGTGCGTACACTCATCATTGTGTGTGTAAACCGCCTGACCAGTGATGTGCAAACATCACTGTGCTCCGGTAGGAGGGCACTGTAGCTAGTGAAATTACTGGGCTAAAGAGTCTTAACATCTCATGACTCTTGAGTAAGAAGCGTTGGCGCAGTTCTCCTAGTATTTCACATAATTGTGAAATCCTAGGTAACACTGTACTGATTATGGGCAGCCGTTATGTCTTAACATCAGGAGAGCGTCTTGCTCGTCTTCTTCTTCATCACATAAACACAAAAAAAAAAAAAACTACGCAGGGTTGATACGAAACTCACTTTATAGCAAGTGGTACGAGTTATTCCCAACGTTGCGCGAGTGTTACAGTTCAGATTTGTTTTTTTTTTGTGTTAAAAGTAATGATATGTAAGCCAATCTCAAAAAGAAGAACTAAGAGATGGATTTTTATTTTTTTAAATGGTGGTTTAAAACCAAATATTAGGTCTAAAAAAATATATAATTCTGACTACAAACGTGTGCCTTATTGCGAGCGCCAAGAAAATTTTATTTCTTATTCCACAGATATAATATTAGACATTCGATTTCCAGGGGGGGGGGGGGGGGGGCTGCCCCCGGGGTACGCCTATAATGATGATGATGTTTGTATTTCAGAACATAGATTTGCACGCGCTGACTGGTTGGATACCGGAGCGGTGCGCCATCCGACCTAACGAGCCTGATTTCAATGCTGATGCACTGTTCGACAAATTACGCACCAGGATAGGTAAGAAAAAATAACGGGTGACTTATAAAACTTGCTCAATGCATGGAAACATCTGCATAATAAATCAGCTGGTACGACTAAAATGAACAATAAATGATATATAACAAAGATTTCGTTACACATACCTATATTAATAAAAAAAATAACTCGATTACTCCTACCCATTCTGGAGTTAAATGGTCTTGACAGACAGACGGACGCACGAGTAAACCTTTTAAAGATTTCGTTTTTTCAGAGGTGTTTCTCGAATGATCGGTAGTCTTATAATAGAACCACTGTAAAGAGATATACAGTAATGTGACTCCCTAGAAGAGGTTGAACTGAAGGTCGCGCGAGTTTGCTACGCGGTCAATAGGGATCGGCAAGAAGCGAGGTGCCGAATAGACGTTTTTATGCAGTAAGCTCCCGAATAATGGTTGTGAATTAGTAAAAATATTCGGTACCTCGCTGCCTACCGAACCCTACCGACATTGTCGCAAACTAAATAAATAAATAAATATTTCAGGACAGGGAAAATTGACTTGCAAAAGTGCTTCTAGCCTATTTGAATAAACGAATCTTGTGTTTGAGTTTGAAATTGTAATGTGTGTTGTAGGCACAGGCGATGTTCTAGCGACAGTAGCGACCGGTCCGTTGCCGGACGTTGAAGCGGAGCGAACAGGACTCGTTCCCACGCACGCGTACGCTGTGTTGGACGTCACTTCTGTTAATGTAAGTTTTCATCTCTATTTTAACCATTACGGTTTTCTCGAAAATTTACGCCTCCAGTTTGCGCCACTTTGACAGGAAGTCCATCCCATTATGCCCGCTGTCAAAACCTTCTTTAGTCTCTGCACAGTTCTAGTTTATCTATGATTTCAGTAGGTGTCTGGACCTGACGTCACAGTGCTGCCTCCTGGTGGCTGTTATTTCAAAAAAACCTCATTGAAAGGTGAAATTTCTTACAGCGCTTTGCTAAATTACATCCGAGTATGAGATTGAGTTAAGACTTTTTTATTTTAACGGGGGCTGGCAAATAAACCAGCCAGTAAAGGCTTTAGTACTATATATCACATCAGAATCCGATCCGAATTTATTTATTTATTTATAAAAAATAGAAATACTAGTGCTCCGTTTAAACACAGTACATTTTAACACTAACAAGATATACAAATTATTATCCTAAAACAGCTTAGAATTAAATTTTTTTTTTTTAACTGAGGCGAGGTTAGATGGACTTTGGATAGTTTCTATTCATTCATATTAGATATTATGATGTTGACTCCATTTCGGGGTATCATAAAATCCAACATCAATCATCCCTCGGTTCAATTATTTTTTATTTCAGACTATCTGAAGTTAAATAAAATTTTGAACCTTCTCCCCCTAAAAATAAAACTCATTTCAGGGCGTCAAACTCTTCAAGCTTAAAAACCCATGGTCCCACCTCCGATGGCGCGGTAACTACTCAGAATTAGACACAGAACATTGGACCCCATCGTTAAGGAACATTCTAGATTATTCCCCAGATAGCGCGGCCCAGTATGACAATGGAGTGTTTTGGATAGACTACAAGAGTATTCTGAGCTTCTTCGATGTTTTCTACTTGAATTGGAACCCGGCGCTGTTTCAGTTCACTTATTGTATACATCAGTAAGTGTTTTTACCTTTTTTTAATAACATAAAAAAATGAAGCTAAAGAGGTGTCAGGATCGCACCAAGTGGAGGGAAATGGTCTCTGCCTTATTTTTTACTCAGGAAAAATGCGTTACGCATCATCACCCCACGCCGGGGGGCGCGGGGCGGTATTTGGGACTCCCCTGCCAAAGATGGGAGCGGCGGGGATACCCACAAAAATACTTGCTTATAGACAGTTTTTGAAGTAAAACTTCTTTAGGCGCGACTAGGGAGTAACTCAGATTTTTTTTCTGACGGAAGTAACGCTTACTTTTTTTTTTTTCTGACGGAAGTAACGCTTACTATAGTCTGTGTAGTTTCCGCCATTTAAAAATAATATTTCTGATTGGTTGTAAGTATATGTCATATACTATGGTCTGTCTAATTTCTTTTTTTTTTTTTAATAATATGGCAACATGTGCATTTTGCCAGTGTCGAGTAAAATTCGTGAATGTTCACGGGATATTAAATTGAAGTTTTACTTCAATCGCGCGTAAAGGTTACACGCACACACTTTTTTTTTTTAATTCACTTGTCTTTAGAAATTAACTCTACAATGATTTCTACCTCTATTTCTTTTAATATAAGCTCCATATTTCCAGACAATGGGACGCAGGCATAGGCCCTGCCAAAGATGCCTACAATATCAGTGAGAACCCACAGTTTTCCTTGCAAGTTAAAGGCGCGGGCGCAATTTGGTTGCTGCTGACTCGACATATCACACAAATTGATGACTTTAGAGATAACAAGGAGTATATTACTTTGCTGGTGTATAAAACCGACGGGAAACGGGTTTATTATCCATGTAAGTATAGTTTTATTTATTTAATTTCGTAAAGTTTGAATAATAAAAAAAAGTAAAGTTTTTAAATATTTTTTTAATGTGATCAGAGCTCAAAGTGCCTGATTATGTAATAAATTTAAAAATTGCTCTTAAATCTAGTTTCTTAAATTTAATCGTTTAAATGATAGTTTATTCATGAGCTAAGATATATTTATGTAAGTATGAAATTCTTCTGTTTTTATGACAATGAAAAAAAAAAAACTGTATCTTACTAATATTATAAACGTGAAAATTTGTTAGAATGTATGGATGTCTGGATGTGTGTGTTTGTTACTCGTTCACGCCTAAACGAGTGGACCTATTGAGCTGAAATTTGGTACAGAGATAGCTTAGGCCCTGGATTATACCAGGGCATAGGCTACAGTAAAACAAGTGAATTAAATTAAAAATTTAAAAAACCCCCAACGCAATACGTAATTCACCATTTTTTTGATGGCGGCCATCTTGGATTTTAAATTTTATATAGTGGGGTGTATTCTACTCGTTAAGCCCTTTCATTTGATACCCATATTGCGGGGGTCGTGGAAGAAAAAAATAATCCGCCATTTTGTAGCGGCGGCCATCTTGGACCGATTTCCACCAAACATGGCTAAGAACACTCTCGACTCGACTCACACAGACAGACAGACAGACACGTCAAACTTATAACACCCCGTCGTTTTTGCGTCGGGGGTTAAAAAAGTAACTAATAATATAATTAATAAAAACATTATGTATTGTCCTTTTCCATTCCCAGGTTGTCTGTAAGATGCCTAGTGCCATAAGACCGCCGATTGTTAACCTACTTCATAACATATTATAGTAAAACTAGCTTACGCTTGTAGCCCGCGTGGCAAAATCCTTTCTTAGCGGTCTACGTCATAAAACCTGTCTGAGTTCCAAATTTCAACCTAATCCGCCCAGTGGTTTAGTCTGTGCGTTGATAGATCAGTCAGTCAATCAGTCAGTCACTCTTTCCTTTTATATATTTAGAAGTTCCATTGTATATTTTTGGTATGTAATAAAGCATCATTCTATTCTATAGGAGCCGAATTTAAAAAGTTGTACTTATTATTTTTGCCAGACGACCCAGAACCTTACATAGACGGAATAAGGATCAACAGTCCCCATTATCTGTGCAAAATAACCACGGAAGCAGCCGGTGGCAAGTACACGCTGGTCGTGTCACAGTACGAGAAGAGTAGAACTATATACTACACGCTGCGAGCGTACGCTACTTGTCCCTTCAACTTGAACAAGCTGCAAGACTTGCCCTATGTTAAAGAGGTAAGGTTACGTTGGCGCCCCCCCCCCCCCCGGCGTGGGGTGATGATGCGTAATGCATTTTTCCTGGGATAAAAAAAGGTTAGGTTAATGAGTGCTTCAGCGTACCCGTTGCCCCGGCATTATGGCGTCCCGCAGGAACACCCCCAGGTTTTTTAGTGGGTATCCCCGCCGCTCCCATCTTCACGGGGGAGTACCACATATCGTCCCGCGCCCTCCTGTGTGAGGTGATGATGCGTACTGCATTTTTCCTGGGTACAAAAAAAAGGTGGAGGTTAGATAGATTTACTTTTTTAGATCGACCAAAAAATAGTTTTTAAGATTATTTTATATTTTGAACTAGTTCTTGTATATAATAAAATGTTATTTTATTCTATTCTATTATTATATTACTCGTGAACTCGGTGATCTACAGTATCAGTAGAGTAAAACTATATACTACACGCTACGCGCGTACGCTACTTGTCCGTTCAACTTGAATAAACTGCAAAACTTGCTGTATGTTAAAGAGGTTAGGAAAGAAGATAGATCAGGTCAAGAGTACCAAGAAGCGAGCGTGCATGAAGAATGTGATGAAAGTTGAGGAACCAAGTGGAAGGAAATAGTCACAGTTGTTTTATACCAGGAAAAATGCGTAACGCATCATCACCCCACGTCGGGAGGCGCGGGGCGGTATGTGGGACTCCCCCGCTAAAGATGGGCGCGACGGGTATACCCACTAAAAAACCTGGGGGTGTTCCTGCGAGACGCCATAGTGCCGGGACACTATTGCTAGATACTGCGGCACCTGCCGCTTTTTTTCTTTTTTTTATACTTAATAGGCCTACGTTTGACCACATCCCACCTGATGGAAACTGAAAATGCGGTCGACGATGGATTACGTAAGATGCCTACAAAGGTACCTATTCACTCGTGCCTTAAAGATATCAAAGTTGTACCGCTCGGGAAACACGGATGACGGCAAAGTGACAGTGTACTTCCGTCCCATAAGGAAATTATATTAATTTTTTTTTTTATTATTATTATGACCGGTCTTATTTCAAAACCGTTATCTTTGTAGTTAAAAGGCGAATGGTCAGGGCGTACAGCGGGCGGGTGCGAGAACCACCGAGCTACGTACACCAATAACCCTAAATGCTGGGTCACGGTCCCCGAGACCCGCGGCGGCTGTCACGTGGTGGCTCTACTGAGGGGGCCTAAAGTGTACCAGATGGGCATCGACGCGAGGGTCGAGGGGTTAGACGATCCGACTGTTACTGCGCCGTTTTTGAGGGAAAGCTCCGGACCGCATAGGTAAGTCTATATATAAATTGATCCCTTATAGGGGTTGAATAGGGAAGAAAGTCGATTAGGAATTTTCTTACAATACTTATGGTATGAAACGAAGGCGGGATGTTCAGAAACTAATATACTCGTATCAAAATTGTTTTTGAATCGGAAGATTTAAATAGGGGATGAAAACTTATTTAGCACTTTATAAGGGTACTAGCTGACCCGGCAAACGTTGTTTTGCCATATAAATAAATAATAAATAAATAAATTATAAATAAATAATAATAAATAAAAAACATAAATAAATAATAATTTAATAATAAATAACTAATTAAATGACGATTGATCAGTTTTCGACCGGAGAGGAAAAATGATTAAATTACTAAAATGGCTATTAAAAAATAAGGGTTGATCGTTTAAGGGTGAAAATTGAGGATTGTATGTATTTTTGTATGTTGTATCATAAAAAAATAGAAATTAAAATTTTTGTCTAAAAAATAAAAAAAAAATTTAGGGGTGGACTACCCCTAACATTTAGGGGGATGAAAAATAGATGTTGGTCGATTCTCATAGATACCGGATAAGCACAAAAAATTTCATCAAAATCGGTCAAGCCGTTTCGGAGGAGTATGGCAACGAAAACTGTGACACGAGAATTTTATATATTAGATGTTACTACATGTTATTCTTGTAAATAAATCCCACTACTCTTTCAGCCAACTTTTCTGTACAAAGGTCGGTTGCCTGGAAGAGTTTGTTCACAGCGATAAGGCCACCCATTGTGGCCAAACTGTGTTTTAGTGCTTGTTAATAATTAAGTAAACCTGTATTTTTTCTTATCTGCATCTTATGGGTGATACCTGTACCATTTATAAGACCTTGTGATGTTTTAATTTCCTAAGTTTTAAGCTTTTATATACTTTGACCTAAGTATAAAAACTCAGCTTCCATCTACGAACAAATAATTAAAAGTTTTTAAAACATGTCGTGTATTTCCTTTTTTATTTGTTTTTTGCATGTAGATCCACATTTTCTGAGGAATTACTTCCTAATTACTGGTTTATTATTATTTATATTAATTGACCTTTTTCTAAAAAAACCTCTTTATACCCCACAGATCCGGTTTCGTAGTACTCGAGCTACCGTCCCTACCGGCAGGCAAGTATAACCTCACAGTATCTACCTTCCTGCCAGCTCAGGAAGGGCCATTCTTCCTGCAACTCAAGTCCACAGCGCCTCTAGCGGCCGAGATAAGGAACTAGATGACAGATCGACGGAGAAAGGAGGAACTTTATAGATACTAGTTGTTACTCGTAGTTTCACTTGTAATATTCGCCCGCGAAAAGTTGATGCCCTTCAGTCCAATTTTGAAAAGTATTAAGCTTACGTCACACTGAGGCGGGACGGAACGGTGAAGCGGTCGCGTTCTTCATTTTGTTCCTGTCCGCGTTCTCTTTATATGTGACAGGTTACATACAAACTAGAACATTACAAATATTCCGTCCCGGTTCGCGCTCCCTTTACCGGCTTAGTGTGACGTAAGCTTTATTCAACTAGCGACTCTCGGTTTGATAGAAAATGACTTTAAAACTTTTGACACAGACATAATATTACATAGTTACTGTGCTTACCAAAAATATATTTTATTCTCAAATCAAAAATCCTGATTTTAATGTCAAAATACAGTAGATAGATAGATAACACTTCATTGATACACAAACAAAATATACAAAAGACAGGCATACATACATAAATTATAATTATTATTATAACAGAGTTTAAAACCAACGCTTAGTGCGATTTGTCGTGAAATCGTGGGGCGCAACTAGTATAATAAGTGTATAATATTTTCTTACTGTAAAATATTAATGAAATCAAAGCATTTTTAGGGTTCCATAAATGTAGACCATAAAATAAAAAGTTGACCAATGTTGTAAAAATAAAAATATCTATGTAACATATTTGAAAAAGTTGTAAATTAAATAAAATATTTATTAGATTGTAGATTTGTAATTATATTTATTTTGCAAATTAATATATTTGACAATAAAAAGTCAATGTTTTTAGATCTGTGCCTTTTTAGGATAGATTTTAGATCCAGTGCACACAATATGAAAAATCGCTGCATTAAAAACAGATTTAAAAACTATTTAACATAAAATTTAAAAATTATATCGGTTGAGTTACGAGAAGTTTACACACATAGAAAGCTAGTTAAATAAAAGCAATAAAAGATTTGTTCCTTTTCAAAAAAAGGAACAAATTTTTATCCCATGCATGTCAAGAAATGAATTTGTAAAGGGAAATCTTTTATGCCTCGTTTTGTATGTAACCTTAATAGTATTACTCTTGTTTTCCTTATTCATTAACGAGGGTAAGTGCAGTGAGCGAGGAGGTAAGGCCATCAATAAATAAAAGACGCACAAAAATTGTGAAAACTGTAAAAAAACTGGTTAAATAAAAATAAGTATGTACCTATCCATCTTTATTTTGAACGTTAGTGTCTAATGTATGTGTGCATGTTTGAAAAGTTTTCGTATTTCGAGAAAAACCTCGACAAAACAGTGGCGCCAGATTATTTCCACGATTTCGATATGTTGAATTTGTTGATGTACAATTTTTCTCTTAATTATAATTGAAGGATATACTCGTATAAGCGATCTGAATGGCATTAAATTTGGCAGACTGCTGTATACTCGTAATTTGTGAGATAGCGTGTGCCCAATGTTACTTACACGCTATTTGGGCGTACTGAAGTACCTCATTTATTCTTTCAGTATATTCCGTCCCGTAGATTTCTAGGTCCGTGTGGTACTTCCTTTTTCATTAACGAGTGTAAGTAGGCAGTGGGTTTAAAAAAGCAATACGAAACAAAATGCTAGTAAAAACCGGCGTAAACCGGTTTTAATTGCGTTGATGGTAATTTATGCATGTTTTTATGCGGTTTCAGCATTGTGTGCACTCGGTCTAATTAGTGCTTTTCATTTATTTATTTTAAGCTTTTTCTGGGTTCCGTACAGTTTCATGAATTTATTTAGTTTAGGATTTATTAATATTATGTTATGTAATCTATGTTGCCCCACTGCTGGGAAAAAGCCTCCCATAGGTCATTTTATATATTACTAAAATCCTTAGCTGTCTTTTGCTTACTGGTTTTATGTCAGTCAAGGTAGTACGCTGGGTCCAACGCTGTTTTTGTTAATGATTAACGATCTTCCATTGGCTCTAAAGTCGGCGAGGTGCCTATTGTTTGATGATGATTTGAAGCTCTATCTCAGCATCAATAGTGCATCTGACTGTGAGAGACTTCAGTGCGACATTAACGCGGTTGGGACCTGGGCGCGGATGAACAACCTGAGCTTTAACGTGTCCAAATGTAAAATGATAGCATACACGAGGTCTCCGGTACCCTGCAACTATCCATACACTCTAGAAGGTGTTCTTCTCGAGCGTGTAGAAAGTATTCGCGATCTAGGCATAACCATGGATAGTGAGCTTAATTTTCGTCAGCACGTTGTGAATATAAGCAAGAAAGCTAATAAAACACTAGGTTTCATTACACGAACCTCTAGCCAGTTCAAATCTCGAAATGTGCCGATAGTGCTATATAATGCATATGTCCGTAGTTGTCTCGAATTCGGCGCTATAGTATGGGATCCATCCGAGAACAAATATGCTCTCATGCTCGAGAGAGTACAGCGCAAGTTTGCGCGGTACCTCTATAAGAGAGATTATGGGTATTATCCCTTTCTCTTTCCGTCTCTCTTTGTCACCGGGATGGTAGGGCTCAATACCCTTGAACTTAGGCGCAAGCTTCTGCTGTGTGTACACTACTGCATGTTGTTACGTAACAAGGTGGACAATCCCTCGGTGCTGAGCAGCATGCAGTATTATGTACCACAACATTACACGCGCACTGGCCGCCGCCATCACCGGCTGTTCACTAATGCGGTCTGTCTTCGTACGCACTACGCCAACAATGCGCCTACGGCAAGAGCAGTCGCAGTACTCAATAATTTTTTACAGGCTTTCCAGGATGCCGACATACATATCGACAAACTTGATGATCTATATGAATCTATTATTGTTTACCTTTCTTTTATACATACATAAAAATACTTAACTATTTCAATTATTGTTTACCTGTATGTGCGTTTTGGTGTTTTAACTGTTAGCATGTACTGTGTGTTATTAAATAAATAAATAAATACGATTAAATGTGTTAAGTACATCATAATAGGGATTAAAATATTTATTTAAAATTTGTTGTAATCGTTATTATAATAAGTATTATGTAATATTATACGAAATGTTATTCTAAAATATACGAGTATCATAATGTGTATGTTTTAATTAGTTAACTATTTTATTAAATAATTAAACATTTAAATTTTATATACAAAGCAGCTTATAAGTCTATGCTCGTATTATATTTCAAAGTTTACGTAAATCAATTATATGTACATAAATTTTATGAATTATATATCTTATTTGCTATATTATAATGTATTTTACGAAAAGTATTTTACACGACAATTTTATTTAAACGGGAATTAGAAATGTCGTACGGGAGTTATTAGTATTGGTCTCTGCAACATTTAAAAATAAATAAAAATATTGTACGGAACCCTATTAAATTAATATCTCGCTATATGCACTGAAAACTTTTCTCATGTCGGGCTGTCTGCCAGTTTTTTTCTTTTCACGACTTCTATTTATATTAAGCTGTGATATTATAAATGCATAGTTTTTAAGTTTTAGATCACAGGCAATGAAGTTTTTATGAGTTTTTAATGATGTTAATAATAAATGTTTTGATACTAAAGTTTGTTTTTTATTTTTAATGTTTCTCCTTGATTTTATGATAGTAGATGAGGAACTCGCATGATGTTACGGGATATTTCCTACATACAGTGGTAGTGTTTACTAAACCAAAGTATTCAGCAGGTCGTAGTGTTCAGTAGTTCTATCTCTTATATATTTTTTACTAATGGACCCGCGCGCACCGCATCTAAATCCGTTGCATAGTTTTAAAGATATAATAAGCTTACATAGGGACAGACAGATGCGGGAAGCTACTTTATTTTATATACTATGTAGTGATTCATTATAGTTGAGCCTTTGACCATCTCACGTGTTGTTAAGAGTGACAGATTTTATTTTGAAAGGAAAACTTACAGCTACCATAGGCGAATTTAGGGGGGGGGGGGGGGGGGCGGCAAGGCCCCCCAGAAGCATTGTAGAGATACGAATTTTGCACATATTTTATGGTCAAGATTATAATTTTATTCTCGGCGCTCGCAGCAAGATGCTCTCGCACTTGTTATTAAGGATATTTGAAGCTAACTATACATATGTATATATTAGAAATACAAAATTTGGAAGGCTAAATACAAGTTTTCACAGATATTACAATATATAAATGAGGCCATAGATGGTGATGGTTGCAGACTAAATCTAGAAGGCGGAATAAAATATAGTTCAGCCTTTTCAGTTAAAATAGATATGAAGAGGTGCATTTTAGAACTGGACAACCCCCAAACATACAGAAGAGTCTATGACAAGTAGTAGATATCCTTTGACGACCTAAATTTTCTACATATAGGTTAGCAATAACAATACGTACCCATATGTGACCCTTTCCCAAATGTTATTTCCAACCCATCCAGATAGAATTTATAATATTAGAATTATTTATTTAGCAAATGTATTGGTAAATGTCCTTAGGTAAGACGAACCCTTTATATTATTCAGCGATCATGCGAGTCTATATGATGAATGTACCATAATGTATCGGAATCGAAGAGGACAACGTTACGGGCGAATCAAATAGTCGTTAGTTAGGTGCTAGAGGACTTTCAACCTTGTTTTTCAGGAATAAGGTACATAGTTAAAGCGCTTGCCGATTTGGTTGTATGGTGTAAAGAGAAAGCGATAGCGATTAAGAGAACTCAATCCGCTTGACGCTCTGTCGCTCACACTATTTGATAAATTTTGATATATAGAATATAATATCATAGAATTATAATTTTGAAAATTCTTCAAGAAAAGCCCTGCACAATATGCATGGCTAGGACACAATGCGTGCAATAAAAATAATAAAAATCATTTATTTCGGACCCTCGGCCCATATCTCCACAAAACAATAGATACAAATTTAGAAATTATTATTAAAAATTAAATTTGTCTAGCAATAACATCCTATAAATATTTCCAGTATCAAGTATCAAATAGTGCGAGCGAGAGAGCGTCAAGCGAAATAAACCCTCTTAAAAGAAAGAATCATAATAATACTGGTCCATATTTTTCTAGAGAGATTCGTGTCCTCGCCCTCGCTGTCGACTCTGCTCTACTTAACTTTTTTGAAAAGAGTAAGTAGAGATTAGATAATACTTTTTTGATACACATACAAGAACTAAATAGGTACTGAGTATTCTTCTGATCAGTGGTACCCACAATAATTCAGTGATTTCAGTCATTAAGTATTCCAAGTTTAAATAAATGGTCGACTAAACCTAACCTGTTACTTGTTCTGGGATGAATCTCTTCCTGGCTTCACTGAACATCATGTTACGCAAATACCTCAAATAAGGAAATGAAAGACTGCTGAATGAATTCTACACAATTATAGTTCGCTTAAGTACCAACTTACCTAATGTACAAGAATTTACAGCTGGATGTTTCTTTAGGTACCTAGTTACTTCTCTATGCCCACTTCAGATGTTAAACGCTCTCCGCTCATGGCTAGGACCCAATCCGTAAATGTTTTATAAGGGGTACGCCTTCAAAATTTAATTTAGTTGGATGTGTGTGCCATTTTATTACAAGCTTTTATTTACTTTCACCTGTCTGTTGTCTGTCTGTCTGTCTGTCTGTCTGTCTGTCTGTCTGTAATCAAATCTTGAAAGTTTAATTTGACCCACTTCCCGGTGTCCGATTGAGCTGAAATTTTGCATACATGTATAAATCGGATGACAATGCAATAAAAGCTTGTTTTTAAAAAGTTTTTTTTAAAGTTCACTTGTTGTTTTTGTGGGTCCTAATTTTGTCGGTGAGTGAATAGAGAATTGTCGACTTTCTGCTTGTTAGTGATAAGCTAGGTTTATAAATATAGGTAGATATACATATGTATAGAATGTATACCTTTGTCTTTTTATGTAAAGTGATTTGCTTTCATGAGCTTTTGTAGCGTCCGTGCCCAGTGGTCATAGTCCGGCATTTAATCCGGAGGCCCTGGGTTCAAATCTCAGTGTGTGGCAAAAAGTTCGCCAGAACGCTACCGTGTTTCGGAAGGCACGTAAAACTGTGGGTCCCGGTTGTTTCTTATAAGATATGTAGGAAGCAAGTCGTTAGGTCATGTTGCAGGCCCTGTAGTAATCTCGGCGACCTGAAACTGCAACATATAAGTTGGCCACACAACCTATAAATTGTGATTTGACTGTGACAGTGTAATTAGGGTACCTCAACATAGACGGCGCGGCGCGGCGAATAAGGTAGGTTACCTACCTACCTACTAAGTTTGCCCATTTCGCCTGGCTTAAACTCTAGGTCTCTACTCTTCCATTTCATTCTTATTCTTGAATACCCACCAACTTCAGTTAAAAGTAGGTAAGTAAACTCCGTCTAACAAATCTTAAAAAACATCCAGTGCTTTTCTCCGAGGTTTAAAGCGTACATAAATTTTAAGCTCGAGTTCGCTTGAGATACGAAAAGCTCCTAAATTGGAATTATTCTTTTTATACACAAGTTGGGGGAAGTCTGGTGGAACATTTTTAATGCAAATATTTGCAACGGTCACAATCCTTTGGGTAAAGTCGTGAGTTACAAGTCTGAACGTCTTGGGTTCTTTGCAGGACTTTTTAGAAGGACTTTTCTTCTGTTACTATGTTAGGGTACTTGGTGACTTATAGAGACTTATTGAGTGAAGGTTCTAAAATTAAAGGTCAAATATCAAGCCCAAAGATACTAGAATACTTATTTAGAGTACCTATCTTAACTTTTTAGTAATGTTTACCTACCTAAGTCATCCTTAAAGTATAGGTACCTACATGTCACTCTTAGTATGTTTGTATATTTTTTTGTGAGACCGAAAAGAGATCTTCCCTGCGTGACGTCACATATTTTTCAGTATACGTGCCCGGTATCTATAGGTATTATGTAAATCTAGAAATTATTTGATTCGCAGAAGGTAGGTTTGCTGGTACCTACTCGCACTTATTTAGTTGCCTCAAACAAATTGTTCTGACCCACAAGATTGCTAAAAAAAGATGCGGTGTTAAAGAGAAATTTGAAAAACTTTTTAAAAACAACCTTTTATTATTATTATCTACCATCTAGCACCAAAGTAGCTCGTTAAGACAAATCAAATGAGCCCAAATTTGATGGGGTTGCGTCGTTTAATTACGGAGTTCCTATGTTACCTTCCAGCTAAATCATCAGATCAGCTCCATGTCATAATTATATTGCATTGTCATCCGATTTATACATGCATGACAAATTTCAGCTCAATCATAAAACGGGAGTGGATCAAATTAAACTTCCAAGATTTGATTACAGACAGATAGACAGACAGACAACAGACAGGTGAAAGTAAATAAAAGCTTGTAATAATAGCGTGAAAAAAATTAAAGTATTTATTCTCTGCTACTAAATCTACATTCACAAATCAGCTAAAAAGGCGAAATCTTAAGCACTTACCGACTTACTGCACCCCTTCTGAAGTGTCTTGTACCAAAATACATCCTCAACTATCCTAGTCAAGAGTGCGGTTGAAAATCCAAACTTTTCACGGTTTAGCCAAGCATACGAAATTTACGTCTAGAAGTAGTTTTATTAAAACAGAATTGAGGTACCCAAAGTACGCCACACTCAAACACACGTCAGCTCACAACTCCTAAGGCATGTGTTTGAACGCGTCACACTAGCAAGTATAACAAAGCATAAAGTTTGTGTGCGTTCATTTTTAAACAGCTGAAACAAGTATCCTAATGTTTGGTATAAAAGTAGCTTAGACCCTCAGATTAAAATAAAAAAGGAAGATATGGTAGGGTACGCTATCATTGCTATAGCTAAACTTGGGCCTGCTGGGTGGGAAAGTGTCAGTTGCAGCGCTGACTTGCACTGGCGAAAAATTGTATACATGAACCTAAATGGAGCGGTCCATTTGCTAGACCCCTGTACCGTTCCTTTTTATTTAAATCTAAGATTCGACCTCTAAATAACACTCATTATGCTACTTTCGGCACCATTTCTTTTACAAGCTTAGTCCTATATTTTTTTCATCCATGCGTTTTACTTATCAGCGTATTTATTTATTTATTTAGTGATAAAAACGACTATACATCACTTACATTTATCACAGTCAACAATATCCACATTATAAATTATATCTAATTATAGAGCAAACAATAATAAAACAATCAAATTAACATCTTTACATTATACACAAACTAAAAACTAATCACAATCGCTGTCACTGGAGTCTGAGCCACCAGTGCCGCTCCATTGATCCTTCAAACTTTCACTATATTTTAAGACAGCCGGTACCAGTGTCGACCATTTGTCAAAATCAATATCAAAGGAGGTGTTGGTGTCGCGCAGTGCATTGAGGTGGCGCAGAGATCTGAGTAATGGAGACCTCGCTCTAGCTACCGTACGACTCGCATCCACGTGGAACAGCTTGTGCTGCTTAACTGGCCCACGTCTTGAGACTGGTGGTTCCAAATCACTGGGAGTAACAAGGATGCATATAAGGTTATGCAAAGAAATACAGTCGATCGAACCTTTAAGCACCTTAAGGCAGACAATAATCTGATCGACTGTCCTTCTGACTTCCAGGGAATTAAAACCTAGTTGCCCTAGCAGAAACTTGGTCGGGAAACGATATGGATAGTAACCATATACTTTCTTGTACAGGGTTCTCAAGAATGCCTTTGAAATATGGAGGGTATCCGGCGAAATCGCCCGGGATTATACGGTCTTCGGGTCTCCGCGAGTACAATCGCTGATCAAATATTAAATAACTGCTGCAATTTTGCGCTGCGCTGTGCTCAGGGTAGATTTCACCAGTCGCCAGTTATGCAATGGGTGTGATTTTCTACAGATCTTTGCGTTTTCTTCAGTTGTATCATAGTTATGATACTATGAAAAATTTATTACATATTACCAGTCTTTAATATATTAATGGACTTTAAAAACGTAGAAGTATCTTTGACGACCTCTGTGGCGCGGTGGGCTAATACCCGCCTGCAACGCAGTAGGTTGCGGGTTCGATTCCCGCAAGGGACAACTGTTTGTGTGATCCACAGATATGTATTTGTTTCTGGTCTGGGTGGCTTTCTGTATCTATTATAAGTATTTATTTACAAAAGAAAAGTATAATAAGTATTATATTATCCGTTATCCTACTACTAACACAAGCATTAAGTTGCTTAGCTTGGGGTTAGGTGGCGCTGTGTGAAATGTCCTGAAATATTTATTTATTTATTAGAAGCTGTTTTATGTCTATTTACTGTAGGTACATATCGTCTACGAGTACGAGTACGAGTACGTGATACGAGTAGTGTGACATCCACAGAACAGAAGAATTAAACAAAGTTCAAAACAAACTTTAAACTTTGTACACAACTTCGTTTTCCGTAAAATAAGTAGGTAATAAAGCTTTTAAGACAGACTGACACACTGTCATTGCAAATACATCAAATAAAATCAAAATCTGTTCATCCGTTCGGGAGTTGGATGTTACAGATAGACACATATTTAGACACTTATTATATTAAAATTCATCATATCGTGACAGTTGCTCAGTTGCCCCCTATACTAAGCTCTTAAGCAATGTCTCTATCTCTATATTCCTTTTCAAATACCTTTTTTCATTTATCACGTTTTGACCTTTCAGAGGTACGAGTGGAGCGATCCTATTTTCCCGTTTTTCACGTCAGATATGACGTTAATCCGAAGTGAAAAGAGCTTCGGATGATTATTTGCAATTCATACTATGCTTCCGTGGTTCTGGGACCGTGACGTCACGGCTCTTACTTGCTGTTTTTGAGGTTAGGTGGGGTTTTGTCGTAGTAAATGGTGTTTAAAGCTTGTTCTAGCGAAATAGTAACTTATATACAAACTGAATTAACATTTTTACGCTATTGATGTAAGTTTGAGTGATTTAAAAATGTTAAACTACTTTGATAAGTTCATATATCGCTATTAGCGATAAGAGCGCCAATTGTAACACTTAGTTTTGTAATGTTTTAGTTTTTAATATCTTTTTTGTTTATCAATAAAGTGTTATCTATTTATCAATATTTTTATAGTGCGATTTTGCCTCTTATAACATTTTATTTTATCTGCTTATAGTTGTCACCAGTTCGAGTTAACCAATACGGCCTTTGTTCTTTTTCATCGAAACTTATCTTTCCAAAAATACCACCAATACATCTCTATCTTCCGATGGGGCATTCGACATCAATCTTACATCAGGATCCAAAGTTGACGAGTGGAGGGATCAAGTCCGATCCACTTGTCAAAGGGCAAACAAGCCTATTTTTCTCTCCGCTATAAATATTCCCACCTCGTCCCGATCCGTATCTCGATGGGCTAACAATTGAAAAGTTGCGTGCTGACCTTTCCAATTTTGTAACCACACTTCAGGGGCGTTTCACTTCCTATGGTTAAGTGTTTGATGGAATCTCGACGTTGTTCATTTGTGTAATTTGTGAACAATTTGTTAATTAGAAAACGCCCCTGTAGCCTTAACGTGTAACGGCTTTTACACCTACTTTACGATCACATTGGATGTATAAATAAATTATACTTTTACATGTGTATGTTTAATTAGATTATGCTCGCTTTGCCAACATTAAAGAACCTTACTGTGCTCCGGTAGAAGGGCACTGTAGCTAGTGAAATTACTGGGCTAAAGAGACATCTTATGACTCTTGAGTAAGAAGCGTTGGTGCAGTGCTCCTAGAATTTCACATAATTGTGAAATCCTAGGTAGCGCTGTACTGATTATGGGCAGCCGTTATCTCTTAACATCAGGAGAGCGTCTTGCTCGTCTTCTACTTCTACACATAAAAAAAAAAAAAAATTAAAGAACCTATTCTAAACCGCTGGACAGATTGGGTTGAAATTTGGAACATAGACCTCCTTATGACGTAGACCTCCGCTAAGAAAGGGGTCTGTCATGCGGACAATGCCGCGAGCATAAGCTAGTTATATTTAGATAACTTTTTTAGCATAATACCTATTATTTAGCAGTCCCATGTTTCTTTTTTCATAGTTTTTACTGTGGATGTTGCCAGTTGCCATATTTTCTAGGATACTTTTGCACGCCCCACGTTGGGCGCCATCTAAAACGTGTTATTTCAAAGACGTTTACGGGTAGCTTCCGCACTACCTATATATACGGTCCAAGTCCGATTTGTATCCATAAAAAAACAGACGGATGAAGGACCAAAGCAGTCATTGTATTTGTAGAAAAACTACAAAAATACAATCTGATGACGGATTTTCGTTCGATCGTTTCATTTATTTGCATAGAACCTAGATTACACTCTTACTGTAGGTACCTAATTCCGTTTCCTATAAACGATCGATCATTTAATCATCCCTCTATAGAATATAATAGGTGTATCGACAAAATCTAGAAGCATATCTACTACCTTCATATAGGACATCTATAGCTAGGTATCTTAAAGATTCAGCCTTATATCGATTCTTTACTAACTGCCATCCGCTCGGCACTCAAGGTACAATTTGACCACGAACTCATCAACTTGGACAACAGCGCTAGTGTCTACATATCAGGCATTTTAACAGCTTTTTTTACAAGTTGATCATGTAGTTCTATTTTCCGCCACGGGTGTTTATAACGTGGTCAACAATATTGGCTAACAAAGAACAATTACCTACCCCTTATTGTGCGAAACTTTTAATACAACGCGAATAACTTCGGCGTGCGTTCTTTGATTAAGTGGTATAAGTATCTACTTTGCGAAATTAGATATTGTTAGTGAAGTTTCTTTTAACGTGCAAGTTTATAATAGAAATTGAGCAATGGGCGTTAAAATAGAGGGAATAAATGTATCTATTAACCATACTTATATTATAGATGCGAATGTGTCTGTCTGTTTGTTACCTCATCACGCCTAAATCATTAGATAAAATTTGGAATAGAGATATTTCAAGTCTTGAAATAGGTCATAGAATAGTTATTATCCCATTTTTATACATGTGTTTTATACATAAACCATGTGTTAGTTACTAGTGTTTAATCACAAATAAAAGAATACTAGGATTCATAAATATGCACCACTTATACTTTGCGTGTCTATTAATTAAATAATAAGTAATTCGCTGTATTTTGCGACAGCCTTATATTTTTAAGTTACATCATAATAATACGTAAGTATATACATAATATGCTACACACATAGACATACACGAACACGTTATAACCATCTTACATAATCAGTTTGTCTTGTTCCAAATGAGAACTGATTGACTAACGAACTGTGATAGAAACAGATCGATTGAAAACTGAAGTGTTATCAGACTGTGTGCTGAATACGTAGGGGATCCAGTTTTAAATTGCACTTGGCTATCGAACCAAATGTTTTTGGATAAGCAACCAGCGAGCAGATTAAAATTTAAAATTAACTGAAGTGCTATCAGACTGTGTACTTAATATGTAGGGGATCCAGTATTAAATTGCACTTGGATATCTAACCAAATGTTCTTGGATAAGCAAACAGCGAGCAGATTAAAATTTAAAAGTAACTGAAGTGCTATCAGACTGTGTAGGTACTAAATATGTAGGGAATCCAGTTTTAAATTGCACTGGGATGTCTAACTAAATGTTTTTAGATAAACAACCAGCGAGCAGAAATTTTGTATATTTTCACAGATGAATGCTTCGGCGTATCAGAAAAAATGATGTTATGGCGTCCCGCAGGAACACCCCCAGGGTTTTTAGTGAGTATCCCCGACGCGCCCATCTTGGGCGGTTCCACATATTACTTCGCACCCTATGGAAATTTGACGATGCGTAACGCATATTTCCTGAGTCAAAAAAAGGATGGTACACTCCTGACATCTTACTAATATTATAAACGTGAAAGTTTGTAAGAATGTATACTACTTCACGCCTAAACGGTAGACCGATTGAGCTGAAATTTGGTATAGAGATAGCTGGACTGCTGCGGTATAGAGATGGCTAGAACCTGGAATAAAATATAGGCTATAGTACAGCGGGTAAAACCGCTGGACCCAGCTAGTTCGTTATGAACTTACAAGACGTGTTAATTCAATGGTTCTTACTACGTCAGCCCCTTTAGCTAAGTGGCTAATAATAAAAAAAATACTGGGGAGTAGGATAACAGTTGTTGTCTTTCGTTTTTTAAGACAATTCTTATCCTAGTACATTATTAGCGATAGCTATAAACATGAAAATGCGATTAGTAAAGTGGCAGTAAATAAGTATGAATAAATTCAGCAAAATAGTCTATGATAATTCGTAGCCATTTTCCAAATTCCAGTCATTCCAATTATATTCTAGATTATGTCTTAAATACCTATTATCGTCCTTAAAATGAGGTATTCGCAACGAAGATTATTAAGATTATTAAAACAAACTCGTTCTAAAATTAGGCATTGAGCTGAATTAGGCCCCTTTTGTTCCCCGTACCCTGGCTATTGTTCTCATCTTATAAAATTAGAAGTCTTTTCATTCGGCGTCTTTATGCTTTGATAAAGAAATAAAGGACGTTTCATATCTACTGATGTGTCACGCACGGGGTGACACAAAAAAATCTTTTAAGTTAATAATACATCATTGTGAAATCCTTAGTAGCACTGTACTGATTATGGGCAGCGTTATCTCTTAACATCAGGAGAGCGTCTAGCTCGTTTTCTACTTCATCACATAAAAAAAAAATCAAATACTAATGACGCGAGCAGTTTTTATTAATATGTAGACTTAGCTGCGCTCAGCGGTTTTACCCGCTGAAAAGAAACCTTTGTGTTATTCTAGAGTTTAAGTTTTTAACGTTAGTACTAAATTTAAGCCTAATCGGTCCAGCTGTTTTGGCGTGAAAAAGTAACAAACATCCATACTGTTTGAAGCAAGAATATTAGTAGGATTTACATACAACCTATGTACATATAAAAGTGACCACGTTCAAGAATTTGATGTATATTTGAATAAATATACAAATTTGAGTTTGAGTTAGAAACTAGAAACGCAGCGTGTTAGGCTCATGACATATCAGTAGATATGAACAGTAATTTACAAGGGTAAGTTATTTCAAAGCTTTGTTTACCCATTTTTGTTGAGAACTTTCCGGAATCTATGAGGACACGGTCAAGCAGCGAACACAAAAGAGGTAGACTTTGGATGTAAATAAACCGACTTTATGACGCTCGTAGATCCTGCTATTACTGACAATCGGCCGTTGGTATATCTCCTTAGATTTCAGAACAGATTTGACTTTTTTAAAATGAAATAGACAGTGTGTGGCAAGAAGTTCTCCTGGCTCTACCGTGGACCGTGGACCTGGACGCTACCGTGTTTCACGAGGCATGTAAAACTGTGGGTCCCGGCTGTTTCCTATAAGATATGTAGAAAGGAGTTGTTAGGTCAGGTTGCAGGCCCTGTAGTAATCTCGGCGACCTGAAACTGCAACATATAGGTTCGCCACACACCTATAATTGATTTGACTCTGACAGTGAAGTAGGGTAACCTGTTCTGTGGGAGTATGAACACCAATATAATTACTATTACGTGAAGTATTTCGCCAAGTGTGGCTGGCCTTTAGAAGAGTTAGATTGATGACCTAAGTGCTGGCCTACTAAGAGAATCTGTCAAAAGTAAAACGGCTAGTAAATACCCAACAGTTTAGTAGTAATTTTCCAAGTCATTGTCTTGCTTGAGTTGGTTTCCATTCGTTACTTTATTAGGGGCATTAAGATAAACCAAAGCTAATAGAATCGGAGGCCGTGGATGTATTGACCTTTACGTAAAGCCTATTTAATCGTATTGTGTTGGGGACGTCAAGCCACTAAATGTAGATATTCAAGTTTAAATCGGATACGAGGGGTGATCCAAAAGTAATGATAATCAGATATTTCTAGAGCACATAAAAATATGAAAAAATATTTTTTTGCTGCCTCATATACCCACTAGTTCATCATAAAAAATTCATATAAATAGGACACGATTACCGGGAGGTACATTCATTTGAATACGAACAGTCGGAGAATAAACATGAAAATGTAGAAAAACGAAATCAGAGCTGTCATCAAGTACCTCTGTTTGAAAAAAATGTCTACCAAAGACATACACAGCGACCTAGTGGAAACATTGGGGGACTCTGCTCCTCCATATTCCACGGTTTCGCGCTGGGCAAAGGAGTTCAAGCTGGGTAGAACAGCCACAGAAGATGAACATCTCGAGGGCCGCCCATCCACGTCCCTCACTGCAGAAAACGTCAAAAAAGTCGAAGATATCGTATTGGCAGATCAAAGAGTGGCCATAAGGCATGTGGCTGAGATCACAGGGATCTCATATGGTAGTGTTCAAAGAATCTTTGTGAACAAATTGCATATGAAAAAGGTCTCTGCGCGTTGGGTACCGAGAATGTTAACTGACAAGCAAAAGAAAAAACGAGTCGACATTTCGAGGGCGAATCTCGAAAAGTTCCAGACAGATCGGGAACTTTTTTTGTCTCGTTTCGTGACCATGAAGGAGACTTGGATCCACCATTTTGATCCGGAAACCAAACAGCAATCGATGACTTGGAAACGAGCCTCTTCTGCGACGCCGAAGCAATTCAAATGTCAAGTTCGGCAGGAAAGGTTATGGCGTCCGTTTTTTGGGATGCTGAAGGAATTATTATGGAGGAATACCTAGAAAAGGGAGCCACTATTACGGGCCCTTATTACGCAGACCAAATAAAAAGATTGCGGGAAGCCATTAACGAAAAAAGACGAGGCAAACTCCGAGCTGGAGTGTTGTTTCACCAAGACAACGCACCGGCTCACAAAGCCGCCGTCGCAATGGCTGCCATTCAAGAAACGGGATTAGAATTGCTCGAATACCCACTCTATTCGCCAGACCTGGCTCCCAGTGACTTCTATCTCTTTCCTCGACTCAAAGAACACCTCCGGGGCAAAAAATTTGAGGACGAAAGCGAAGTGATGACTGCTGTAGAGGCGTTTTTGGAGGGTCAAGTTGAAATGAATGTACCTCCCGGTAATCGTGTCCTATTTATATGATTTTTTTATGATGAACTAGTGGATATATGAGGCAGCAAAAAAATTTTTTTTCATATTTTTATGTGCTCTAGAAATATCTGATTATCATTACTTTTGGATCACCCCTCGTATTGTTGATCTCTTGTAGAGGCCGCCAGGGGAAGTGCCGCACCTTTGCCAATTATAATTTATCCGCCAAGCAGTAATAAAGGTACAATGTACAGGCATTACGATTTAAGACTGAAGAGCTACGCTGCTAAATTACTGTTACCGTTACCGGGGGTAGACTTCCTTTGCAGGAGGTCGACTAGTTGGGTACCCCAACAGTGCCAGTTATTCTACAGCCTCGGCACTAACGTGCAAAGCTCAGGCGGAGCTCAGGCTGTGTTTCGGTAGGAGGGCACTGTAGCTAGTGAAATTACTGGGTTGAAGACTTAACATCTTATGACTCTCAAGTAAAAAGCGTTGGTGTAGTGTTCCTTGAATTTCACATCATTGTGAAATCCTAAGTAGGACTGTACTGATTATGGGCAGCGTGATCTCTTAACATCAGGAGAGCGTTTTGCTCGTCATTCTACTTCATAACATTAAAATAAAAAAAAATATATGAAACGAATATATAAGAAGCTATTACTAAAAGTAATTTTAAGTAACATAATATTTCCATTCAAATAAAAATCCGTGAAGGACAAGCTCACAACTTTCCAAAAGTAACAAAATAATTATCCAACGATAATACATTCATAATGAGACCATTTCTAATTCCTCGAACTCAAACTTCGTCTGAAACAAAAGACTAATTTGTAATCCTTTCGTCTTCAGTTACCTTATCCGAAAGTCTTGAAGTTTTCTTCAATCCTAAAACAAACAGTGGCAAATCGCGCAGTCAATTAGCTGGGAAGGACGCGGTTGAAACGGTGTCTTAGCTCTGCAGTTATAAGGTTGAATTTATGTTGCATCAGTCAATCCCCAAAGCGGTTTGTCAACTTCTTATTAGGTATTCCGTTTGTGATGCTTCGAGAAGGGATCGGTAGTGGAAATATGGAGGCGCGGTTGCGTTCCGTGATTAACCGACCGGCTTCCAGGAAGTTTCAACTATCTAGCTTAAGTTAAGAGCTGTGTCTGCAGTTTAATGGAGAAGGAAATAGTGCTTCTAAAACGAGGGTGGGCGCTATTAATCAAATATTATGGATGTTTACAACGCTGAGGCAGCACTCACTTTGCCTTCACGCATCTTAGTGCACTTTATGACATTGTAATTTTTTTCGTGTGCATTATGATATTGTGTTTGTTGATCTGTATTAGCAGTTGAATGTGTTTCTTTCTTTCTTTTATGTAAGACACCGACACAAGCAGACGGCCTGCCCGATGGAGAGTGATTACTGCGGTTTTCTTTAATAAAATACTTATAATACAGTCGAAACGTAGAAACTTTTTAAATCTACAGAATAATTATTGTTCTTTTCAGGATATTTTATTAATAGGAATTAATAACACTACTAATGAGCATTTGAGTTTACGATTATTATTGTATGAATGTAATGTCTATAATATTATGATCAATTCCTCGCGCTTCTTTACTAACAAATTTCATCACAGCGTTGGATCCTAGCAGAGCGCTCATGTTAGATCAGCAGTTCCGTATTAGACAGTATTCTATGTTTGTGCAGTAAAGTTTCAGTATATCTTTGTACATATAAAGTGATTTGAACTACTACATACATAGGTACACGAGTACTTGAAATATTCGTGTGTTTGATGAGTTACTCGTAGTAGATGAGTTATTCGTAGGTGGAACCTTCAATTGCTTTGTATTTACCTTACACACATTATGTTAAATACCTATATAAAGAGATAAAGTGACCGATTGACTGACTGATCTATAATAATAATAATAAATATTTCAGGACGTTTCACACAGCGCCACCTAACCCCAAACTAAGCAACATAATGCTTGTATTATGGTGGTTAGGATAACGGATATAATACTTATATACTTTTCTTTTGTAAATACATACTTATTTTATTTTATTTTTATTTTATTTTACAATTAAGGAAAACTTACGGCTAACGAAATAATACATACAAGGATAGATACTGAAGGCCAATTACAAGTTTTCACAAATAGAAACTTAATATATAATATGAAAAGAAAAAGACGACTTTAAAGGACGGACAAACAAATGCACATTACCAAAAATAATAGATATAAGTAAACAATAAAAAATATTATGTGATAGAAATGATAAATAACAAAAGATTCCGTATATAGAATAGACATTTTAAGCAAATTATACTTTATATACATAGATATTATTATATTATGCGCTTATGTTAGGTAGGTACTAACTAAAAACTATTACTACTTACTACTTATTATCAAAGAACTTATTGCTAAGTATTTTTTTTAGTTGCGTGATCGTTGAATTAAAAAGATCGATATCACAGTCATGAGCCAATTCGTTAAAACACCTACTCGCTCTGATAAGAAACGTGTTCTGTCTATATGTACTATTTGTACTATTTATTATAATAGATATTGAAAACCATATTATAATTATAATAGATATTGAAAACCACCCAGACCATGCGGGAATCGAACCCGCAACCTTCTGCGTTGCAGGCGGGAATTAGCCCACCGCGCCACAGAGGTCGTCTGGTCTCTATCAACGCATAGTTCAAACCATAGAACGGATCTACGCTCTATCATTTATGATCGCATCCTTAAAGATGAGGATCGCGACCACTGGAATGGAGAATACGATTCAAGGAAAAAACATTTTGATTCAAAAGAATTGATTGAATATTAAATTTTCGGTTAACAATCTCATTAGATTATTAATGATAAATAATCTCTAGATTTATTATAAACTAGCTTACTCTCGCGGCTTTGTCCGCGCGGCAAAATCCTTTCTAAGCGGAGGTCTACGTCATAAAACCTATCTGTGTTCCAAATTTCAACCCAATCCGTCCAGTGGTTTAGGCTATGCGTTGATAGACCAGTCAGTCACTCTTTCCTTTTATATATTTAGACTATCGGCTCTTTAAAGGCCTATTCAAACCTGAGCGATATTCGCTGCCGCTGTGGGTAGAGGTACATACCGCGCGGGTTTCGCTCAGGTATTTGGTATCAAGTACCGCGGCTAGAGCGACCTGAGCGATATTCACTGCCGCTGTGGGTAGGGGTACATACTGTGGGTAGAGGTTTTCTCTGCCGGAGACGGTAGCGAATACCGCTTAGGTCTGAACAGTAATATTACCGCATACCCACTGGGTTTTCTCTGCCGCAGACGGTAGCGAATACCGCTTAGGTCTGAACAGGCCTTTATAATTATACTGTGACGTATTTAAACTTCCAAATATTCACATGTGTGTACAAGTAAGCACATGATTTCTTATGTAACCACACTGGAACAGACGTTTGAAGTCTCTATTCTCCAACGTGTAACCCTAATCTGGTTCCAAGGGCCAATTTAAATGGAAATACCGTTGTAAAGCTGCGAGAAAAATCTGGTATTTTCCAGTTTTCTTCAGTGATAACAAGCGGGGAGTCGGTAACGGTTGTTCATAAAAAGATATTGTCGTTTAGGTCATTGCACACAATGTCCAGAGCGATTACTGCAAATGAAAGTATATACAGTATATACTGAATACTGTTACTAGATTTTACCAGCGTCTTTGCTCGCGTTATTTTATTCTTTCTTTAGATTAATGTAACATTATTTTTGTTAGACATAACTGCAAAGCTGGGCAAAAAATACCTGCTTCCAAATACCAGGACTATATTACACAACCTAACAGAAAATCATATTCTTATAGGGAACATTATAAGTAGTTTGGTAACTTGATTTCCTTATTATAATTCTTCAAATATTATTTACATAGAATGATATGTATTAATTATACAAGTATTTATAACTCCTGGCGTTATAGATATTGTCCAGAAAAGAGACAATGCAACAACAAAGACATGCAATCATCGTGCATTTTTTTTATGGTAAGTGGTAAGAAGACGAACAAAGCGCTGTCCTGATGTTAAGAGATAACGCTGCCTACAATCAGTACAGTGCTAGGATTTCATATATTTTTTTGTGTTCCAATTTCATTTGTCATCAGCCTCCCGGCTATAATCAATTTTATCAGAAGAATGAGATGCAGTGCCATGCTCCAGCGAGTATGAATCACAATATGAATAGCCAACTTCAGTAGTTTCGCAAGTAGGTACTAACTTGTAAACTAAATCGATGCATGTAGTTCCAATTCACACATAATTTGGCGGCAATATAGACCAGTTTCGAATGAGTTAGTACGTGACAGAGTCTATCTGTCTCTAGTAACAAATAGTTGGAGCCAGATTGGATCCGTAATATATTAGGTGAGGTGTCTATTTGTTCAGTTCAGGTTCTATTGACTATAAGGTTGTTACTAGGTGACTATTACCTACTGGTAATATAGATTCTTCCAGATCCAGATAATAGCGATGTCTACCAGACAACCAAGCAGGGAAAGGAAATACATAAAACAGAGCGACGGTGGTTATAAAGATATATAAGGAGACATAAGTACATATTTTAATAAACTTTTGTCTATATATAACTACTACTTTTGTCTTTAGAATATTATATTACTATACTGCAGATATATAGCGCAAGGCGTATGCGCAGTCATAGTTATTAATAATGTGGTACGCAGTTAATGTTATTTTTTCGGAAATCAATTAAATAATATTAATAAAATATCACAATAGAAAAATTATCATATTATTATAATAGAATTTTTAAAATTGTATACTTTTTTCGTGTGTATCTTTTCTGTTTTGTTAATGTTATAAATTGCTTTTTTTATTTTCGCTTAATAGGTTTAGATATTATTTAATTTATAGATAATGTGGTACATGCTGGTTTGATATCGAAATGATTTGTAGCCTAGGTACTACAAATCATTTCGTTATCATTATTCCGTTACGTGTAAGAATGGCGGAAGTTGTGCTTTACATAATTAAATATTCTATGTAAAAAGTCTTCTTACAATTTTAATAATTGAAATCTATGTATAGTTTTGTTAAAAAGACAACATTTAACATTAACACACAAAACACACATTACATTAACTGTTTGACTATTGACATTAACTTGGTCAATCTCAATAACATTATAATCTCACATTCGTAATAGTTTCATACTAGCATGTCATCGTGGATCTTAACGCCTACACATTGAATTGAATTTTACATATAACGAGTACTCAGGCAGATAATAAAGTTTTTTCGAGAGGATATACAGAAGAAGGTCAAGTGAAATAACATGAAAAAGGGATCTGCCCAACCCATCCCTCTGTGATAAGGATTATGATGATGAAAGTTGGCGAATTTCTCTCTATTTTCCAGACAAATGAGGAAAAAATAAACTCCCTCAGTTTTACGATCGGGTATTCTCTGTAGACATCAAATATGCACGACGTGTCCACTGCCACTAGGTCGGTGTGAAATCACTGCGCCCCGAGGTGTCGACTCAGACCCTTAGGAGTTGTGATATAGCTTGACTACGATACGATAACTTGTAGAGATTTTCTTGGCCTATATTGCAGAGGCCGCCTGGGGAAGGAGGTAGGTACATCTTTGCAGGTATTATCTGTTAAGCTATAATAATGTGTGGATTACTGGTCATGACGAGATTCACATCTCATTATTACAAGCTTTTATTTTACTTTCACCTGTCTGTTGTCTGTCTGTCTGTCTGTAATCAAATCTTGTAAGTTTAATTTGACCCACTTCCTAGTATCCTATTGAGCTGAAATTTTGGATGCCTATGTAAATTGGATGACAATGCAATATTATTACGACATGGAGCTGATCTGATGATAGAGCTCGAAGGTGGCCATAGGAACTTAACTTGTGGAGGAACTCAACTGCTTAATTTGTTACCATTTGAACTATTCATCGGAACTATTATCTATTTTTAACCCCCGACGCAAAAACGACGGGGTGTTATAAGTTTGACGTGTCTGTCTGTCTGTCTGTCTGTCTGTCTGTCTGTCTGTCTGTGTGTGTGTGTATGTGTCTGTCTGTGGCATCGTAGCTCCCAAACGGATGAACGGATTTTGATTTTGTTTTTTTTGTTTGAAAGTAGAGTTAGTCGAGAGTGTTCTTAGCCATGTTTGGTGGAAATCGGTCCAAGATGGCCGCCGCTACAAAATGGCGGATTACTTTTTTCTTCCACGACCCCCTCAATATGGGTATCAAATGAAAGGGCTTAACGAGTAGATTACAGTCCCCTATATAAAATTTAAAATCCAAGATGACCGCCATACAAAAAATGGTGAAATACGTATTGCGTTGGGGGTTTTTTAAATTTTTAATTTAATTCACTTGTTATTCTATTCATAACATTTTCAGTAGGTTTTCATACAACCGTAACAATATTATAAAGGTGAATTCTCAGTACGTGCCGGCCGCCGTCGGATTACCCTCGCTAATCTGCAGTTAAATCGACAACTTCCTCTTTGAACGCCTCCTTTTGGCCAGAAAGGGTTCCTGGTTTGCACTTCCCTTTATCTTTATTTTAAGCCTTAAAAAGGTCAGAGTCCATTACATCAACTCAACACTGATGTGTTCGACGACGCGACTCGTAGCGAAATAGAGAATCGAAAAGCTTTAAAGATATTTATTTATTTATTAATACTTTATTGTAACACCACATGAAAATTAACAATTTACAACAGTAGTTAACAAACAAAACAAATATGTTGCAACCAGCGGTCTTATCGCTAAAAGCGATCTCTTCCAGACAACCGTGCAGGGAGGGAGTAACATAATATGGCAGAAACAACAAGATAGCCTGTTATGTTGGAGTATAAATCCCAATTATTATTATAAATAACTCTTTATTGCACAATATAATTATTACAGACAAAACATTCAATAATAAATACATTTGATTTAAAAAGTGTTACAATTGGTTTTATCGCTTAGAGCGATCTCTTCCAGACAACCAAGCCAGACAACTTATATTTGTGTAAAATTATTATTATTAAACTATCGATTATCGATTTTAGTCGCTGAGAGTGGGTGGGTAAGTGAAAAGAGAGAGTGAGTGAGGAAAGAGTGTGGAGAGTGAGAAAGATTTGTGTTATTTTAATGTCTAAGTTTATTTGTATGTTAGAAACCGACACAAGCAGAAGGCCCGCCTGATCATAAATAAAAAAATAAAATAATCCTAAGCGGTTAATCAAATTTGCAGCACCAGTGATGTTGCTGATGCGGTGTAAACCTACTGTCATATCAAATTACACCTTAAATTTTAAAGCCATTTAGGTGTATGTATATTATAAGCGCACTGTTGTTGTCATTAAAATTTGTTTTCATTAAAATTTTACCATTATGTGCATAATGCACAAAATAAACTTCTTTTGCGGGATAAGTCGAAGTAGTATCTGTGTCGGGTTGGTGTAATGTGCGATGACCTTTATTCGGTATGACTTTACTTCCTTATGGCGATCGAATCAAGTCAATGGTTGGGTCGAAATTGGTTTTGTAACGAGTTGATACTTTCATTTGACTTTCAGAGAAGGTCAAAAATATTGACCGTCTTCCGAAGTGTGAAATGGGAAAGGCTGTAGTGTAAAGAAGAATAACTGAAACCCTATTATAATACATAGACCCGCCAAGCAGTAATGTGCACTCCCTATTGAGTAACAATAATAAAATCAGTAACGTAGTTTAATAAGATACATCTACAGGCGGCGAAAAGTTTTTTTTTATGTTATTATAATACCATAGCTCGTTGGCTTAAGGGCTTATTTATACTCTTATTACACTTGGCTGAATTCAGGAGCCTAATTTCAGTTTTTTACATTCGTTACTGAATTAAGTCAAGGGTAAACATTTAGCATGTTCCCTAAAATCAGAAGCAAATAATATCGTTTCTGGAATTTAGGTTCTGAAATTAGGACCTAAATTCAACCAAGTGTCAGCCTTTTAGTAAGGCAGAGTAGCGTAGCTAACAGAAAATAATACGAGTATTATGCTTCAAAAAACACAATTTTTAAAGCGCGTAGTCTTAACAAACGAAGCATAACTAGAATGAAAGTTGTCGATTCTCACGCAATCATCGACAAAAGCTTTCACGTTAAACGACTGCCAGGATGTTTCTACTCGCGTATCTATACTCATATTGTACATTTATACCTTACGACACGATTTCTTAGTCTTTCTACAAATCTTTTTACAAAATTTCAGCTCAATCGGTTCAGCGGTTACGGATTTGCATACAAACGTTTTTCGGCAATAATTCCCGTTCCAGTGGGAATTTCGCAAAATCGCTTCTTATCAATCGCCTACGCCACCTAAAGAACACGCGGTTGAAATTTCAACTCAATCGGTCCAGCGGTTTTGGCTCTACGATGATGAGTCAGTCAGATTATTTCTTTATACCTATATATTAGTATAGATATAGATAAGTATGTCTTTACAAAAGAAAAGTATATAAATATTATATCCGTTATCCTAACCACCATAACACAAGTATTAAGTTGCTTAGCTTGGAGTTAGGTGGCGCTGTGTGAAATGTCCTGAAATATTTATTTATTAATTTAATTATAATTAATAAGCATCTCAAAGCGGCAGAGCGCTGGTCACGTTGTATGCAGAACGGATTTCTACTGTGGTTCACAAGTTTTAGTGTAAAGACCACTGGTATAGGCGTGCCGCGAGACCCGCTTCGTGTGTTATTCACACAGGTTAAATTAATTGCAATATTATACGTATTGTGTAACAATCTTTGTTATCTAGTGTTTTAATGCAATGAAATAGGGAAAAACTGGGAACCTGTTTCTGTCTTTAAGGTCCATTAAAGTTAAAAAAGAGTCTTGATAGACAGACAGACGGACGACCGAGTGATAATATAATAAGGGTTTCGTTTTTTCCTTTAGAGGCAGAAACCCTAAAGGGATCCGATTATGTTGAATGGATTAAAATCGTACAGTGTGGTATAAATGTCTCGGACACAATCACTCGGCCGTCGCTTCCGTGTACCGACAGCGATACGAATCGATTTACACTCAGCTCTGACTCCCGAGGACGATGATCTAAACAGTTGACGACTCATAATGATCTTGTTCTACACGCGCAATAATGTATCACCACGCCGCGCAGAATTTCCAAATTTAAAACATTTGACGCGCTGTGTCTGATATGGTTAATCATGATGCTTGTTATCGGGTACTAGATTTGCTCGTCTTGTAAAAAAACATCTAAAAAAAAACTCTCTCTTGTAAAATCATTTCAAAAAGTAAGCTGATAATGATGACGATGCCTTTGACGTAAGATGAATCAGACCAGCCCAGAGCGACACTCAAGATGTTAGTGAACGTTTGACAATTACAGTTGCTGTGTTACTTTGGTATTTAATAGCTACTGATTCATCGTTTCACACATCGTTTTAATCTATTGTAGTCATCTAGATACATAACTTTTTAAGTTTCTTTAAGCTTACTAATTATCTTGGCCACTTACCCTTTGAACTGAGAACAACGGGAAATGCCTAGTACCTAACTAACCTAAATATGACCTTACATTGAGGACACCCTTCTACCAAGTAAAAAGTTCCTAAAAGTAGTAGTAGAGTAACGAGAAGACAAATATTATATAACGTGTGTTGTGTGTATTATGTTGTATTGTAAAATTCCATGCAAAGCTGATTCCCTGAAAGAGATCACTCTAAGCGAAAAGGCCGCCCATTGTGGACTTTAATAAAGTTTAATTTAGTTTTAGGTCTATTTGACGACCTCTGTGGCGCGGTGGGCTAATACCCGCCTGCAACGCAGAAGGTTGCGTGCGGGTTCGATTCCCGCATGGGACAAATGTTTGTGTGATCCACAGGTATTTGTTCCTGGTCTGGGTGGTTTTCAATATCTATTATAAGTATGTATTTACAAAAGAAAAGTATATAAGTATTATATCCGTTATCCTAACCACCATAATAACAAGCATTAAGTTGCTTAGTTTGGGGTTAGGTGGCGCTGTGTGAAACGTCCTGAAATATTTATTTATTTATTTTGTAAATGTTGGTTTTAATAATAGTTTTGTATGCGTAACACACTATCAATCAGCTAAATCATCTGTGTAAGGCTTATTCGGTAACGGGCGCCTCCGATTGGAAACTGTATCCTAGCGAGAATCTAGACAAACGTAGCTTATTGTTCAGGTAGAGGCGCTCGTCTTGTTCCAACGACTGTTCTTTAAAGCCAATTTGGTTGCACAAGCTTGAATGCAAGCGTGAATACAAATAATGTTACTTGTTACGTATAGGTGGTTAACAATTCAGTGAACAAAAAATAAATAGATTTGTAAAACTATTAATATTTGACCAAGTAAATAGGTTTTACTTTATGCAAGCTATTCTATTAATTTATAGAAAAACTGTAATTTTTACTCGATTTGTTATGAATGTTATTTTCGTTATTTGTGTTTAATTTTATGATTTACAAAATTTCAAACGAACACATTATAAAATTGTACTTTTTCAGGTATTTTCAGACAAGGATCTTTTGGCGCGTGAATAAAATCTGAACTCGTCAAACTTACTTAGCCATTTGAACTAACAGCGCCACGCACCAATGAGATTCATCTGCCGAAACAGCCGCGTTTCACTATATATCAAAGTTCTATCACTGTCTGTCAGTCCACCGCAAGTCTGCCATTAACCACACGAGATATCGAGAGCAATTTCGTTCGCAGATTGAAATGAATCGATTAAAATCGCATGAGCCCTTTGTTCGATTAACGTCCGAATGGTATTGTACGGCCGAATCATGTGTGATTCGGATATGACTTAGTCATAAATATCTGAATCTGAGCTAGGTTTTTTTTTATTTTTTTTACTGTGATGAAGTAGAAGACGACCAAGACGCTCTCCTGATGTTAAGAGATAACGGCTGCCCATAATCAGTACAGTGTTACCTAGGATTTCACAATAATGTGAAATTCTAGGAGCACTGCACCAACGCTTCTTACTCAAGAGTCATGAGATGTTAAGACTCTTTAGCCCAGTAATTTCACTAGCTACAGTGCCCTCCTACCGGAACACAGTGATGTTTGCACATCACTGCTCAGGCGGTAGAATAACTGGCACTGTTGGGGTACCCACCTAGATGACCTCCTGCAAAGGAAGTCTACCCCCGGTAAAAGGTGTTCAATTAGCTTGATTGTATGTGGTTTTCTCACGAAGTGCACATCAATTCACATTATTGTCCTATACCCAGCGGATTTATTGATATTTAAATACTTTAGTCAGAGAAAAAAAAATGTCCATAATTATTTTAATAACTTAATAGACAAAAGCATATAATTTTAGTCGACATTCCTACTGATAATTGATATTATGTATCTAGCTTTAATCTATTACGCATAGGGTGCTTTTTAGCAGCATGTAATGCCACTAGATACTGCTAGTTTTTCGAAATAATAGTTACGCTTATCTTAAAGCTTTCATATTATGTCTTGCCCCATAAATGTGTGGTTATTTTTTGAACAAAATCAATTTGATATCACATCTCTTAGATAGTAAATCAATGTGTTTGAGTGTTGATTTGAAAATGTGGCTAAAACTCTTTAGTTGATGGAGCTGATTGGGCCAAAGCTTTGTGATTCTGTTTTTTGAAGAGGACATTCATTCCTTAATTTAATTAAAAGTGGGATTTAGCACCAGGTCACATAGGACACTACTAGTATCTTTTTTGGGCCTTTATTGGGCGTGCGCGCTCGTCACACAGAGCCGGAAGTCGCTTGGTGTAAGATTTTATAGGTAGTTTGCCTATTCTAGTAAAGGCGCCATATTTTTTTAGATACGATAAGATAAGCCTGAATTAATTCTTACAAAGGTTGGTTACCTGGATTACATACTCATCATCATCATCTCAACCATAGGGTGTCCACTGCTGAACATACGCATCCCTATTGGATTTCCATATATACCGGTTGGAATCGACCTTCATCCAGCGTCTTCCGGCGACCTTAATAAGGTCGTCTATCCACACATTACACACAACTTTATAATTGCCAGCAAGTGTTTCATCCTTCCGAAAAACGGTAGCGGTCAGGGGGAAATTTTGCCATACACAAGATTTTACGGATTCTACAGTCTTAATGGCAGAATCAACCCCCATGTTGAATGTAGATCTCAGAGCGTGCACATTGTCCTGTACAATGCAGTAAACAAATAAGGCCAACGACTCGTGAACGCTCCATTCATCACAACCTCTTGTTCCTTCCACCACTGATGTGCGAGTTCTATGCATCTACTTGTTTACTGTACATTGCTGGTTTTAATTCTCTTGGTGGTCTATTCAACCTGTATCCACCCACTGCAGGGTATAGGCCCCCTCATGGTCACGTTCCTTTCGACATACTTGTCTTGGTTACACGATTTTGAAAACTACCGTGATTGTTATCCACGTTGACCCGGATCAACGGTCTCACGGTGTTTGGAAGAGATCATGTTTAGCGATAAGACCGCCAAATGTAAAATCTTTGTAACAATATTTTAAAGATTTTATTGTCATGTGGTGTTTCAATCAAGAGTTTTATGGATCTGTATCTGTAACGTCGGGTACTGCAGGTGTGAACTCCTGACGATGGACATCATTATTGTCCGTAACCGTAGTTGAAATATTCTCAACGATAATATTAGACGTGAGTTGTGCCGTTTTGTTGTTTTATGGTAGAATCCAAAAACAAAACTAAAACTAAACAATTTGACTTGCAAAGGTCCATTGTAGCCTATTTGAATAAATTAATTTTGAGTGACTTATATTTCTTACTAGCTGACCCGCGCGCACTTCGTTGCGCGTGACAGTCAATTTATAATGCAAAAATATTGTTGCAACCATTTTGAAAATGATTTGATTTCTATCCCCGCTGCTTTGTGGACGTCTATTTATGGTTATATTCGCTCCCGCTCTGGAAAGCGAAGAAAATCGGGCTAAGTATTTAAATAAAAAATTAATAAAATAAATATTTCAGGACATTTCACACAGCGCCATCTAACCCCATACTAAGCAGCTTAATGCTTGTATTATGGTGGTTAGGGTAACGGATATAATACTTATATACTTTTGTAAATACATAGTACTTATAATAGATATTGAAACCACCCAGACCAGAAACAAATGTCTGTGGATCACACAAACATTTGTCCCATGCGGGAATCGAACCCGCAACCTTCTGCGTTGCAGGCGGGTATTAGCCAACCGCGCCACAGAGGTCGTCATTTCTATGCAGTTTTTAGGGTTCCGTACCTTCAAAGAAAAAACGGAATCCTTAAAGGATCAAAGTCAGGGAGGGATTTATCCCACCTTCTAGGTATAGTCTGCTACCATCTAAGGCCGCATCGTCGCTTAACATCACGCGAGATCGTGGTCAAAGGCTTACCTATAGGGGCTGCGCAGACGACAGACTATCCATGACGCACTTTTTAGTCTGTGAAAATAGAACCTATGCAATTATATGCAGTAACGCACACGACGCGCAAAGAGTCCGGCGCACAAATAATCTGTGTAATTCGGGCTGACCGCTTCGCGCCGCTCCGCACAAAAGTGTGTGAAAAAAATTGAACGTTTGCTTCAACGCGCGCTAACGCAGACGGCACACACTTTAGTCGGCAATCTGCATTTGCTAGGGGTGGACGTAACGCTTCTTTCTTCTTCTTTTTCTGTACTTCATGTACAAAATAATACTTCGCGATCTCTGCACGATTTCCATAGCGTCTACGTCCCTACAGCTCTGCCGACAGAATGATCGAAGATGTGCGTCGTGTGCGTTGAGTCTGTGAAAAATCCGCAACCGACTTTTTGCGCGCCATGCAGACTTTTTGTGCGCCGCAGACTCGATCGCACAAAAAGTGTGCCGTCTGCGCAGCCCCTTAATGAATAAAAAAAAAGTGATCCTATGAGGGTTGTCCGTCCGTCCATCCGTCTGTCTGTCTGTCTGTCAGGACCCTTTTTTTTTCAGCAACGCGTGAAGGTATTAAGCTGAAATTTATAGAAAATAGAATAGGGGAGGAGGAAATACCCCCTCTTAGAGCTGTAAAAAAATCAAACTTCTAAGCCAACGCAATCAAAAGATAATATTTTAACAAATCGAAACTATATTATTAATCCAATATGCCGCAAATTTTTGACATTCGCAAGGGAATCAAAACCTACAGGGTACTTCCGGTGAATTCAGAATCTTGAAATTTGGTACAAAGCAAAGTCTAAAAAAAGGAAAATTTTCGAAAACTGTATTTTTAGTAACATCGTATAAAAAATATTTTTAATAATTCTACATTGACTACTCCTTTCCTCAAGAACGCATAGAGGTATTATATTGAAATTAATATCAAATACTCAGGTCTATAAAACCTCTATGTGAGCGCAATCAAAAGAAACAGTAATTTCTAGCCGCATATTCTTAAACTCGCAACTATTCGCAAGGGAATCAAAACCTATAGGGTACTTCCCGTGAGCTTAGATTTTTGAAATTTGGCATACCTACGGGTTTGCACGGAACCCTCGGTGCTCGAGTCTTAATCGTACTTGACCGGTTTTTTTTCGCTACCACAGGAAACAAACCTGTGTCCTTTTCTGGAATTCAAAATATCTCCATACTAAATTACAGCTAATCAACTTAGCCGTAATTAGAATGCATTTAAAAACTTCCACGTTCCTTTTTCCGGAATGAAAAATAATTTGTTGTCCTTTCCCGATAACTTTTAATTTGGGCTAAATCGGTTACTCTTTTCTCACACTATCTTTCCCGCGACTCAAATCGATACCGTGGTTCCTAAATTCCTATAAAACTCTGATCTCCCTCCCTTTCACCTTTCCTTACTTTTATGGCCAAATTAAGGGCCCCCATTATGTTCGTTGTTAGGGGATTTGGTTCTGGGGGGGGGGGGGGGGGGGGGGGGGCAAGGTCCAGACGGGCAAAAATATTATAATTTTTACTACGAAAAATGTGTGTTTAGCTCGCTCTGAGCAGTTAGAAAGCGTAAACATCCTTAATAATATGTGCGCGAGCAACTTGCTGCGAGCGCCGAGAAAAAAAATATAATCTTTACCATGAAATATGTGCAAAATTTGTAACTCTACAATGATTCTGGCCCCCCCCTAAATCCGCCTATGGGTCCAGCTGTATCTATTTCAAATTTCTACTAAAGAAGAGCTACTGATTTCCCATAAAAAACGCTGACCCTCCTTTTTAAAGCTTGATTTCTGGAATTAAAGCTATTTCAGGCCTTTTAGAAGTCTCCAATGATTATTTTTCAAATTAAAAAAAAACGCATCAAAACGTATATTATTAATAAATCTACATCAACAATAAAGTAACTAAATATAAAGAATTAACAATGACATTCGACCAAAAAAAAATTAAATTTCTAATTGCAGTCTGTAACACTGCAGGTTTTAGAATAACATGGACTGTGGACCGCCTTTAAGCATAATACTACAAAAATGCGCAAAAGTTTAATAACATAAGTTTAAACATTAGTCGATCATGGCCAACATATCGCTTGCGAGTTTTAACGACGAACAGCGCCATCTAGTTTCAGAGCGAGGAAAAATAGTGGCATCTCAGAACAGTTTGTACTTTGTATGAGAAGAACTCTTATTACATGTTTTTGAGCGTTAAAAACTATTCAATTAATAAATAAATGTCCTTTTTGGAGACTCAAACTACATACATACATCTATATATCAAATAGGGCTAGCGGTTTTTGACTTCCACTCTAAGGCCAATTTCAGGGTTAAAAACTGTTCCATATCCTTTTTAGAGGCTCAAGCTATATCTAAACCAAATTTTAGCTTAAAGGGGTCATTAGTCACTGATTTCCCATTCAAACTTTGACCTCCTTTATCCCGCCTTAGAGGTTGATTTTTGGGATAAAAAGTATACCATACAATTTTTTAGGACTCAATCTATCTCTGTGCCAAATTTCAGCTCAATTGGGTCAGCGGTTCTAAATTTTCCATACAAACTTCGAACCCCCTTTACCCCCCTTAAAAGTAAATTTCTGACATAAAAGTTATTTGATGTTTCTATTTACAATCAAAACAATCGTTTTACAAAATTTCAGCTCAATCGGTTTAGCGGTTACAGATTTGCATACATTCGTTTTTCGGGAATAATTCCTGTTCCTGAGGGAATTTCAAAAAATCGCTTCTTATTGCACGATGAAATCTTCCAAGGAATACGCTGTCCAAATTTCAGCTCAATCCGTCCAGCCGTTTGGGCTGTGCGTTGATAGAACAAAAGTGTATTAACGATTTTATATAATAGACTAGCTGACCCGCGCGCACTTCGTTGCGCGTGACAGTCAATGAATAAAGCGAAGATTTGGTGCTGCCATTTAGACTATGATTGTATTTCCATCCCCGCGACTTTGTGAGCGTAAAATAAGTATAGGCCTGTTTAAACCCTCCCGCTGTGGGTAGTGTGTAGTGAAGAATATTGGGCTGGGTATTTCGATGCAGTTTTGTTTCGCTACTGTATTAACCAATCCTAAATCCTTTCCCGGAGGTTGAACTATCTCGGTTTAGCGGTAACTCTTTAACTTACATCTACTGTAATGTACCGGGAGTAGACTTCATTTGCAGGAGGTCGTCTAGGTGGGTACCCCAAAGCCCAAAAGTGCCAGTTATTCTACCGCCTGAGCAGTGATGTGCAAACATTACTGTGCTTCGGTAGGAGGGCACTGTAGCTAGTGAAATTACTGGGCTAAAGAGTCTTAAACATCTTATGACTCTTGAGTAAGAAGCGTTGGTGCAGTGTTCCTTGAATTTCACATCATTGTGAAATCCTAGGTAGCACTGTACTGATTATGGGCAGCGTTATCTCTTAACATCAGGAGAGCGTCTTGCTCGTCTTCTACTTCATCACATAAAAAAAACCTAAGCTAAATTATTATTGGTATAATTTCTCACACTATTCTTCCCGTGACTTAAATCAATACCGTGGTTCCTAAATTCCCATTAAACTGGCCCTCCCTCCCTCCCCCTCTTAATACTGATACTCCCTATAAGTTAATTTCTGACATTAAAACTATTTAATGTTAGGAACACAATCAAAACAATGGGTTTACAAAATTTCAGCTCAGTCGGTTCAGCGGTTACGGATTTACATACAAACGTGTTTCGTTTTTCGTGAATAATTCCTGTTCCCGAGGGAATTTTGCAAAATCCCTTCTTTTCGGTCGCTTAAGTTACCTAAAAAACACGCTGTGTAAATTTAAGCCAAAACAAAGCAGCGGTTAACGATTTCCTACACAAACTTGCACCCCCCTTTTCCCCTCCTTAAAAGTTGATTTCTGGGATAAAAAGTATCTCATATAATTTTTGAAGACTCAATCTACTTTTGTATCAAATTTTAGCTCAATAGGGTCAGCGGTTCTAAATTTCCCATACAAACTTTTACCCTGCTTTACCCCCGTAGGAATTTCGCAAAATCCGTTCTTATCGGTCGCTTACGTTAGTACCTAAAAAATACGCTGTCCAAATTTCAGCTAAAATAAAGAAGCGGTTAACGATTTCTTACTTAAACTTGCACCCCCCCCCCCCCTTCCCCCCCCCTTTAAGGTTGATTTCTGGGATAAAAAGTATGCCATATAATTTTCTAGGACTCAATCTAACTCTGTATCAAATTTTAGCTTAATAGAGTAAGCGGTTCTAAATTTCCTATACGAACTTGGACGCCCCCTTTACCCCCCCCCCTTAAAAGTTAATTTCTGACATAAAAACTATTCAATATTCCTAAACACAATCCAAGCAATATTTTTACAAAATTTCAATTCAATCGGTTCAGCGGTTACGGATTTGCATACAAACATTTTTTGGGAATAATTCCCGTTCCCGTAGGAATTTTGCAAAATCCCTTCATACCGGTCGTTCACGTTATCTAAAAAACACGCTGTCCAAATTTCAGCTAAAACAAAGAAGCTATTAACGATTTCTTACACAAACCTGCACCCCCCCTTTCCCCCCTTAAAGGTTGATTTCTGGGATAAAAAGTATCCCATATCATTTTTTAGGACTAAATCTACCTCTGTACTAAATTTTAGCTCAATAGGGTCAGCGGTTCTAAATTTCCTATACAAGCTTTAACCCCCCTTTAGACCCCCTTAAAAGCTAATTTCTGACATAAAAACTATTCAGTGTTCCTAAACACCGTCCAAACAATCGTTTTACAAAATTTCAGCTCAATCGGTTCGGCGGTTACGGATTAGCATACAAACGTTTTTCGGGAACAATTCCTGTTCCCGAGGGAATTTTAAAAAATCGTTTCTTATTGCACGGTGAAATCTTCTAAAGAACACGCTGTCCAAATTTCAGCTCGATACGGCCAGCCGTTTGGGCTGTGCGTTGATAGCACGAAAGTGTACGAACGATTTTATATAAGAGAAGATAGATTACTGAACAATATACCTACCTATCCTAAATAATTGATGATTATACTCAATACTTTATTTGCTCCCTTAGAATTAGGTACATAATAAGGTCTTAGTGTAGTTTGCACGTAAGTATTTCTAAGGACCCTGGTGGGCACATGCAATTTAGAATGTACAATAATTGTTATTAAAATTAAGAAATGAAATAATAGTATTTTAATAATTTTAATAGGACGTGTTAGAGAGGATGATATACATTATGTACATATTTTTATAATTTATTTATTTTAGTGTAAAATCTTGCAGATATTCTTCTATATACCTATGTAATTAAAAAAATCAATATAAGAAATTATGAAGAATTAATAATAAATTTTGCTTTCGAGAAAAGCACTTTAGCTAATTTTAATTATAATAGCGCCATCTATCGAATTTCAACAGATTGCGCCAATTTCATAAACTATCAACAGATGGCGGCACATGTTTTGAAATGTGCGTATTATTTAGCTTTTTCTATATATTTCAACTCAGGAGTTAAATTTCGAAAAACCCTGCATGAAATGTTTAATTATATTCATTTAATAATGTTTTTACCAAGTTTTAAGTAAATCAACTCAAAAATGTGATTTTCTCCATACAAACTTTGAACCCCTATTTAACCCACTTAGGGGTAGAATTTTCAAAAATCGTTTCTTATTACCTGCCTCCAGGGTAAAAAGAACCTATGTTCCAAATTTCGTCTTTCTAGGTCCAGTGGTTTGCCGTGTGCGATTATGAGTCAGTCAGTTTACTGTTTTATATAATAGTATAGATAAGTTACATTTACTAATTTAAATGAATTCTAATTTGTTTCCTGATGATTTTACATGGTTTAGAAATTAAAAATAAGGTGCAAAATGATACCTACCTATGTACAGACCCTGGCTACTATATAGCATCAAAGTACTCGTCAAGACGAATCAAATGAGCCCAAACTCGATGGGGTTTTTTCTATTAATCACGGAGTTCCTATGGCCACCTTCCAGCTCCGTCATCGGACCCTGGTTACTATATAGTATCAAAGTACTCGTCAAGACGAATCAAATGAGCCCAAACTCGATGAGGTTTTGTCTTTTGATTACGCGGTTCCTATGACTACCTTTCTTGTTTATTAGCATTTTATATGCGAATCTTTAGATTGATATAACTCTTTTATTTATGAACCGATTTGACTAAAACCAACACTAAGTTTCAAGTAGAGAAAACTGCAACGTATTAGTGAAAATTTTATTCAAATCGGTGGTGTTGTTTAACCACACCAGTGACACAAACTATTTACAAATTTAGCCCAAATTAAACTAAAGGTCAACCACAAGTTTACAGCCAAATCGATAGATGGCGTCTGTAGCGTTTTTGGCACTATTTTTTTTTGAATTGAATTTACTTTATATTCTATTACTTTTATTTCGAATTTTTGATGTAAATTAGGGGCGATGTGTCCGATATAAATGATTATTATTTATTTTATTATTTTATTTTACGTTTCCCTAGGAAAAATTGACAAAATGTTTTACGAATTAGATCGCGCAAGCGACTTTTTCGTGTCGTTTTGTTCATATGCGTATTTTCACAGTAGATCTTAGTAAAGGATCACAATGAATGGGGAGAAATTTCCATTCTTATTATATGTATGGATATGGATAGTCACACTTTGAAAGCCAGCAATGTACGTTGAACAACACAATGCAACCAAGCTTCTTACAACCAGACAACGAACGTGGTAACCAAGTGATTGATAATCACTAGAAAATTGTAGTTAAGACTTGAACCGAGCCTTTGTCTTGGTTGTAATGTACAGGCGTACCTACTGCCGCTGCTTCATTACGAGAAAAATGATTGTTGCTTACAAAAGAATTTCATTGTGGAGTGGTTCTATCAAAGTAAAAAGTACCTACTAAGAGGAAGAAGAAGTCTATTGGAAATTATAGAAACTTAAATTTTTAACTTAACTCATTTATGGGGATTATGGGGAACACCCTGCCATGTTCCAGAGGTATGATAAAGATAGTCGGCTAAATCATGTTATCAGAGACCCTACCAAGCTAAAAATGATTTTCGGTAAAACAGCCTTATCACAAAAAAGTTGCAAGATAATGACTGTAAAAATATATAACCATCTGCCAAAAGAAATTCGAGAACTACCATTAGAAAAATTTCGTTTTAAGCTTCGGATATGGTTGGTAGAAAACTGTTTTTATGACATGAAGGAATTTTGGAATTACAAAAATAAATCAATGTAAATTAATTATTAATTAAATTATGTTTAATATCCTTGACATATGTAATGTTATTATATAAATTATTTAATTTCTTTGACATAATATATGTATAATCTAAAATTTTTTGACATATTTTGTAATTCCTTTGACAATGTAAATTCCTTTGACTTATTATTTAATTTGACATGCAAATTCATTTATAATTAGGTACTTATGGTTCATTATTTAATTTTTTGAGATTATTATTGTTGTGTACTGGATATTTACAATTATTAATTATTTATTTTAAATTCAATCTAATTGCATGAGTTTTAGTTTAATTGTATTAAAATATTTGTACGCCTTTAATAGGTAGAATTTTGTTGAAACAGAAAAATGCTATATTAAGATCATAATTGTACCAAAATTCAAGACAAATAAATCCCATTTCATTTCATTTCATTTCATTTCATTTCATTATACAACCCCGATCCAAAAACTCGTGCAAAAGCTGATTCATAATAATCGTAGGTTTACTTTTCGGAGGCATTGACTTCTTTTGTTATTATATTTTGTTTCTACATGATGTTGTCACACTTGTTAATTCTGTTCCGAAGAGAATTTAAAAATTATTTAAACAATCTTTATTAATAATATTTTCATATGTGTAACACTTAAAATTCCTGTAAAGTTTTCACGAAATGAAATACTTTTATTTTAAAAACGACACAGACATTCGTACTGCCGGTGTCGCATGAGCGTGAATGATATTATGCAAAATGTTGTAAAATTAACATAAATAAATCAAGTTGAAATTCATCAGGCACGCGAAGGTATCGTAAAACAGAGCGTTTAACCGATGGTTCAACATTGCGTGGTGCCGTGTTGCATACATGCATCACTGTAATGTGCGACACGAGTGGTAGTTGTTATGCGATATGTGACAATTTCAATGCAATGCACGCCCCATTTTTGTCGTAAAGCTCTGCGGTGGTGACGTGGAGTGCAGTTACTATGATTCAAACTTTAGATAAGAACTGAAATTTTGATAATCCAGTTCCAACCTTCAAAATTACCTCATAATTCGAGTCTAACAACAATGATACTTACCAAGTTACTGTCAGTTGGACTATTGCTGCTCAGCGTGTTCTAGCGCTGAGCAAGTAGTAAAGAAATGCAAATTATGTAACAAATACATATTCCATAATTTCGATAGTGTTTTTATGCCGACCTTATTTTTTACATGGACAACTTTTGCTGGTGTAAGTGTACCTAAGTCTCGGCAAATTCGGCAACACGCGCCACACACTATGAGTCGCAATTTACATTGTCGCGGCCATCACGAAGCGATGTCTCGTCACTCGTTCATCATATGCTCGAGAGTTAAGCATCCTTAATTTGGGGTTTTAACTTAGGACAGAATAAAAAACGGTGAAAATATTATCTAAATATATAAAAGGAAAGAGTGACTGATTGACAGATCTATCAACGCACAGCTCAAACTGCTGAACGGATTCGCTTGAAATTTGGAACACAGATAGGTTTTATGATGTAGAGATCCGCTAAGAAAGGATTTTGCCACGCGGGCAAAGCCGCGAGCACAAGCTAGTAAGGAATAAGATTAAAGTTTAAAATAAAATTGAAACGAAAAGGCAACTTAATAGTCTTTTATATAGATTGCCTCGCCTACTTGATCGGCACCGAGTCAGCGCTATACCAATGGTCTAAAGGCGACAGTCACCATAACATTGGACTTAACGTACTGTTTCTTTCAATACGTCGTAGGTGCAGTCTACAGTAATAGCACTGAAGTGTCTATCATAAAATGTTACTAGTTTGTGAATACTTGCTTTTATTATGCATACATATTTATACATACATACGTATTTATACGTCACGTCAGTTCTCTTGATATGCCGTAACTGGAGCGGAATGCATTTTGTATTAATATGTATTGTGACTGTTTAAAATAAGTTTTTATTCAGGTTTTTATGAAACCTAAGCTATTTTCGTATTCACCATTAGCTATAGAGTGAAATTATGTTTTTTAAAATTCAGTATTTATACTTTGAAGTAGGAACCAATGGAGTTTGCGCGGTAAACACCAAACTGAAGCAAGAAAATTGATGTTAGGATTGTTTGTCATTTCACTCACCTCATACACAAATTAAAAAAAAATACTATCGGCAACTTACGAATTCAGTATGAGTAAGTGAGATGACAAACAACCGTGACGTCACTTTTCTTGCTTCAGTTTGGTGATAACGTTGAATATAATAATTCCTCCATTTAAATATAAACTTCTTGATTTATACTTAAACAACAAAATTCACGTGTAGAGACATATTTCATCCATTCCTTTGTATGAAATTGAGATTGTTTTTATTTCTTTCATCATCATCATCTTCCTGCCCTTATCCCACACTAGGTAGGGTCGGCACAACACGTTTTTCTCTTCCATTTTACTCTATCATCCACTCCCCTAGCACTGTTTTTATTTCTTTAACATAATATAATTATTTGTTTTTGTTAACAAAGTTAAATTATGTTAAAAAAGTAATTAAGTTATCGTAATAATCTGATAAAACAGTGCGAAAATTATAATACTCGTAGCATCAAAAATATTTGTTCAACATTATTATTCTGATGAAGTAAGATTATGATTTCACAAGTTAATACCGGCTTAATAAGGTTAAACCAACGAATTCTCAGTAACAAAACAAGTGATATTTAGAAAAAAAATTTTTTTTAAAACAAGCTTTTATTGCATTGTCATCCGATTTATACATGTATGCAAAATTTCAGCTCAATCGGACACCGGGAAGTGGGTCAAATTAAACTTTCAAGATTTGATTACAGACAGACAGACAGACAGACAGACATACAGACAGACAGACAGACAACAGACAGGTGAAAGTAAATAAAAGCTTGTAATGATAGAAATGCCTTTACTTACTATTTTTAAAGACTACGACTACTCATTGTTTCGATGCAGATAGAAAAGAATAAATATATGTTAACAATCGACGATCTTATAGCACAAGGCTATTTCTTAAAAATACGGCTTTTACGCCAAAATAAATGTGCCAAAATACTAGCTTGTGCTCGCGGCTTTGCCCGCGTGGTTAATCCTTTCTTAGGGGATGTTTCATCATAAAACCTATGTATCTGTGTTCCAAATTTCAAGCGAATCCGTTCTGCGGTTTGAGCTCTGCGTTAATAGATCAGTTGATCAGTCACTCTTTTTTATTTTATTTATTTAGACAAAAGATTAATAAATGTAACCCAATAAAAGAAGAATAATTAATTAAAATGCGAAAAAATCAAGTGAAATTTTAAAAATACTTTTAAAAAACAAGCTTTAATTATTCTTACCATCTTGCATCATAAAGTACTCGTCAAGACGAATCAAATGAACCCAAACTCGATGGGGTTGCGTTGTTTAATGACAGAGTTCCTTTAGCCACCTTCCCGCTCCATCATCAGATCAGCTCGATGTCATAAAAATATTGCATTGTCATCCGATTTATACAGTCATGTAAAATTTCAGCCTAATCGGACACTGGGAAGTCGGTCAAATTAAACTTGCAAGATTTGATTACAGACAGACAACAGACAAGTGAAAGTTAATAAAAAAAAGCTTGTAAACAGAATAATTAATGAAAATGTGAAAAAAATCAGATATTAAAATATGCATTTATGAAAATTTGGTAGGTAAATTTATCAGTGGTATTGGATAATCTCACTTTTAAAGTCGTTAAAAAGATAAACGCGTGTGGATTTTTTTTCATTACAAATTAAGGTTTCTGTGGAATATAAGTAATCTAGGTTCAACATGACTTACAAATGCGCGAACGAACTCATAATGTGGGATTAGTAGGTATTTTATACCGAATTACTCTGTAATGCTATCAGAATTCTGGATCAGATTAACTCTACAATTCTATTAGTGAAAGAATTTCTTTAAGACTTTTTTCCAATTTGTTAAATGTAATGCTTTGACATGTGACTTTATATGAGCAATTATTTTTAAGACAGCTTTATTTTTTTTGATAAACTAATAAATAAATAAATTGTTTATTCAGTTAAGGCATTACAAAACACATAAATTACTAGTGAGAACCTATACCCCAAACTAGGCTCAAAGGCCCGTGATATGGAGTATAGGACTCCTTCGCCGGAGCGGGTTTACATCAATATTTGCCTAATACAAACATGATTAGTTTTTAACGTTTTGGCTGCGACGGCGTTTTTTAATACTATTCCCGGGACCGAAAAATATTTATGTATGGAAAAATCAATAATCAATACACAACGTTTATGAGCGTCGGCAGCTGAGACAACACACATCAAAAACACAGCAGTTAAGTTCTCCGCAGTCAATGTGTTAAGGGTCTGGATGAGATCGCTTTGAACGATATGACCGCCCATTGATACACCACTAGCTTTATTGGAACGAAGTTCCTTATCGCGCGTTGTGAAAGGGGGCTAGACGGAAAAAATTCTTACGAAAAGTTGTCACGACACTTATTGTATGCTGTGCGGCGTGCGCATGTTTCTCTGTCTCTCTCTCTCTCTCTCTCTCTTATAGAAAGCAAACCAGATATTTTCATTAATCGAATAAGAAACTTCGTTCCATCCGGGTGTCTCTTGACACCTCTTAAGTTTTTTTTTCTAGTTCTAGTAAAATTTACCTTTTTATGTGGTATTGATAAAAAGTTGCGTAACTTATAATCATTTTGGGTACCTATTTGACTTAATTAAATTTAAAATATTTAAAAAACAATTATTTACATTACTTAACTACAATCAATTAAATACATTAATTAAAATCTGTTGTGTATATATTTAAAAGATTTTTAAGCGCTCACATCAACACATAATTTTGAATAATCTAACTGAAACATTAAAATCCAAGAAAGTATATTTAAATACCGAGACGGTTAAACAGTTTTCGTAACAAAAGTGCTGATTGCAAAGCTTCCTTGGTCTTAGTCCTTCGTTTTAAATTTAAATGCAAAGAATATAGACACACTAGACAGCAGTCATAGAATAAGCAAGCAAAAATGAAGCATCTGTAGTAAGTCCAGGTACGTTACATTTAAATAGGTCTAGTTTGACCGCATACCACCTGATGGAAAGTGCAGATACGATGGACGAAATAAAATCGATGAATCACTTAGATAGGCTTACACATATTTCTATATAAAAATCCACCATTATTATTATTTTTTTACAATAATAGGAAAACTTACAGCTAGCTTACGAATAGTAAATATGTAAAAAAGGAAAGCCAATGAAAAGTTTTCACAGATAAACTACGAAATAGAATAAGAAAAAGTCAGAAAGTAACGGACATAGTACTACATGTATTGTCTCGTTCTTGCTTAAATAAAAACATTTTCAGCCCACTGGTAGACACAGGCATTTCACTTGTGCTATTTTTTATTTCTTTATTGTGAAGAAATGGCACAGTTTTATCTAGTCTTATAATTGTAGTTTAGGGTTTATAATAATCTATTGGTAGACTCTTCTTTGTAGTATCCTCATGACTGAGGGATGTGACTGTGATGCGTGGTCTGCACCACCAGTTCCTTCCAGACGCATCTATGTTGCGCCATCTGTATGGAGGTTTGCAAGGTGGCTCCTGTAGCGTCCTGGGTCGAGAGACGAGATTTTTTGTAGGTTGAGGATACACACATATTATTATTGGTAGTAAAACTGTGGAAATGATGTAGCTTGTGAGCATTATGCGTTTTTGTGCAACCGTACGAGTATTTGTGCGGGCTTACTAAAGATGCTTAATTTTTACTGAAGTGGGGTTGCTATAAGTGCTTCATCTCTTTTTTCGCAAACTCAATCCAATAGTTTTCCGCTCATGTTTAAATTACAGAAATTGAATTTGACTTTAAATGAAACTGCTCTTGTAATAAGAACTGGATTGCATTTAAATTGTCATCCCATTCGTTTGCGTTCCCGAGCTTAGTCCGGGATTAGTGTAATGACAGTTTCATCTTTAATTTGTTGTTTTACTGAAGGAGAATTCTTCTGGTTTATTTTGTAGTCAGACAAGTTCGAAAAAATGGTGATAATAATTAAACTATGAGTGAAAATTCATTATCTTTTTAGGGTTCCGTACCCAAATGCCAAAACAACGGAACCTTTATAGATTCGTCATGTCTGTCAGTCCGTTCTTATGTCACAGTCACAAAAACGGTTTGAACGAGATCTAATATAATTAGTTTTTTTTTAATACGTTATAAATCGTAAACCGCATTTTACCTTTCATTCAATCAACTCAAAAGTTACAACGAGCTACAAGTACTTTTATACTATGTAACTTGCTGCTACGGAACCCTTCATGGGCTAGTCCGACTCGCACTTGGCCGCTTTTATTCACTTAGAGTAAGTCTTTGACCACAATCTCCCTTGATCTTTAACCACAATAGGCAAAAGAAGGTAATAGACTAAATCTAGAAAGTGGGTCCTTGTCTAGTTTAGTCCCTGCTTAGCTTCATTGAACATCGAAAGAAAAGAAAGGATTATTAATATATAAACATAAATAATTATGTTAAGTTTAAGGATATTATTTTATTAATGTGATAAAATTGATCTACCGATATGGCTACAATAGGGGATCGGACAATTTTTTTTGTCCATAATGAAGATTATTGAAAAATATTGAACACGTATTTTTTTATTTGTAATTTTAATAAAAACGTGTGATTTACAACGCAATAAAGTTACATGGAAAGGGTCGTGACGTCATATGTGTGTGCTCGAGTCGATACAAAATGCACACACATATGACGTCACGCGTCATCACCGAAAACTTATAAGCGCTATATCTCAGCTATTTTAATATTTATTCTCAAAAAAAAAATTACGTATCGAATATATTTTTGTTATTAAAATTACGGACTAATAATATTTTAATGTCTTTGATCTTGTCCGATCCCCTATTTTACAATTTTGTACCTTAAACCCATTATAACACTTTAGTTTAGTAAATGTTACGTTCGCGTCGGTTGTAGTTAGTTTATTACATTTTAAAATGGGTCAATTTACAGTGGAAAATGTTCTCTGTATATAATTTTAACTGAAAAGTGTTTAAATCCATTGTAACTTGACCTCTCTTATATCTCACATATTTCCCACGTTTCATGGACTCGCGGTATTTAAAAATGCCAGAAAAACTCAATTAAAAACCGGTCGAGTTTTGTTTTAGAAATGGGTTTATTAATTCACTGATCAGAAGTATTCGAGTTGTCAGTTACGTCTTTTTGCAAATGAAACGTGCCTACACAATGGGGATGTCGACTACAAGATTGTTTTGTCCATTATGTAGATTATCATATTAAAAAAAAAATGAAATGAAATGAAAATAATTTATTGGCTCTATCTTACAGCTTAGGCTTACATAGTGTGTTAAAGTTTTAATGTAGGTACTCGCCAATGGGAAAAGGCTCAGCGTTTTTTCTGATTGACCCTGGGGCTAACCTGACTACTGATTTTCAGCCTGCTCCCGTGCTCCATTTTAATATTGGACACGTATTTTTTCATTTGTAATCTAATAAAAAACGTGAAAGATACGTCACTCCACTAAGTCTGGTGCATTTTTGTACGGTATTACCGTAGTAGGATTCTATCTAAGGGTGGCTACCTCTAAAAATATGTCGCTCTGGATGATAGTAGTAGAAAAACAACGTCATAGAAGTAGAATAGAATAGAAAAATCTTTATTCACGGTAAAAAAAGTTCACATTCTAGCTTAAAACTATTAGAGGTTTAGTGGTTGGTACTTGAAAGATTTGAGGCGTGGCAAAGATTAATATTATTAATAGAGGTACAACTCATGTAGACACGCAATCATGACAATTCAAAAACTGTCCTATATGCAACGTGGTAATATTAAGCGGCGTACAGACAGACACATAATCTATTTCTAAATATATAAAAGGAAAGAGTGACTGACTGATCTATCAATGCACAGCTCAAAGCACTGAACAGATTCACTTGAAATTTGGAACATAGATATGTTTTATGATGTAGATCTCCGCTAATAAAGGATTTTGCCATGCGGTCAAAGCCGCCTACACAAGCTAGTATATTTATAAAAGAGTAAAAAACTGACTGACTCATCACGAAATCTCTGAAACTACGAGTGTTAGGAGTCTGAAAATTAGCATCCCTCTCCTTTTTCGGACGGAATAATTAAATTAAAATTGTTGTTGACCTTCTCAACATCTGTATTGTCGACGTGATATCGTTCTATTCTGACACATAGGTCAATTGAATTAAGTGAGCATGATATAAATTCCTATAAAATCGCATTTGCCTTCACCATAAATCACCACCTAAAATACTCAAAGACAAAAATAGGTAACCGAATTTACAGTAACCGTACAAAACTTTTCAAGCGGACCATCAATCGCGCGTACAAATCATCCTACGCGATACACAAGGCTCAATACTCGTATCCACCATACAGGTCTCAACCATAGAGTGCGCATTACTAGAGGTATGTTGCCATCTACGATAAGCATTGACGCTGCATAACACACGTCAAATGTCTTTGAACCACTCGTAGCACATCAAGACATTAGTAGTAGCAACGCTTGACAATACTTCAAGAGTAATCTGACATAATATTATATTAAGACGCTACTCTTGCTACTAGCACTGTCATTGCAACAATTTGTAGCTACTCCCAATTCCCACTGTTATTGTGCTCTTACAAACGTCAATTACTCTTGATAGTGGGACGGGAGTTGCTACTCTTACGTCAATATTGATGTGCTACGACTGTAGAGAGCCGTCTTTATGTCTTTGTACCATAGAGTTAGTACTTTGAACGAGTGAATCAAAACTGCCTCTCGCGCCCGCCATGTTAGGGTGATTTTGTTTTCATATTGGAAATCAAAGCGGGCTCTATGTTGGTTCTCATGTGTATACGGTATCCACAGTAAATCTGCGAACAAATCGGCTGAACTCTGGAGCTACGAGTCGATTGATCTCTTCGCTCGGCGCCAAGTGTGGCGATGATTTACGTACACCGCTCTTTCTCCTTACCGTTATACATTTAAAAATTAAAACGACCAGCGACGATCTTCAAGGCAATGAAAAGGACCTTTCTAGACATTTTACGTGATTCATTGTCGACCGCATCAGCACTATTCATCGGATGGGAAGTTTGATATGAATAAAGGTCTACCCGTACTAAGCAGCAACTGCAATGCAGCGGAGCGGCGCGGCACGGCACGCTGCCGTGAAGTTGCCGCTTAGCCCCGCCGCAGATGCTCCCACTCGCACTCGTTCACGACACTGCGCCAATGTCGCATTGGCATTGGTAGACACGTGTGTGTCCGCAATTGCTTTCACGAGTCGTACATCAGTCAGTGTCTCTCTACCTACCATTCGTTCGTAGACGAAAACGAAGCAAGATGGACGCGATTGATATAAGTTCAGAATCCGACAGTGATAACGAGTTTTTGAATAGATTATTGTTAATAAGGAAATTATCTGAAAAAAAATTATGGATTCGTTTCCAAATAGAATCCTTTAATTTTGTATTCATATAATCTTGGTGGTTTATGTCGTATAAACATTTTTCGCTTCGAACAGCTTCAATAAGTTCATCCATTTTACACTAGTACTTGAACACTCGCGACATTGCCACTCGAAACAAATGTCTCGTCACCTAGCCGACACGCGCGTGCACGCTCATGTACGACTCATGTACGTGCCTGCGTCGACGCGTGAGAGCAAATGCGGAGTTTGGTACTGCGCCATACGTTTTAAATACAGCCACTCGCACGCGGCTCGTGACGGCCAATGCGAGTGTGAGCATGTGCGGCGGGGTTTATAGTGCGGGTGGAATTATAAGTTGCCTTTTTTTGTTGTTGTCTCTATCCCAGTACTGTGGGTGGTCAGAAAGTCTCTAACATAGAGTTAATAATAATAAATGTAAGCCGAAAACTTTACGCGATCTTACCTCTATATAATAAACCATGTAGGATCATCATAAAAGATCGTTCAGTTATAGTTCGTCAGAGTTTTTACTGGACCATTTCTACGGAAAAAATCATATCAAAGTATAAAGGATAAACGTTAAATATATACCTTCAGTAATATATAACACGACGACACCTATTTGATCCACTACTTCCTCCATCCGCACTATATTTATCTAATAGCCTTCGAAAAAATGCTATTCATCATCGCACCAAGCGTTTCCCGATCCTAAATAATATTTCGATTTCCTCGGCGTAAGGTACTTATCTTACTTCAAGCGATGAGCGATCGACGATTGTCTCAAAAATAAAAAGCTTGCGTTAACATAAATAACTCTATTGAAACCATACAGAAAAGAATAACTTAAATAAATAACACTAACGGTGTACCAATTGGAGGTCTTGTCGCGAAATTTCTTCCAGACAATCGTGTACGGAGAGTAAATATTTATTAATTTAAATTAATATAATACTTATAAACTTTTCTTTTGTAAATACATACTTTAGGCAAAGAATAGAAACTATTACTATTTACGCTAGCCTAAAACGAAGAATAAATCTTTGATACTTTATTATTTTAAATCTTGTCGTCCTTTAAGGGGTACTTTTACTTAGGTACCTTCAAAGCACGACTGAATAGGTACCTTTCTAGGCATCATACGTGATCCATCGTCGACCGCATTTTCACTTTCCATCAGGTGGGATGTGGTCAAACGTAGGGCTATTTAGTGTAAAAAAAAACAATCGCTTACCGCTGACAATGATACAAAACCCTAAATATAAGAGGCACAGAATTCGGCAGAAGGTTGCGTGTGTAGTGTGTACTGAGAAATAAATAACGAATGTCTAACGATCTATTACTTGAATCATAATTTACTGAGCGCAAATGTATACTCACGTATGTATTTATTCGGATTTATTTCTTGTACATTTCTACAAGTTTTTTTATGTCTTATCAGTGGGCAAATATACACACACGGTACACATAAATACACATAAATATAATACGGTTGTAAAATGTGGATATTGGATATTTTTTTTATATACAACGAGGTAAGAAGACGATCAAGACGCTCTCCTGATGGTAAGCGATAACGCTGCCCATAATTAGTACAGTGCTATCCAGGATTTTACAAAGGTAAAATTCTGGGTGCACTGCGCCAACGCTTCTTACTTGTGAGTCATAAGATGTTAAGACTAAAGAGCCCAGTAATTTCACTAGCTATAGTGCCCTCCTACCGAACCACAGTAATGTTTGCACATCACTGCGCAGGCGGTAGAATAACTGGCACTGTTGGGGTACCCACCTAGTCGACCTCCCGCAAAGGAAGCCTACCCCTGGTAAAATCCATACTTATTTAATTTTATATCCATACTTATTTAATTTTATAACCATACTTATTTAACTTTGAGGATTATACTTCTACGGTTAAAGCTCCAGGTTGCCTGAGATGGTATGGTCATTTGCGCAGGCCAACAGAGTTTGTAGGGAATAGGTGCTTAGACATCGTTGCCACAAGAGCAGGTCCTCGAGGCAAAAACGACGCTGGCTTAACTTTGTGAGGGATGATATGAGAGCCAATGAACTGAACATGGAAAATGCCGAAGATCGAGCAAAGTGGAGAAAAAAAGTAGGAAAGCCGGGATAAACGCTAAGAAGAAGATACTTCGACACCAAAAGGAAGCTAGTGCAGACCTTAATATTTTACAACTTCTTGTACTGTCAACTACAAAGAGATGTATCCATGTTAGTCTTACAAAATAAGGGAACTTTTAGTATGCAAAAATTATTTACCCTTACTTCGTGACATTTTCAGTATCCACCAAATCTTATACTTTATTCGATTCATTTAAATGCTATTATTATGTATCACCTAAGGAAAAATAGTGGGATACATCATTGTTGCATATTAAACAAGTCGATGATAATATAAAGTTTGATTGCTACTAGAAATGTCACGAACCAAGGGTAGTTCATTGTGGCAAATGAAAATTTACTTCATTTTGTAAGCCTAACATGGATACATCTCTTTGTAGTTGACTGTACGCGTTCGAAACTTGGACTCTAAAACCACCACCCACGTTTTTAAAAAATCATGTTGGTACTAGAAATGTACAATTCTGCAAGCAATATTATGTACTTATTACCAGATCTTTATGGTTAATAATTCCTAATACAACGAATTGTAAATCTTTATTTATAAAAAACTTTCGTTCAAAAACATAGAACAAAAGCCTTCTTTAACAAGTAAACTATATAACTTTGCTCCCAGAAAAGCCCGGAAGAACCCTACCATCAATAAGGGCTAAACACAAAAAGATGGGGCCCGTAGATAACCCGTGCACTCGCTATAATACCCCAATTATTACGTGCTTACCGGTGGTTCCACAAAAACGTAATGACCTTTTCATATTGTCACTCATGATATATGGTCATCATAAAAATTAGTAACTGAGCTAGGTATACACTAACCTTGAATGTGGTGAATATTGTTTCTCACGTACACCTACATTAAAAAGAGAAAAAATAACTTCTGCAATTTTATATCTACTCCGACTACCTACTTAATATTGTTAATTTGACTGTCTGGATGCGTGCCTGCGTGGTTTTACTAAAATAGCACAATTACTACATGCTTACCGCTGATTCCACAACGTAATGACCTTTTCATATTGTCATTCATATTCAAATAAAAAATAATAATAAAAAAACATTTATTGCCCAATTTAAAGATAAATATACACTAGAGCTTAACATAGATATTATTAACACAACTAATAAGCAGATTCGCATAGCGCGAGTCGCCGAGTAGGTACATACAAAAAAAATAATTAAAAATATATAATTTAGGCAATAGGGGTGCATTCAGCGTGTGCTGGGAGAATATCCAACAGTTTAGATGTTCCCCCAGCGCTGATTTTCAATGTACCCCTTGCTCGGTCTAAGGTGTTTGTCGAGAACGATCATTGTTTTGGCAGGTAGAGTACATAAAACAAAAAAAAATCATGAACTATAAGACGAGGATATGCTACAATCATAAAGATTAGCGACTGATCTAGGACTAACAGAGTCTACGGACGGTCTCTACGGAGTCTTTAAATCGAGGGTTAATAGGTATTTACTAGGTCTGTGTGCAGCATCTTCGACCGCGTCATTGCTTACCAACAGGTGAGACTGTGGTCAAACGCAGCCCTAATCGCTATAAAAAATAAACCTTGAATGTGGTGTTACTATTTCATACGTAGTGTATTTTAAAGCGCGAAAATGGAAGAAAAACGAAATTCTTCTATTCAATAATATCTTGTATGGCTGTCTGGAAAAGTGCGTGCGTGCGTGCGTGCATTCACTGTAATAATAATCCAATTGCTTACCGCTGATTCCACAAAAACGTAATGAACCTTTCATACTGACAATCATATTCAAGTCGATGACATAATGTTACAATTAATAAGATTAGTAACTGAGCTAGGTATCCACTACTGTTTACCTTAAAAAAGGGTAAAGAAGAATTTCTTCAATTTAATAGTTTTGTTCTACTCAAGACCGCCAATTGGTACACCATTAGCTTTAATTTCTGTCGTTGTAAAATTTACTTTCTATGTGGTATCAATAAAATTTTTCTATCTTATCTTCTTTAGTTATATATTTAATAGAAAAGAAAACTCTTAACAACTCTTAGAAAACTTTTATACAGCTTAATGTTTAGGGTCCAATATTATAGGTAGGAGTCAAGTTCGTGTACTGTGTTTTGGGCCCGCGGTGTACTATTTTAAAACTAAATTTACTATTTTCAAATTTAATTTATTCTCATCTTTAAAAGTATTTTAAAAAAATCCCATCAAAGTCAACGCGATCCATCATACAAAATGAATGATTTACATTTAATACCCGTTTTCCACAGTTTTTAATTCGGAATAAAACCTGCTCAAATAATGTCAACCGAAATTGATGGAAGGCTTTTATCCGACGTTCGAGTGAAACCAACCGACGGGGCTATTGTGCCGTAATTGCCAATTATTGCTAAAATAATACCTAGTGCCTAGTGGATATAAGAAAGGTATTTATTAATTTACTATATTTCTAGCGGTTTTATCTGATAGTAACTTATGTGGTATATTAGGGATTAAGTTAGCTATGTGCCTACTAATTTTCAGCTCAATTGGTTCAGCTGTACATACATATATACAATAACATAATATGCTTTAACGAAAATACAACAATTAACTACAGACCACAGACCCTCGACAGATCTCTACAGATCCTCGTACAGGATCGAAACGGTCGGCACGAAGCCGAAGTAAATACAAGTGAGTTTTGTTTACCGGGGGTAGACTTCCTTTGCAGGAGGTCGACTAGGTGGGTACCCCAACAGTGCCAGTTATCCTACCGCCTGAGCAGTTAGTAGCGGTAGGAGGGCACTGTAGCTAGTGAAATTACTGGGCTGAGGAGTCTTAACAGCTTATGACTCTCGAGTAGGAAGCGTTGGCGCAGTGCACTGGGTAGCATTGTACTAATTATGGGCAGCGTTATCTCTTACCATCAGGAGAGCGTCTTGCTCGTCTTCTTACTTCGTTGTATAAAAAAAAAAAAGTTTATGCCGTTGATTTACAAAGATAAATCTAAATACTCACGAATCGTTTAGTGTAAAAACTGTTAACTAATCTAAACATTAGTTAATAGTTGTATTTTCAATTATTATGTATATTATGTTATTGTATGTATATGTATAATGTATTAGTGTATTATTAATATCTATATAAATTTAATAATTCAAAACTCTCTATTTCAATAAATGTAAGCAAAATCTGTCAATCCAATATCGTGCACAGTTAGACAAAATAATTAAGTCTCCAAAAACCAATTCAAACAATATCACATTTTAAACAATCACAAGCGGTTGTCAAAAACAGAAAATATTTCAAGTAAGACCTTGTTCAGATAGGACGAATTTGTTACGAATTGATTCTCGTGTTGGTCGAAATTCAAGGAATAAGTCCATCCTCGATACCGAATCACCTCATATTAATTCGCTTGAAGACGCAACGTAGGGAGTAAGGGCGCCTTATAATACATACAAGGTGTCCATATAAAATGTACACCACGCGAGTTCGAGAGAATTCGCACGAATCAATTCGTGTTGAATTCTCTCTTTCTGAACAAGGTCTTATTATCGCAAATTATGTCGAACTAATTATTTGTCCCTTTCCTTTTTTACAAGCTTTTATTTACTTTCACTTGTCTGTTGTCTGTCTGTCTGTCTGTAATCAAATCTTGCAAGTTAAATTTGACCCACTTTCCGATATCCGATTGAGCTGAAATTTTGCATGCATGCATAAATCGGATGACAATGCAATATTATTATGACATGGAGCTGATCTAATGATGCAGCAGGAAGGTGGCTATAGGAACTCCGTAATTAAACGACGTAACCCCATCGAGTTTGGGCTCATTTGATTCGTCTTGTCAAGTACTTCATGGTAATAATAATAAAAGCTTGTTTTAAAAAGTTTTTTTAAAATTTCACTTGTTTGCTTTAGACCTTTGGAAAGCTACAAGTAATAAGAATCAGATCAAGATCAGATTTCTTAAGATTTTTTTTATCTAAGAATAGACATTGAACAAAAATCATAAAATTGGTTTCAAGTAATTACGTTTTAACTTATATCTTGAAAAGTACTAAACTGATTTTGATGCAATATTATGTAATGCCCACTTCAGGCTTTCGCAGGGCACCTCTTTTACTAAAGATATACGCAGTTGTGACGTAGGTCGTAGCGCGTAGCATAAACTTCTACGGCGTAGCACTTCTACGAGTAATACGACTCGCGCTATACGAGCAAACGTGCAAGTTTTATCAAATTCTATTTAGCAGTTTTGAGATATGGAATCATTTTGATATTTAAATCCTGGATTAATCTTTTCTAAAAACTTTTTGGAAAAAAAATTGCAATTAAAAAAGGTGCTACTTTTGTAATTGAAACAATAGAAACAAATTTAATGATTAAAAAGAATGCAACGAAAGAAATAAATGAACACTGAAAGTGTCCTGAGTTGCATTTTTTCTTACTAAGTTTTTATATTATAGGCAATAAATATTACAAAAAAACTAATGTATTCCATACTAAAAATATCAGGTTTAAGTTAGCAATAAAAACCAAGTACTCAAAATTATTATCATCTTGAAGCCCAGTCCAGGCTGCCAACTGACCCGAAAGTAAAGGCACATTTTATAAATATTTATCGACGAAAACCACAAAAAATAATATAAACATGGATGCGACACCAATTTTTACAGTTGATGTCTCTCTCGGCGTCTGGCCGTGGAGCCTTTAAAAAAGTATTTAAAAAGAGGGAGGTTCTCAAGTAAGCTGTATTTTTATTCGGCAATTCATGAATGAATGTACCTACCTACAAGTATATATATTAAGGGGAAGAGACTAGCCCTCACAACACCACCTGTATTGTCCTAATAATCTTTGTGTAAATGATCCTAGTGTGGGGACTAGTGGACTCCAATCATGTACTGGATTTTACGAAATAAATAAATAAAGATTCTTATTATTATGCAAGCAAACGACTAAAAACTCACGGAAATCTCTCACGTTAGTTTTCAAAAACGTTATGCGTTTTTGAAAGATTCTTATTATTTAAAGTACCTACTCCAAATATAAGTAAAGGTTAACTTCGTTGGCGTCTTTTTTATGGCTGTTTCCCGATGAATCGAAAACACCTTTATCATACAACATACTCGTATAAACATAAAATGTTTAAACTCGTTTAAACATTCGTCATTTCAACTCATGTTAATTGTATTATCGGGACTTATCGCGTTATTACTTTGGTTAGTTTTACAAAAAACGTTATAAAACCGACCTCGACGTTTCGGCACAGTTACATATACCGTAGTCACGAGAATATTCATCACGGTCTGCTCGTGACCACGGTGCATTTCCCTGCACGGCTGTCTGGAAGAGATCGCTTTTAGCGATAAGACCGCCAATTGTAACACCCTTGTATACTATGTAACAATATTTTTAAGTTTTTGTTTTCATGTAGAGTTTCAATAAAGAGTTGAGTATTGTATTGTGGATGTAACTGTGCCGAAACGTCGAGGTTAAATCAGATAATGTGGAAGGTCTAACATAATATGTAGTAGGAAATACAAACTTTAGGGCTTAAAAGGCTTCTTTCAATAATATTAAGATTAAGCCAAGATTCTGTTATGTAACATTGTTTCCACAAAAACACATTTTCTTTATCAGTTGCTTAGTGCCATGTCATTAGTTCTTGATAAAGCAACCTTTAAAAGTAGGTAAACTCTTAACCTATTTAAGTTGGGCCGACGCCAAAATCAGTAACTTGAGAGAGAGGGTTCGTACCCATCTGGTCAAGAGACTTGGGGCGTATTTAATGGAACAAGCTAATCGTTTCAAAGAAAAAATAAATTAAAAATTTACCTATATTATTATATATACAAGTGAATTTAAACATCGCATGCCTGATAAAATAATTAATTGACAAAGTGAGATTTTTAATCACAAATTTAACAATTTTATCTATACTAATTTAAAGTTAATTTTTAGTTATGCTTGCATTGGGGTAATAAACTTCTACTACATTGCTCTGAAACTTTTTGTCTAACACCATAATAATTCCAAATAAAATATATATAGACCGATAGCTGTGTGTAGTATGTTATGTATTTGACGACCTCTGTGGCGCGGTGGGCTAATACCGCTAATACCGCCTGCAACGCAGAAGGTTGCGGGCTGCGGGTTCGATTCCCGCATAGGACAAATGTTTGTGTGATCCACAGATATCTGTAACTGTATCTATTATAAGTATGTATTTACAAAAGAAAAGTATATAAGTATTATATCCGTTATCCTAACCACCATAACATAAGCATTAAGTTGCTTAGCTTGGGGTTAGGTGGCGCTGTGTGTAATGTCCTGAAATATTTATTTATTTATTATAATATAGAGTTATTATACAATTTTACATTAGAATTATTAAAAATATATAAAAAGACGCATACGATTTCCAGAAAAGCCGCCCTATTTTCTTTAAGTACAAAAAATACGCTTCTGAAGCTAACAAAATTAGTTTTCCAAAACTGTATTAAAGATTGCCAAATCCGGCAGGTTTCGGCCTTCGTCCCAAAAGTTCCTTCTTGACTCTGTCATCAGCAAGGCTTTGAAATCCAATACCTACTACAGCTATACATACCTACTTACTGCGATAAGTAGCTGTTTACTTTAGGTATTGTTTTACAGGAAGACTAGTTGTATCGACCGGTCTTACTCGCTGAAAAGTAGCTCGTGTTAGTAGTGGACTTCGTACCTCGCACGCGCGCACTTCTTAGCGCTTAGCAGCAAAATAATTATCAGTGTATCTCTACTATATGAGGGAAAGAAAATAGAATGATACATTATTGCATACCAAAATACAAGAAATAGTTATGAACATAATATGACTAACATAAAACTTGAGGTAAACAATCGGCGGTCTTATCGCAAATTTATCTTATCGCTTATATTATGCAAAACGCTAATGGCGGACGCTGTGCTTTATGGAAATTTAAATTTTATAAAAAAAGGATAGCTCAAAGTGCGATAAGTGCAATGTCATTATAAATGAACTATTAGCATTTATTCAAAACAAGTTAGATGTGTTGGACCATATCAGTCTATCACAGATATGTTCGAGTGCTTTTTCGGCGGATGACGTTACAAACGCAAAAAACTTGTTATATGATTGCGTGAAATCGAAGAGGAAACCCTTAAGAAAAAGGGACGGAAAGAAGACAAAAGAACTGGAGGATATTATAGAAATGTTTCGGGAGCTGGATCCAAATGATTTACCTATTTTTGTGGTCAAAAACATTAATAAATTACCACCAATTCATTTCGATCACGTCGACGCTACAAAACTCTTGAAGGATCTTTTAGTTTTGCAACGGGATGTAACCTACATAAAACAGCATTATGCTACGAATGAGGACCTGTGCGCCGTAAAAAGTGATATGGAAAACATCAAAACAGCGTCCATTGTGAATAATTTTGAACCAACGAAAGTGAATACATTGCGACGAGGTGGGTCTAACCTAGCAGACATGTCGGGTACATATGATAGCGGCCCTATAGGACTGCTTCACATTCCAGAATCCCAGCATGTTAGTGCTGTAGTTAACTCTCAACCTCGTTTGAACCTGCTGGAGGTAAGAGATGAGCAGCAGCTGTCACCGACCACCAATGTACCACGTAGGGCGTTGACCTTAGATAAGCGGGATCGACAGGCGACAACGCCGCGTAGTGTCACTAGTAATATGACCGCCATAGATAGGAATGCTGGCAATGTCAGTAGGATTAGGAAAGGAAGCAGTGAGTCAGCAAATACCACTCCAATGCACATACCTATAATTTCACAAGATCCCACACCACAGCGTAAATCTTTTGCATTGCTGGCGAGCCAGAAAGGTGCTTGGAAAGATAAGGAGCCAAGCGAGGAGTGGAAAGTGATTCAACGGAGAAGATTTAGGAACAGACTCGAGACTGGGAAAGGAGAAGCGACAATTGAGCCAGAAATGAAATTCAAGGCTGCGGATGTAAGGGTGCCATTATTTATAAATAATGTGGATAAAGGAACATCTGGTGAAGACATATCGAGGTACATAGTACAAAAAACAAAGATTGAAGTGGACATAGAACAGATAAAGTTTAAGCATGAACGTGACTACATTGCCTATAAAATTATGATACCTAGAAGCAAGCTTTCAATGTTCATGGATACAAAGCTATGGCCTGACGGTATAACCTTTAGGCGTTTTGTCAGCTTTTCAAGGCGTGGGAGAAGTGAAGTAAAGTGAGAAGGCTAAAATTAATATAAATTGCAATGGATATCTGCAAGTTAATAAGTTTTAACTGCAAAAGTGTAAAGAGATCTGCTACATGTATTAACCGGCTTTGTAATAATGCAGACATCATAGCCTTACAAGAAACTTGGCTATTACCACAGGATATACCTTTTCTTGGGACTATTCATCCGGACTTTGACTACACCGGTAAATCATCAGTAGATACATCAGCAGGTTTGCTGAGAGGCAGGCCGTATGGTGGAGTGGCTGTGCTCTGGCGTAGGAGTGCCTTTAGTTCTATATCCATATTAAATTGTAAAAGTGATCGTATAACAGCAGTGCGTTTTGAGGTATCAAATCAGTTCTTTATAGTACTTAGTGTGTATATGCCTACACAATCAATAGATAACCTACCTGAGTTTACAGAGTGTCTAAGTGAAATAAGTGCAATAGTAGATGCCAGTGACATTGAAACTGTGTATGTTCTAGGTGACTACAATGCACATCCTACAGAACTTTTTGAAAATGAATTGTCAAGTTTTTGTGTAGACCAAAATTGGCTATGTGCAGATATATGTAAGTTTGGATTAGGCTCAAGTGAATACACATTTGTCAGTGATGCACACGGGTCACGCAGGTGGTTAGATCATTGTGTAGTAACAAAATCAGCATTTGACACTATTAAGGATATTAAGGTACGCTATGATGTTATGTGGTCAGACCATCATCCTTTAGAAGTGTACTGTGACTTAAAGTTAGTTAGAAAAAAGGCTATACCCCTTAATAATGATGTAAATAGGTCAGTTTACTGGGGGGAACGTGAGAGTTCCCAAATCAGTGAATATTTAACACTTTGTAATAATAAATTAAAATTGATAGATTTTCCTCAGTTGTTTACTCATTGTACTGTCAAAAAATGTAATAATTCTGATCATAAATTAGAATTAGACAAAATGTATCTTAATATTGTTGCTATTTTGAGAGAAAGTGCTATGCAAATTTATGTAATTAAAAATATTAATAAGCGTGGCAGATTAATTGGCTGGAATAAGCATGTTAGTGCTGTTCACAGGGAGGCTAGATTTCACTTTCTTGAATGGGTGTTAAATGGTAGACCAAATAGTGGAACTTTATATCAAAACATGAATCAGAGTAGAAAAGAATTTAAAAATAAACTGAAGTGGTGTCAAAATAATCAAAATCAGATTAAAATGGATATTATTGCAAGTCAAAGATCAGCTAAAAACTTTACACAATTTTGGAAAAAAGTTGGAAAAATGAATGTGAAAACTAGCCTTCCTGTAAACATAGCAGGTAGTACGGTTGCAAAAGATATAGCTAATGTTTTTAAAAATCATTTTTGTGTTGAGCCTGTAATAAGGCCAGCAAGGCAGATGTGTGATGTTGAGATCATCAGGGGGGGGAAATTGTAAGAATTACTGCCAAGGAGGTTGGTGATGTGATTAAAGGAATGAGCAGAGGTTAATCCCCTGGTCATGATGGTCTCAGCATCGAGCACCTGCAGAATGCTGGCCCCCACTTGTCTAGAGTTTTGTCAATGTTTTATACATTATGTATTGGCCACTCATATTTGCCCAGTGAATTTATGAAAACTGTTGTTGTACCAATACTCAAAAATAAGACAGGTGACATTTATGATAAAAATAATTATAGACCAATCTCATTAGCAACTACTTTAGCAAAAGTTCTGGACCGAATTCTAGATAATCACCTTGCTAAACATCTACAACTACATGATGGGCAATTCGGTTTTAGGCCTGGTTTGTCAACAGAGTCAACTAAAATCAGTCTTATATTAATCAATATAAAAATCAAGTTTGCTAAACTGTGCTTTGTGAGTTACAATTCTTTCCTTCTAACGTGACAAGTGATCGTCGGTGACCGAAAGAGATAGCGATATATGCACTTTTACGCTTTTACAAAAACATAGAACATGAGTATCTTACGCTCGCTTCCTAGAAGTGGCTCCGTTGGTGTGGCATGCTATCGGGCCTTTGCATATCAAAGTGGTTCACAACCTAATTTGTCGATCAATTACTTGGAGTCTCCTAAGAGCAATGAAGTAGCTGGATGCAAAAATTATGAGCATTATGGTAACTATGAGATCAAAAACGATATAAAAGATATGCGGGAACGTCTTTCACAAATGATGGAGGTAATGACGGCGCTTAGTAATAACCAGCTAAAGTTCATGTCTAACGTTGCTGAAAATATATCAAAAATCAAAGAGGAAGTCACTACCATGAAACAAATGACCAATAAACTCAATACTGAACTAAGTGTTTTAACAGAAAACGTTACAAATCTAAAATCTAGAACCTTAAATACAGAAAGAAAAATTGAAATTATTGAAGCCGACATCGCAGAACTTAAAACAAATGAATCGTTAACTATTACCGGAACAGACGCTATAGAAGAAATGCTCGCTGAACTAAAAGAAAGGGAAGAAAGAAGCAAAAACATCATTATAGTTGGACTGCAAGAACCGCTTTTTCACACCAGAGATGAGAGAAAGAGAAAGGATAATGAAGATGTGTTACGTATAACTAAAACTATTAATACTGAATGTCCCGATCCTGAAAATATAATTCGTCTTGGACAATACAACCCAAATAAGAATCGTCCACTTAAAGTCTGCTTTAAATCACACGAAACAGCTTTATCCGTGTTGCGTAATAAGAAAATCCTGGACTCGAAGGCTATCAAAATATTCTCCGATCAAACACCGCAACAACAAGCCTACCTACGAAACCAACAAGAAGAACTTAAACGGCGCATAAATGGTGGCGAAAATGGTCTTACTATAAAATATATTAAAAATATACCGATAATCACAAAACAAACATACACCACACATCCTTAATAAACATTTTAAAAAAAACCATAAACTACTTATACAAGTACAGCTATATTGTGTAAGTCCAAATTATTATATATGATATCCATAACACAGCATTAAATATTATATCTAATAATATATTATATATTTAATGTATTATCACTACCTTTCAGAAATACATATTATATTATTATGTGTGTTTTCTATACAAATATATCTATGATTATATTTTTATTTTTAAACATTCTAAAATATGTATCTATTTAAGATTTTATAGTATGAATACACTAAATTGAACACACATTGAATACCTACACTAATTATAATTTATAACATATACCAGACTATTACTAAATGTGGTTAATGGAAGTGTTCTTTACTGCTGTAGTAGCTGTAGTATTGTTAGTTTGTTTTTCTCAATAAAGGCATTTGCCACTTTAAATTACTAAATAGGATAGATATACTTATTGACAACATAATTTTATATACTTAAAATCAAAAACGTTAAGTACCTTATATAAACATATAGGTAAATTACTTGTGCTAGAATATTTCAAATTATTATTTATATGATAGTATAAGACACATACACAATACTCATATTAATACATAATACACAATTTAATTATACAATAACTTTGTACTTTGAAAATTAATATAATACACACGTAGAAATTCATTATACATATACCAACCACCATTAACCTATTAACAAAACAAAAAAGATATAATTAACGAATGTGTCACTTCTAGTTATTGTTTTTAACTCTTATGCGAATGTGTATTATAAGTATATGTCAATGTTTACTTTTTTAGTCATGCTGCAAGTCAGTTTTTTAAAAGTACCCTCATTTTGATGATTAATTCTAAACTTATAATTCATTATTCTTAAAAACTGTCCTAACGCTTGTAAACACGTTTACTTACCAATAATAATATTGCCTTACACCTCAATACTTAATAATACTTACTTATATTGTTAATTTTACCTTATAAGCCAATTACGTGGGCCACAGCCTTCGGTTCCAAAAAAAACCAATTTACTTATAATAGATTTAATTATTTAATAATTAAAATTACATCAAAATTCTATAACTAAGATTGACTCTATTCGACGATCGAAATATAAAGAATGCAATTTTGGTGTCGGGTCGCGAGGCTCGGCCGCGCGGTGGACTGCAGCGTCGGCATCACGTTGCATGCCTCGTGACAGCCTGCAGTCACGTACGCCATCCTATGATTCTGGGTTAATGCTGCGTTAGGTGCTTCTAGGGTATGTGCATACGTAACACCTCCCCCCGCAGATCAGCGACTATTGGAGCACATTGTGCGAGAGGGTCGATGATATTCCTCTGGGGTCCATCTTGACCTGGTCTGGAGTGATCGATCTTGTAGTCGGCGTAGCGTATGTTCGTTCGGGTACGTCGGTTGTAGAGGCTGCTACGTCGTTTCTTAGTGTATGTCGGCGGTACATTAGTGCGGTACCGAGTGCGAGTGCACTTAATAGTATGATGTACAAAGGTATCGTTGTATGATATACAACTTGATCGGTGGCTTGTTCAAGGTGAATAGGAGATTGCAGCGATATTTGTTCGTTGATGGCGTGGAGTTCCTTGAGGTCCTGCGATTTAAGGATGTGTGGTGGATAGTCTACTTGCCTCGACTCGTCATACGGAGGCGTTTCCATGATCCTTATAACGTGTCCTTTGATTCGGTCGTTGCTGTTGGTGATAGTGAAGCTCGGAGATTTTACTTGACAGTTGAGCGGGATAACTATGAGATAACTTCCCTGCAGGGTGCGATATTGTTCCTGACCGCATGTGACCTTGATCTTCGTAGGTGTGGGTAAGCTTAAAGTGTAATGCTTGTCGTCGAGTTCCTCGAGGGCTTCGTTGGTGAGGACGACTGAGGTCAGTTTACAGGATTGGTTGAGTTCCTGTCGGGCGATGAGCTGCTGGACGCAATCCGTCTTGTTCTGGACTCTGTAGTTTGGCTTAGAGTGACATAGAAACCATGAGTTATTTACCTTCGGGCATTCAGCCTCCATGTACCTAGAGTCGTCTCCAGAGATTGCTATATATGGAGAGGAAGGAATCAGGACTTGGTGGTTTTTGTTGGGAACAACGGCTAGTTTGTACAGGTCAAAGGTTGCGGGATAGACAATCGGAACCTTAATAACTATAATAATTTGCCTATCAAGATAAAAATAACCTAATTGAACTATTTCGTAAAAGTTCCTATGGTCTACTTTTAGAGTTTCGTCATACGAGTACAAAATCTCTAACTTATGTTCTATGTTTAATTTGTTCTAAGCTAACTATAGAATAAGGGGTGCTCGAGGCACGAATAAATGCTAAGCTATTTTCTAAGTTATCTAACTCCTCGGACAAATCGTCCACGTTATCTGCAATAATTAATAAATGCTGAGCCAAGTGCGCATACTTTATGAAATCTGTTTCCTTGTAAGCATTATTTTCAACTATGACGTCAATGATTTTACCAATCTCTTTTTGGTTGCTGACTATGTTATCTATAATTTTAGAACTATGAGAAACCCAGTCTTTATTTAAACTAACTTGACTATTAAATTCAGATTCTAATTTATGTTCATTATTTTGGAGAGTTTTAATAGCGTTCTCATATTTTATAGCGTCAGTATAATCTAAGTTACCAGAAATGCTCTTTATAACGGATCCGAGTCCATCTATGAGTCCTCTTTTAACACGTCCTGAGTCGAAAGTATGCAATTGGTTAGATATTTTAACTAGTTTTATATTAAGGTGCTCAATATGCGGGTCATATACATATTGGGTCCTATTATTTAACAATGGCTTAAGCTCAAATATTTGACTTTTAACGGATTCTATTTCAGAGTTAATGTTGTCTAGGTCAATATAGTTAAGGAAGGAATGATAGTGGGACACAATTTTGGTAGGTCCTAATTTAAAAGGGAGAAGTCCAGGTCCGTCATTTAGTGCGTCAATCGTTACATCTTGTCCTTGGGTCGGATGCAGCAGAAACGTCACCAATAGTAGTGTCCTGTAACAAGGTGGGGTTTTTAGGGCTGCGCTTAAGGCGTGCTTTGGCGACAGGGCCACGTTTCTTTTTCGTGTAAATATGTATGGGTAAGTCAGCGAGGACTGTGTCATGGGTAAATCGTGGGGCTAACTTCTGTCGAGAGGCCATGGGGTTGCGTACAAAAACTTGTTCGTCAGGGGTGTAAGTCTTTTCAGGTTCTCGGTCTTTATTCCTAGCTTCAGTCAGTTGAGTCCTGTCATGTAAAGAGGTTTCATTAATGATGTCATAAACCTGATTCATGCGTTGCTTGTGATCCTGTGAGTACTGCTGTAGTAAATGTTCAGATAGATCTAAGTCAAGAGGTCCGCGTGGGTCAAAATGTCCAGTTATAAGGTCTAAGGGTCTACATTTGGTGAAGCTATGTATCGAGCTGTTATAACCTAAGACTGCATAAGGCATAAGGTTGACTACTGGCTCATTTTTCCTTTCAAGTTTGAGTATCCTTAAATGTTCAAGGATTGTGGAATGGAATCGTTCTACTATTCCATTGTCATTAGGACTGTGGGCGAGGACCTTATGATGTTGAATCTTATGAAGTTTTGTGAATTCAGCAAATAGCTGATTTGTGAATTCGGGTCCTTGATCTGTGACTACAGTTAACGGTACTCCATGGTGAGTGAAAAATACTAAGAGGGCCTGAACTACGCTAAGGGCCGTACTATCTCTCAAGTAATACGCTTGAGCGTACTTCGAGAAAGCGTCTACGATCGTTATGTATTTTTCGTTTTGAGCCGTGAAAAGATCGAGATGAACCGTTTCAAATGGTTTTGAAGGTGGTGGGACAACCGAAAAACGTTGTTTTATAGGATTACGGCCGTATTTAGCCTGTCCGCAAATACTGCACTCGTTAATGTACTTAGCTATGCATTCTTTCATTTTCGGCCAGTAATAACGAGATGATAAAGCTAGATGGCATTCGGTTATACCGCGATGGTTGGTTTTGCCTTCGTGGTATTTCTTTATGATTTCCTGCTGACGTAAGTATTCCTTGACATTTTCTAATTCGACTTTAGTTAGGACCAAATTCATAGCTGAGCTTTTGAAATTGTCCTGAATGATAGGGATGATCTTGTACATAGCCAAAGGAGGGTGAATTAATATACCGGTTTTAACCTTGGGGTTGACAAATTCTTTAATGGCGTTAATGACGTCATTGGTCTGGTTAGATTCAGAAATCTGTATAGTCGTTCTTGTGTGGGTCTCAAAAGGTTTTGTCACGGTCGGTCTTTTCTTAATGTCACCTACTACTACGAAACAAATCTGCCTACTAAATCTGTTAAGAGGGTCGTCTGTAATCGGTACCTCTAGTATCGGGTTCTCTGCGCTAGTGTGTGCCGTTAAGGTAGAAGAACCAGCCTCTGATGGAGGTCTGTCTGATGGAGGTCCTTCAGATGTGTTCACTATGATGGAATTAATGTCCTCATTATTAATTTCGATACGAGACAAAGCGTCGGCATTGGTGTTACACTTGCCTTGCTTGTAGACAGTGGTGAAATTATATTCGCTGAGTCTAAGTCTCCAGCGTGTTAGTCTTGAGCCAGGCTCCTTCAAATTCATTACCCATTGCAAAGGTCTATGATCAGTAACGATCTTGAACTTTCGGCCAAATAAATAAGGTCTAAAATATTTGGTCGCCCAAACTATAGCTAAAAGTTCTTTTTCAATCGTACTGTAGTTTATTTCGCTAGAATTCAAAGTTCTTGATGCGTAAGCTATGGGCTTGTCACTACCTATCGTTCCTTGTGAAAGGACCGCGCCTAAAGCGTAATTTGAAGCGTCCGTGGTCAGTACAAAGTCCTTTTCAAAGTCGGGGTACTGTAATATAGGATCGTTAGTCAAAATGTCCTTGCACTTCTCGAAACATTCAATGTACTTAGGGTCGTCAAAAGTTACCTTCGAGCCTTTTTTCAAACAACGTGTCATGGGCTTAGTTATTCGCGCAAAGTCCGGGATAAATTTCCTATAATAACCTACCAAACCGATAAAGCGTTTAATTTCGGTTGTGGTTTTAGGCATTGGAAATTTACGAATAGCCTTGATCTTATCTGGGTTAGGCTTGATCCCGTCTTTCGTAATTACGTGACCTAGATACGCGGTCTCAAGTTTCAAAAATTCGGACTTGTCCATTTGAATTTTGAAGTTCGATTCCCGGAGTCGTTGAAAGACTTTCTTAAGGTTGACCATATGTTCTTGTAAGGATGTGCTGAATACAATGATGTCATCAAGGTAAACGAGACAGATTACATTTTGGAGATCTCTCAGAACGTTATCCATCACTCGTTGAAAGGTGGATGGAGAATTTTTGAGTCCCATGGGCATGCGCAAAAATTCAAAATGTCCATGCTCAACATTAAATCCCGTTTTATGAACGTCGTCTGCGTTCATTTCTACTTGATAGAAACCACTGGCAAGATCGAGAGTGGTGAAGTACTGACAGTTGCCGAGTTTATCTAAAACGTCATTGATGTTGGGAATGGAATATTTGTCATCGATGGTTTTCTCGTTGACTTTCCTAAAATCGACTACAATACGCCACTTGGTTTTTCCAGAAGCGTCAGCTTTCTTGGGAACAACCCAGATGGGAGAGCTCCAAGCTGATTGGGACGGTCTAATTATGCCCTGGTCTAACATTTTAGAAATTTGTTCCTGAACTTCCTGTCTGTGAACGAAAGGATATCTATAGGTCTTAGTATAGACAGGTAATTCGTCGGTGGTACGAATGCTATGCTTCATTTTATTGGTGAAAGTTAGAGGTTCACCTTCAATATAAAAGACATCAGCGTATTCAGAACAAAGTTTTTCTAAATTAACTCGTTCTTCAGGATTCAAATGATCCGTACGTAAGCGTGATAGTACTTCGGTCGCGCGATCGCTTCGAGGTACAGTGCGCGTGCACTGGATATTAAAGAGCTCGGCGTCGATGGGACGATCCATAGAAAATACTACATCGTATTTGCTCGTGTTAGCAACTTCGATTACGCCTCTGCTATTTTTAACTGTGGTAGCACATTCACGTATAGAGCAATTAGACATTACTTGCTCTGGTATTAACGCGTCACCGTTGTGAAAGTTAATGGGGACACGAATCATTTTCGAGGAATTAGCCGGTATAATATCTTCGTACAAATTGCAATTACGCGAATTATACATACACAGCGGGTTATTGGAATGCCGTGTAATAAGAGCTTTATTCTTTAAGTCAATGCTGGATTCTAATCTTTCAAGTAAATCGTATCCGATTAATCCGTCAAAATAGCCGTGGAATTTATATATGAAGAGTGTGATGTCATTGTCTTCATTAAATTCCTGGAAACACGGTATAGTTATAGAATAGTCATTCCGCGTGGTCGCGTGAATATTTGTGACTTCGAATGGATCGTAGTTGCGCGGTATGTCCGGGTAAAACAAATCTGCAGCTTCCGGGCTTATAAAAGATTGATTAGCGCCGGTGTCAATTAATAACTTTAAGGGTGGATTTGCAATTTGTATATAAGGTAATTGTCTCTGAGTCTGTAAGTTAATTTCTATTTTGGTTTTTCGGACTTCGACGCATCCTGAAAATCCTGATTTTCAGTTTTGTCGTCCTGGGGCTCCTCTACATACGCGGGGACATAATCTGAATGAGATGGTTGCTCGAAATATTGCTCGGGGTAACATTCGTAATTATCATAATAGTTATCCTCATAGTAATCGTAATCAGTGTCGTAGTATGGTTGGTCATAAAAATCGTTAAAATTGAGCTCGCGCGTCTTGAAATAGTTGGTCGACGGAATATTCCCGTGCTTAGTCCAATCGTGTCCAGATAATTGTGGTCGAGAGGGCGGAAGAGTCTTGGTGACATAGTGGCTTACGCCACTCATAGGCTTAGGGCCTGTATTGAGAGAGGGTTGAAAACCTGTCCTATGCTGGGGTGATCTAAACACATTACTCTGAGGTCTATAATTAGGTGGGGATGCACCAAACATTTGTTGAGTTCGCGACGGGCCACGGTTTAGAGGCATTTGGGGTCTCCAAATTGGCATTGGCCTCTGTGGCTGAAAATGCATAGGCTTAGACGTGCCGGGTAAAGTATTAACCGTGGATGGAAACGCGAAAGCGCGCGGGGATGACAGCGCTGTGGAAGGCACATTAAAGGAATATTTATTGGGGTTAAATGAGGACGTCGACTGCTTTCTCTCTGGTAACCCCTCGTTACGCTGTTGGAGGTACAGCGTGTTCATCTCCTCATGGACGAACTCTAGAGCCTTTTCGATACTTTCAGGTCGCATGCACCGTATACGGGATCCTAGGGGATCACGTAGACCACGTAGGTATGCCTGAAGGGTCAGTTTTTTGTATAGCGACCGTTTCGCTTCAATAGTGCTGGCTACGGTTTCATGCAAACTGATGTATGTCATAATTATGCTAAATAAATTTTGGCATTTCTCGTAAAATTCCTGTGGGGTAGTAGAGCCTTGAGTGAGTAGAGCTAAGTCGTTGTATAATGCTGTCTCATCACGTTGGTCTGCAAAATTATTAATAAGACTACTACGAATCCCTTCCCAGTTTTCCGGGATACCGTTTGAGTTGATGGTGCGGGCTGCGGGCCCGGTAACCTTATTCAAAATTCCGTTCAGTAGGGCTAAGTTACCTAGCAAATGCTGTTCGCCTTCTCTAACATAGCGTGTGACTAACTGATCGCATAGATGTATAAAACGAGTCAGTACATTAGAGTTCCCGTCAAATTCAGGGACGAGCCGGAGGGCTTTATAAATCTCATCTACGCTCGCGGTCATGATTTCGCTTTCTTCTACAATTGCACTTAAATCTCTATTTGAATCTAAAACTATATTCCTATTTGATATACCTAACCTAGGGGTCCTAGATTGTCTCGGGTGGAAAATCTTGGAAAATTATAGGAAAACTTATGGAAATAAAGGTAAGCAACTCCAGATAGAAACTAGGTACTTACATGCACATATTGGTTTCTTCTGGTAGCGTCAAAGTTCGGATGCTCCTGGGGTCTGCGGCTCCCGTAGGTTCAGATAGGCTTCCCGGTGATCGATTCACTGATTTTAAACCTATCCTACCGACTGCGCCAATTACGTGGGCCACAGCCTTCGGTTCCAAAAAAAACCAATTTACTTATAATAGATTTAATTATTTAATAATTCAAATTACATCAAAATTCTATAACTAAGATTGACTCTATTCGACGATCGAAATATAAAGAATGCAATTTTGGTGTCGGGTCGCGAGGCTCGGCCGCGCGGTGGACTGCAGCGTCGGCATCACGTTGCATGCCTCGTGACAGCCTGCAGTCACGTACGCCATCCTATGATTCTGGGTTAATGCTGCGTTAGGTGCTTCTAGGGTATGTGCATACGTAACAAGCCCAGCATTTATCTTTATTTACAAACGAGTATGCATACTCGTAATAAGTTTCTCATGTAAGTGAATTTGTATTCTTTTTGAGAAATAAACATATCTTTAACCCGTATTTGTGAGGAATTTGCAGTAGAAAATGGTTTACAGTATAATGTCAAAAAGAGTGAATATATGATATTTTCACCTAGAGGCAAAAGCATTGTAAATTTATCGCCTATTACATTAAATGGATCCTCTTTAAAGCAAGTGACACAATTTAAATACTTAGGTCATATTATATGTGAAAATTTATCTGATGAAATGGATATAGAGAGAGAACGGAGGGCGTTGGCAGTAAGAGCTAATATGTTAGTCCGCAGATTTACTCACTGTTCAAAGGAGGTTAAAATCACCTTATTCAAGCCTTTCTGTCAATCTTTTTATACAAGTAATCTGTGGGCGACATATACTCAAAAAACTGTGAACACCCTTCGGGTCCATTATAATAACGCGTTTAGGATGTTGTTGGGGCTCCCACGGTTCTGTAGTGCATCTGGCATGTTTGCTGAAGCACACACAGATGGGTTTCATGCCTGCATGCGTAAGAAGGTAGCATCGCTGCTCAACAGAACACGTGTGAGCACCAACACCATCCTGGCCACAATATGCAGCAAATGGGATGGTCCCCTATTTAAACATTGTAGCAGAGTCTTGTTAAAATAGCAGACATTGTAGTTTTGTTTTAATTTTATGCATGTTACTAACAATAATTTTAAGTACTACTAACAGAATATGGGCCTGAGGCCTGAAATAAAACAAATTTTAATTTTAATTTAATTTAATTTTAATTTTATCGCATAAAGCAATCTCTTACAGACAACCTGGTTGGAAGAGAATTTATGGTAAAATATAGAGGCGGCGTGCAACAATGACTTAGGATAGTCATTACTATTGTAATAATTAAGCTGCTTGTTTTTTTTTTATATGATGTGTGTATTATATACATAAACCTTCCTGTTAAATATTACTCATAGTGATTGACACTGTAGGTCTAAGTTATATAATTGTATGTTGTAACAAACAAAGGCCAAAGTGTGGCTACACCTAGGTTTAGGCCTTTTTGTTTATCGTAGTGTATAATAAAAATATTGTAAAACTGTGTCAGGAAATAGATTATACCTACAAGTTTTTATTTATCAATAACATTACAAAATTATCATCGATTTTGGAAACTACCGTGAGTGTTATCCATATTACGTTACCCATTCGTTGGTCATTCGTTGAGAAATGTCTCAACCACGGTTTCGGATAATTACGATGTCCTTCATTAGGAGTTCACGCCTGCAGTAACCGAAGCTGACTGGCCCGCGCCTCCGCGCGCAACCGCGCGCTGCGAGAGCGGGGGGGGGGGGGGGGGGAACCAACACGCCTGAGACATCGCCACCTTCACTATCACTGTTTATCATCACCATAATAAGCCTTTGTTCGTCCACTGCTGGACATAGACCTCCACCATGGCACGCCACTCAACTCGGTCCTCTGTCTTCCTCCTTGAACCACTCTCAGCGACCTTCCAACAATACAATATAAACAACCACAAACAATTTATTATAACCATAGAAAGTTTCCAATCTAAATAAGAAATATTATAGGTGATGTAGCTTTGAAGAAATATTGTTATTGAAAAAATAGCGCGTTTACATATTTGTTTCAAAGAAACACGAGTAAATGCCGAAGCCTACGCCATATTCTGAGATCAATGGATCAAAGGGAAAATGTTGGGATACCAAATATTGTGAGGTATAGGCAATGAATTTGAAAAAGGGGAGAACAAAGTCGCGACAGTGCTCCAAAAATCACCAGAAGAAAAGAGGACTATTTAGGTCCACTAATTAGGTTGTTTGCAAAAAATTAAAAAAAATGTGTTTTACTTTGGTTTTACTTAAATGTTTAGTAGTAATATCTGCCTTTGGCGTCAATGATAGCTTGAAATCGTCGAAGGTAACAAAAACATGAGTAAAATAAATATAATATCTGATCCAATGGCATCGGATATTCTCAATTCATACTGTAACACCATTTACAAACGAGCCAATGAGTTTTTTTTTTGAGTTTTGTTTTCAAACTCTCTTTTCTTTCTATTTTTTTGTTCTGTTTAATAATTTAAAGTGTGATTTTTATTATTTCATTGTAGCCTTAGATTAAAAGAAAATGGTAAGATGCGGAATAGCTATCGTTGCTATGCCAAACTTGGACCTGTTGGATCGGAAAGTGTCGAATCCCGCTTCGACTTGCGCCGAAGTAAAATTGTGCCAAGGGCCTAATTGTAGCGGACATGTCGGTACCGCATCTTCCTATTTTTTAAATCTATGATTGTAGCTTTAATTTTTATTCTCGAAGTCCAGTAATGAAATATCTCTGGTCAAAGGCGTTTAGGACCGTTCTAAGTTATGAAGGACCAATGACGTGGTTTTCTTTTCATCTCGATCAATGATTCGAAAGTCTTTTAAGACTTTATTGGAATTTTTAGGATATTATTGCTTTGAAAAATTAATGGGACCGGACGCCCTACAAAGTCCTTTGAAGTAAGAATAAAATGTTTTAATTGGAAACATTGATCAAACCAATGATTAATATTGTAATAATAAGTATTTTTATGGTATTTCGTAACCTTAATTTTGTTACACCTATGCCAAATCACAGTCCAAATTGTAAAGTAATTTTAAGAAGAATCCACATACGTAAGTTAAAATTTTAACGTACCCTACATATATGTTTTAAGTTCTTTTACAAATTTGTAGTCACACTCGCACACTCGTTTATAGCCGAGCTACACAACTATTAGAACTACGCACTCGCTCCTAGCCGCTCGCCAACTCGTTTTACAATCTAGCTCTACTCGCTACTCGCTCATAGTTACCGGTGAGAGATCTGCCTGATGGATTGGGTTTAAATTTGGAACATAAATAGGTTTTTTACTAGTCCTCCGCTAAGAAAAGATGTAAAACCAATATAAGTTAGTTCTAGTATAAAATAAAAAAATGAACATACAATATGGAAGAGCAGGCACTCTCAACACAGGCACTATCGCCTAAAGAGAGTGCCTGGTTCAAACCTACCGATTGTAAGAAATTGTAACTGAAATAAATAATTTTTCATTTTCATTTTAGTATAAGTGCAAAACATAAGAGGTGTAATTCTAAACATTTTTATTCCATCAAAAATAGATAGGTACTTATATCATCATCTCAAAAAACCGTTCAAAACCCAATAACCTCAACACTTCAATCCTCAATCAGTTATCAGCGCGTGTTCACATCTCCGGTACATGTTCGCTATCATCGCACCGCTATCGCAGATGTAAGGGGAGACTTATGGTTGGTTCCATCCACAATTTGTTTTGGAGTTGGAATATTGGTTTTTAATTATAACCGAAAAACCTCACTATCCTTTGATTAGCGGTATAATTTTCACAGCTGTTTCTTCCAAACAATAAACAGCTGCCAAAATTATAGCCCACTGGAGGGTGACACAATAAAAATAAAAAGCTGCAGAAAAACATAAGCTATTTAGCTTTGACCATGATATCGCTAGATCTTAAGCAAGGATATGGCCGAGGATGGTAACAGACTGAACATGGAAGGCGTGATTAATAACTCTTTCATGTGAGTGTTTATTTATACACATTTTTATTTCACCAAAAATACCTGTAAGTACAAAACATCAACATTACAGAACATCATCTCAAAAAACCGTTCAGAACCCAATAACCTCAACACTTCAATTCTCAATCAGTTATCAGCGCGTGTTCACATCTCCGGGACATGTTCGCTATCATCGCGCCGCTATCGCAGATGTTATTAAGGGAGACTTATGGTTGGTTCCATCCACAATTTATTTTTCCCCCCGTTTGCGTTAGTGACAACATATGGGGTTAGACTGCTGGTTTAGTTAGGAGAAACAGCGGGATTTAAAGTGGAGGAATAAAATTAAGAAAGTAGTAGATGTTTTTTTACCTGTAGTAGGCTAACTAAGAAACAAACTACGATATTTATGTATCACTTTACAGTTAGAAGTAAATAAAATAAAAAATATATACATATAGGTATATTTCAGGACGTTTCACACAGCGCCACCTAACCCCAAACTAAGAAACTTAATGCTTGTTGTTATGGTGGTTAAACATCAACGGTGTCTATCTGTCTCATCTTAGATTCGCAGACGATCTTGTGTTGTTTGCTGAAAACCTGACTGATCTGCAACTTATGTTAGAACAGCTCTACAGTGCATCCTTACATGTTGGCCTTAAGATGAATATGTCTAAGACAAAAGTTATGGCGAATATCCCCAGGACTTCAAATTCAATAATTACTATTGCAGGTGAAAGACTGGAGATAGTCGAAGACTACATATACCTTGGCCATATTTTATCTTTTGGCAAGGAGCACCAAAACAAAGAGATCACCAGGCGTATACAACTAGGGTGGGCCGCGTTTAGTAAATTAGATGACATTCTTAAGTCACGTCGGATTCCTCAATGTCTGAAAACCAGGCTTTTCAACCAATGTGTCCTGCCCACCATGACATATGCCGCCGAGACATGGACGCTAACCCATGAGGCTGTGTACCGAATCAGAGTTGCACAGAGAGCCATGGAGCGCGTCATGCTCGGCATCAAACTTCAAGATCGAGTCCCAAACGTCGAAATTAGGCGGAGAACAAAAGTTCAAGATGCCGGATCGAGAGTCATGGGACTCAAATGGAGTTGGGCAGGACACGTGGCTAGACGTGGTGACGACAGATGGAGCAAGACGCTGACTGAATGGTGGCCAAGGATGGGCAAACGGAATGTCGGTCGTCCAGCAGCTAGATGGGTGGATGATATAGTCAAAGTAGCGGGTCGCACATGGACGAGATTGACACAAGACAGGGTTAAATGGCATAACATGAAGGAGGCCTATGCCCAGCAGTGGGATATAGAAGGCTGTGGATGATGATGATGATGATGATGGTGGTTAGGATAACGGAAATAAAATATCTTTTGAAATAATGTAACTGCCTTATGAAGGTAGGGCTATAAAGTTAGCGCATAGAGTAAGAAGCTTGGATCAACATGAGATCTGATAACTTTTTGACAATATGAATAATATGGTCTCTGCAACATTTCTACATGAAAATGTTTTAGTGGGCTAATCCGCTGTCGCTTAAACACTGTATCCATCCACAATCCATCTTCCAAGTCTGTCAGCATCGAAGGAAAAAATGTTTCATATGACTTATATAACATACATATCATCTTCTGGTCTCACCTCTTTTATTTATGTTGTGATACTTTACTAAATATTGGCATTTATATTTTTAGACGACTTCAAAAAAGATAGGTATCATCATCAAAAAAAATATGCCTAAAAATTTTAGGCGTTTTGAAGTTTAGGCTGAACAAGTGAATTAAATTAAAAATTTAAAAAACCCCAGCGCAATACGTAATTCACCATTTTTTTGATGGCGGCCATCTTGGATTTTAAATTTTATATAGTGGGCTGTATTCTACTCGTTAAGCCCTTTCATTTGATACCCATATTGAGGGGGTCATGGAAGAAAAAAGTAATCCGTCATTTTGTAGCGACGGCCATCTTGGACCGATTTCCACCAAACATGGCTAAGAACACTCTCGACTAACTCTGCTTTCAAACAAAAAAACTAAATCAAAATTTACGCACGCACGCACGCACGCACGCACGCACGCATGCACGCACGCACGCACGCACGCACGCACGCACGCACGCACACACACACACACACACACACACACACACACACACAGACACACACACACACACAGACACACACACACACAGACACACACACACACACAGACACACAGACACACAGACAGACAGACACGTCAAACTTATAACACCCCGTCGTGTTTGCGTCGGGGGTTAAAAACATTATGCCACATTAAATTAGGAGTAAAAATTTTATGCGAGCCAATATGGACCCTCATATTATATTATAATTTCAGGTTTTATTCAATACTTATTTACTTTTGACCTATATAGAGGTACTAGCCGCGCCCAGCGGTTTTACCCGTTATACTGTAACCTATGGGTCATTCCAGCAATAATATACCAAATTCAGCTCAATCGGTCCACCCGTTTAGGCGTGAAAGAGTAACAAACATTCATTCAGACATTACATTGTTACAAACTTTCGTGTTATAATATTACTTAAATATATAAAATATATTTAATAGGCCAATTTGACACTTCTTTAACTGCTTTATACGGGTTCGAGTGAGTTTGTTCTCATTAATACATCCTATGAATCACATGACGCCAATTTTACCGCTTAGAAATCACCTGTGAACGAAAATTGAACTATTATAAAGAACAAAATGCTACTTGGGATATTATAGGGGTTATTCAATACAATTGTAGTTTATTTATTTAAGGCCTTAAATAAGTTGTTTAATAATAAGTTGTTTGCTCCGTCATTGTTGAATTGGCTAGCCAATATATTGCAGTTTCAGATCGCCAAGATTATTACTACAAGGCCTTCAATATATTCCTAATAACTGCATTCTACTTATTTTATAGGATACAGCCGGGAAGTCAGGGAGGGATTTCTTCCGCCTTTTAAATTTAGTCTACTATCATCTATAGCCGCATCAGCGTCTAACATCATCATCGTGGCTAAAGACCAACCTATCATTATCATTATATATAAAAAAAAAAAACATTTATTTCGGACCCTCGGCCCATATCTCCACAAAACAATAGATACAAATTTAGAAATTATTATTAAAAATTAAATTTGTCTAACAATGAGGTTAATTAATAAATTTGAATGGATAAAAATAAAATTAGGAATCAAAAATGTCAAAGAATATAAATTGTAAACAATAAAATGATAATATCAAAATAAAAATGTCAAGAGATTAAACTAATTATGATCAGCCTATGTTCGTCGACTGCAGGGCCTCCCCCATGGCACGCCACTCAACTCGGTCCTCCGTCCTTCTTCTCCACCCACCAAGACTTATATAAAAAACATAAAAGACGTAATACACAAGAAAAAGCCCAAAATTCAACAACAAATTCACACATCACACATCAAAACAAACGTACACACAATCTCACACACGCATCAAATAAAGGCTCGTTGTTTTATTTGTCGTATCAATAGGAACTCCGGTTTTATTAGCGTATTCTGTTTTATGGCTGATCGTTCGCTACTATAGGAAAACTTTCCCTGATGGAAACGGGACCTTTGTCTTGCGAATGATTACTAGTAGTTAATGCCTGTGAGTATTGGTATTGTTATGCATTTAACACTAGCGTAGTCTTTGTTCGTCTTTTTTATTCTTTGTATACGTGAAAACAATTATAGGCTTAGAGAGCACTGTAAAAATAGAATAATACTTTAGTGCTAACCAAAAAAAATGTACCTTACTTATTACTACGAGTAGATGTTAAGGTTAACAATCGCCGGTCTAATCGCACTAGGCAAAAGACATATTATTTGGTAAAAGAAAATAAATTATTATTATTTTTGAGCCTGCTGGATCCCACTGCAGGGCATGGGTTTTACCCCCCTCCCTGTTAAGCCTACCTACCCTCTCTCCATCTGGCAAAAAAATACTTGCTAATAATATTATCTGTAAAATTGCTTTTTTTTAATATAGCAAGAAATAGTTTTAAGAATTTAAATAATAATTATTTCATGTGTGTAATAACAAGCAAGTTACCTTTTACAGAAATTCCATGTCTAATATAAAAAAAAAAAATTCATTTACAAAGCTTCTATTCGTTAAAGGAATTGCATGTACCGATAGGTAATAAATTTTACTATGTAGTCGAAATAGAATAGAATAGAAAACTCTTTATTGTTCACACAAATACAACAATATAAACTTAGAACTAAGATTACACAGAAAGAAGTGTTACAATTGGCGGTCTTATCGCTAATAGCGATCTCTTCCAGACAACCAAGCAGGGAAAGGAAATACATAAAATAGAGCGACGGTGGTTATAAAGATATATGTATAAGGAGACATAAGTATATATTTTTAATCATAGTTATATAAATATACCAATACATACTATTAAAACCAGTAGAATAAATAATACATACTTAATGATATAATAATAAACATACATATTATTATACTACATATATACCGACATAAAGATTGACATAAAATTCGACGCGTAAAAGATTCACTTCCGGAGTACTCGGAAGTACAAAAATCAATATAAACTTCTGGGAAGTTAACACAAAAATTAGCGTCGAACTTGAGTTGAAACCACTTCCGAACCCTGTCAGGGAAGTGTACAAAAATTCTCGCCTTACGAATGAATAATGAAAGGTGAAAATTCCGTCAAGTTTGGAATACATTTACCTACTCCTATATCACTGGATAAACAGTAAGGGTTTGAAATGAAATGAAACTAAAAAAGTTTATTCAAGACCAAACATCTAACTAAGATTAAGACGACCTCTGTGGCGCGGTGGGCTAATACCCGCCTGCAACGCAGAAGGTTGCGGGTTCGATTCCCGCATGGGACAAATTATGTTTGTGTGATCCACAGGTATTTGTTTCTGGTCTGGGTGGTTTTTCAATATCTATTATAAGTATGTATTTACAAAAGAAAAGTATACATGTATTATATCCGTTATCCTAACCACCATATTACAAGCATTAAGTTGCTTAGTTTGGGGTTAGGTGGCGCTGTGTGAAATGTCCTGAAATATTTATTATTTATTTAAGATACTAGACTAAAAACAACATAATACAAAATATGAGAAAAAAAAGCCATATACACGCTGGTGTTTTAAAAAAAACCCTGTATGCACGAAACGGTCGCAACTCAGCATGTTTGACTATCTTTCACTTCGACTACAACAGGTACTTATTAAAATCTAGGGATAATAGTATCTTCTATATGATTTACCTTAAAATTATCTTTAGTTACGTCGTGACTCATTATCAAGCGAAAGTGATTAAACTTAGTCCCATAAGTCATATAATAAAATACTTCCAGTTATGAGGTGAAAGGCAGGGTGTTCCTTTATCTCCACCAAAATTCTCAATATAGGAGTATAATCAAATTAGGTATTATCCAGTATAATAATCGAAGCTTTTCTCGTGGAGGCCTGCATTATAAGAACTGTATGTCGTGCCAAATTGAAAACCCTAGATCGGGTTTAAATTTAGCGATTTCAGTTGTATTAATATAGATTAGTCAGTCACGCTGTCACGATTTGCTGATTGTAGACTTCAGCCGTCGCTCCACACCACCCACTGGACAAAACCGTGTCGCCAAGCGGTCATTGTGACCGTGTTCCGACATGATGTTGAGTAAAGCCAGACCCTATATCCCGTCTACTAAGTTTGGTCTGCTACCATCTACTGTTTCGACACTTAACATCACGCCAGATCGTGGTCAAAGGATACGTAATCTTTAATCTATAAAAAAATCTAGTACACATGTGTGTGTTATTGGCTACCGTGGTAAGACCGCCGATTGTTTACCAGGCATTAAATATGTCTAGCTCAGTAAGTTTATAATTATTTCGTATGCAATAATATATTATTCTATTATTGAATATACGTAAGATATTTTCCATCCATACTTTATTACAAGTACAAAGTACCTTCAATTACATATTTGAAGTCGAGTTACCTACTGTTATTTTATACCCTTATTAACATAAGGCAAGCATCGGATCATGGAGGTAATTAAATGAAAAATTCATCAGAATTCATTATGTAGGGGTATTTGATAATGAGTTCAAAGTTCGTATGCATGGTTTGGTTCGTTAGACCCGCTGTTTTAATTAAGATAACCTAGTGATATTTTAATTATGAACTCGTTTTTTTGTAAAAAGGCCCATATCATTTGTACAAAAAGTTTAAAGCTAGAGTTATTATATGCAGATACTCAATGTACCTAAATATTTATTCTCGAGTTTTTTTTTTTTAAAAATCGGGTTCTAAAAAATTTATTCTCGAGCTTTTTTATTAAAAAAAGTCGTAATCAATTTCATCAAATAATTAAAAAAAAAATTCCACTTTATTAAATACATCGAAATGCATTTTTTGTATATCTGGTAGCAGTAGGTACCTATAAGTGATTCAGAAGACGCACACGAAGTTGCGCGTATCAGCTAGTACTAGTATAAGATTTTGTTGAATAAGGAGGCATTCTCAACAAAAAAACTTTTTAAAACAAGCTTTTATTATAATTATTACCATCGAGCACCAAAGTACTCGTCAAGACGAATCAAATGAGCCCAAACTCGATGGGGTTGTTAAATTTCGGAGTTCCAGCATCCTTCCAGCTCCATCATCAGATCAGCTCGATGTCATAATAATATTGCATTGTCATCCGATTTATACATGTATGCAAAATTTCAAATCAATCGGATACCGGGAAGTAAGTCAGATTAAACTTGCAAGATTTGATTACAGACAGACAGACAGACACAGACAAACAACAGGTAGGTGAAAGTAAATAAAAGCTTGTAATAAAGGCCATCAGTTTCATTGCCATGGTTTTCCTATAATATAGGTAGATTAATCTTTGCAATCGTTATGGAGGGTAGTTTGAAAAAATGCTCCACCAACATCTTAATACGTGTTTTGTCAAAGCGCAGTCAGTGCGTGTGCATAACTGAGTTGATTCAGAGGTGCGTCGCCTTTGCTCCTGATTTTCTCTGAACACTTAAACCGCAGTGGTGTGCCTCGCGTTTCGTATCGAGTTTTGTGCCGTGTATCGTTCTTAAACCTGTCAAATTCCCGCCGTGTGCTTTTGATATTTCTGCTAGAGTGCTTTTCACGGAAGAAGTCCCCTAGACGGGGCGCCACAATAGCGCGTTTTAAAGTTACGCGCTTAGTTAGTTTTTTGATTTTTGACCTTATAATTTGTTAGTTATTAGTTTCTTTTAAACAGACATTTACTTTATCTAAAATTAAAAATAAGTAAGGCCAAAACGATTAAATTTAATTTAGTTCAGCTAAATTACGCGAGATTTCTTTCGCGAAAAGCACTCTCGTACCTACCCCTCTTGTCCGTGAAGTGAGAGTTTGTGAATCCGTTGGTTTATTCTTGGAATGCAGTGAACCATCCTGCAGGACTGCCGTGCTAGACTGCGTCTGCTGCTGCTCGAGGCGGCGTGAGTAAAGGTTAGTGGTACTCTTTAATTCTACTCTCTTCTGGAGTTTTTTTTACAAAGACTGGGGCGGCTTTTCCTCACCTCATTCACACGTACATATTATTATGTATAATATAGGATGTACTTATATCGCCTAAGATAGTGATCGCGGAACAGGTACAAAAAGGTTACGTAATTTTAATTAAGGCCACCTAAATTGATAAAAAAATTACTTACACTACTTTTTTATATTTTATTGATTTTATTTAGGTATTGAGATCGTGCATTTTTAATATTCTGTCTTTTATAAGTTCAGTTTGACTATGTATGTACTTAGTCCGGCCATAAATACTGTTACACTTAAAAATAATCAAAATATTACTTTCGGATTTGGAATCTGTCACGTGTATTTGATTGTTCATTGAGTTTTCTCATTATGGCTCCAATACATTGTTCAATATTTTGCGATATTACAATGGAGTGGGGTGATAAAGAGAACCGAATCACTGTGATTGCATTACACAAAGTAGGTATGGAGCCAATGCAATTTTTAAAACTCTCCATACGCTTGGTATTAGTAAATTTTTGTGTACCCGGCTATTAATAGGTACAATGAGACTTCCTCTGTTTGTGACAGAAAAAAATCTGGCCGTCCACGTAGTGTTCGTACGAAAAAGGTGGTCAAAGCAGTAAGGGAAAGAATTCGAAGAAATCCTGCCCGAAAGCAAAATATCTTGTCTCGGGAGATGAAGATAGCAACTAGAACTATGTCACGTATTTTAAAAGATGACTTAGGAATTGCAGCCTAGAGGAGACGTACCGGTCATTTCTAAACTGATAATTCAAAAAAGAATAGGGTGGCAAAATTGAAACATCTACTGAAGCGGTACGCAAAGGGAGGTCACAGAAAAAAAATTGTTTACAGATGAGAAAATTTTTAGAACTGAGCAACATTTTAACAAACAAAATGACCGTATTTATGCTCAAAGCTCTAAGGAAGCTTCCCAATTAGGTGACAGAGTGCAACGTGGGCACTATCCGACATCAGTGATGGTTTGGTGGGGTATTAGCTATGAAGGAGTGACTGAGCCATACTTTTGTGAAAAAGGTTTCAAATTATCGGCACAAGTGTATCAATATACCATTCTTGAGAAGTTAGTGAAGCCCCTTAACAACTCCATGTTCAATAACCAAGAATGATCCTTCCAGCAAGACTCGGCGCCGGCTCATAAAGCTCGGTCAACGCAGTCTTGGTTGGAAACAAACATTTCACACTTCATCAGAGCTGAAGACTGACCGTCGTCTAGTCACGATCTTAATCCGCTGGATTATGATTTATGGTCAGTTTTAGAGAGCAAGGCTTGCTCTAAGCGCCATGATAATTTAGAGTCCCTAAAATAATCCATACGATTGGCAGTGAAGAATTTCCCTATGAAAAGAGTGCGTGCTTCTATTAATAACTGGCCTCAACGTTTAAAGGACTGTATTGCAGCCAATGGAGACCATTTCGAATAAGCTTTTTATACTTAGAGCTGTTTTATATTTATGTATTAAACTAACACACTGTAAAAGTTATAAATGTTATTTGCAATAGAAAAAAAATATTTTTTCTTAGTTTCAGTATTTATGGCAAGACTAGGTATAACCTATACCTATTAATACTGTAACTTTTTGTTACGTCTATTTATTTATTTATTTATTTATTAGATGCACATAACAAATTACAATCATAACAATAGTGATATCTTAAACGAAACTTAGTTCTAGATTGTAATTCAAGAGACTGTACATTCAGAAAAACTAATTTATATAATATCGAGCGGACATGAGAACTTATATCTAACAAAATACATACATGTAATTATATAAAATAAATACATACATACACACACTATATATAACATTTAAGGGAAAAATATACTATAACATGTTTAATATTTGTATAATATCTAATCTATAAAGTATAAAAGCATAATATAGAGTAAAAACGGCATTACAAGTTATGATCTGGAACTAGAGGTGGAATGGAGGGCATCCTTTAAGGTAAGTTTGAAATTATTTAAACTGGGATTGAAAATATCTAATTTTGTGTTTGCGTTGTTACAAGCCAAGTCGTTGTATTGTCTAGCCATTCTAACTAGGGGATTAAAATATGATATATTGTTTTTATAAATTTGCAGGGAAAAAAGATGAGTTGAGTTTGATCTTCTAGCACTATATTTAGTATTTATTGTAATTTGAGAAAGTAAATCCGGAGAGTTAATCATCGCGTGAACTATTTTATAAAGATAGATGAAGTCAGAGTATTTACGACGGACTTCTAGGGACTCTACTTTAAATTTTGACAATCTATCCTCATAATTCAGTTTCGGACGCCCCAACTGCTGTCGGTAGCATAAAATCCTCAAAAACTTTTTTTGTATCCTCTCAATATTATTAATATGAATCTTGTAATTAGGGGACCAGATTGGGCTTCCGTATTCTAATAAACTTCTTACTAAAGTTACTATTATGTTCTACTATTATGTTCTCAGTGACGAACGTTCGTGTTTGTATTCTCGGTGTAGGTTCAACTTAATACTACATCTTTCTGTTACATCTATATCTCTAGTTCGCGCGGCGCCAGCGATTAGTGCAGTCGTACGTGACGGTCTAAGCGCTTTTATGCCTACGAATATTTATTACCTTATTTTGTTATCAGTTGTGGACAGGTCGGGCCACTTCCGGTCCGTGCCTAATAATGATTACGAGCAGAAATAGACTGCCGTCTGTTTCTAGTGAGGAAGGAGGGACTCGAGTACAGGTGGAAAATAGTTCAGACTTTGAGTGGGACAATCGTGACTTAACTGTGATGGATATGAATATAGATGAAGTTATTTCGGCTAATAAAAGAGGGAGAGAAGAATCGAGTGGTAGCGAAGAAAACAACAGGAACGGTGGTTGGACTACGGTTGGAAAAAATAAGAAAAAAATAAGTCGTCGAGAGCCAAATACAAATATACAGTCGGGAAGTACCACGCGCCTTGAAACGCCTCACAATCAAGGTGATATGGATTACCAGGAAGTTTCGGAAGAAGTAGAAGTTTCGATCGTATCAAGTGAGCCGTTACCTAAGCAAATTCGTATGGCTAAAATATTGATGGATGAAAAAATTACAGATATCACTCGAGTTACGTATAAAAGCCCAAATAAAGTACTTATACGCTTTTCAAATAAGAAAGCGGCCGAGAATATTCTGAATCTTGAATCATTCAAAAACAAGGGATGGTTTTGCAAAAAAACATATGAAGTTGGACACTCTTACGCATTAATCAGAGAAATAGATCTAGATCTGGAAGAAGCAGAACTTAAAAAGATATTGAGTTGCGAGATAGACATTATAGCTATTAAGCGCCTGATGAAAAAAGACATGACAGATGGTAAATGGATCAAGAGTGAAACAGTCAGAGTTTGTTTTAATGGACCGATCATACCTGAGTTTGTCTATGCATATGGTACTCGAATGAAATTAGAAGCGTACGTTTTTCCAGTTACCCAATGCTCTAAATGTTGGAAATATGGACATATTAGAGCATTCTGCCCTGCTAGGTCTCAGTTGTGCCCCAAGTGTGGAGGAGAACATGATAATTGTGATAAAGCTATTTACATCTGTGTCAATTGCAAAGGCAATCATTTATCGTTACTGAAAAGTAAATGTCCGGCTTACAAACGAGAGAGAAATATCAGGTTAATGATGAGTAAGAATAATTGTACCTATAAAGCTGCTCTTAAAATTGGGATCAATGAAGAGGATACTGTGAATACCGCCGAAGAAGAAAATAATAAAGACGAGAATAAGGTGGTGTCTAATATAGCCAGTGAAGTCGACTTTCCCCAGCTTTCTGCTCCATCCTGCAGTTATAACATGGAAATAGTTGAAGAAAAAACGGAATCCGAAGAAGACGCAGGTAGTATTATACTAAAACCCAAGAAAAGACCACAAAATAAAAATAATAAAAAGAAAATAGAGAAGAAAGATAATGAAAAGGACAAACAAAATGAACAAAAGAAGAAGAATACGGACAAAATAAACAAAACAGTAGAAGGAAACAAAAATAATTCGGTCGAAAATAAAACCACAAACAGTACAAGTTCTTTCGTGAGAGTATTAGAAAATATAGCTCGAATCCTACTTTGTGAAGATGAATTTAAGATTAAGGTCGGAAATATAATAGAGTACATTGTAGGTGAGGTCAAAACATTCATTAGCAGATTTATGAACTTAGGTTCACTTGTAAATCTGTTTAACCAATAATGGATGTAAACCTCAACCATGTTAATATGATCAACTTATTCCAATGGAATGCAGGTAGTCTTATGCCTAAAATAAATGATCTGGAATTGCTTTTGATACAAGAAAAAGTTCATATAACACTTATTGGAGAAACATGGCTTACTGATGAATCACATCTAAGATTAAAAAATTACAACATAATACGAGCTGACAGAGATGATGGTTATGGAGGTGTTTGTATTTTAATCCATAACTCTGTTAAATTTATCCAGGAACCAACGTTTAATATAAATGAAAACATAGAAATTTTAGCGATCAATATATGTAACATTCCTGAACTCAATCACATTATACTTATTTACTGTCCTCCTTCAAGTCACACGGTTCAAGCTGATTGGGATCAGCTATTTTGCCTCTATAGTGCCAATACAGTAATAGCTGGAGACTTTAACGGACATCATCCATTATGGTCTTGTAAAAGCAATCAAAGAGGAGAATTCATTTATAAAGCCGCTTTCGATAGTGATTACATCTGCCTCAACAATGGGAATCCAACACGAATGAGATGTGCAAACAATGTCGTACAGCAAACTTCTCCAGATATTACATTTGTAACTGCCGATATAGCGACGAAATTTGAATGGCAAACAATGAATGAATCTCTAGGCAGCGACCATATAATTATTAAAATGAATTTCGGATATAATAAAACGGGAATATACAGAAAGCGAAGAAATTTAAAGGAGGCAAAGTGGGACGAGTACAAACAAAAACTAGAAGAAGAGTTTACAGAAGATAGTTTAGTGACAAATGTACAGGATAGTTATGATAATTTTATGAGGAAAATTGAACAAGTTGCTGAAGTAACAATACCATGGATAAAAATAAGTCAAGACCCTAGCTCCAAGTTTAATCCTAAGCCATACTGGAATTCAAAATTATCTAAAGCTGTCGCAGAAAGACGTCTGGCTCTAGCTGAATGTAGACGAAATCCTACCCCAGATAATTATTCTGAATTACAGAAGAAAATTGTTGAAGGTCGCAAACATATTCAGAAAACACGTAGCAAGAGCTGGAAAGAATTTTGTACTGGAATTGATGGGGAGACGTCCGCACCAGATATGTGGAAAAAGATGAGATGGATGAAGGGTGGTAAATATCGCAACACCACTGTCAGTCCTGACAAAGCAGCAGAACTACTTACATCGCTAACTCCCGATACTGTCGGAAATCCTATCCCAGTGTTAGATGATGTACGTGACAATAGTGGCTTAGATAGACCGATCAGTGTTAGTGAACTAGATAATTGCCTTAAAAGGAAAGACACTTCACCAGGTGCGGACAATTTTACATATTCAATGTTGTATTACTTATCGGAATCTGGTAAAAATTATTTTTTAAAGTTGTTGAATTTAATCTTAATTAGTGGTGTTATTCCAAATCAATGGCGTATAATAAGAGTGCTACCCATTCCGAAACCCGGTCGAGATCCTAATTCTTTATCATCTTTACGGCCAATTTCATTAATGTCATGCCTTTGTAAAATTTTTCATTTAATTATTACTAAAAGAATTGAATGGTATGTGGAGAGAAACAATATGTTTTCGGGATCGACCGTAGGTTTTAGAAGGTCATACTCTTGCCTTGATAATTTAACTCGACTCGTGCCCAATATTCAGATAGGCTTTACAAAGAAATTAATAACGCTTGCATGTTTCGTTGATATTGACAATGCGTATAACAATGTTAATATTAATAGTGTTGTGACGATGTTGAATAGGATTGGAATAGGACCAAAGATATGTTTTTATATTTGGAATTTCCTAAATGACAGACATTTACAAATAATAGACACAAACAATAAAGTTTTAAGTAGGAGTACAAATACAGGCTTAGCTCAAGGCGATCCTTTGTCTCCTCTTCTATTCAATATTGTTACTATGGATATTTGTAAGATTAGCTGTGACGATGTCTTTATATCACAGTATGCAGACGACTTCGTCTTGTATACTGTGACGGAGAGAAAAGAAATTGATTTGGCTGTCGATAATCTCAATGAGGCAATACAATTAATGAACTCAATTTTAGGAAATACTGGTTTATCTATTTCAAACTCAAAGAGTAATGTATGTGTATTCCAGAAATATAGCAGACACTCTGTAAATGTAAATATTGAAGTTGATGGAACCGTCTTGACAGTAACAAAAAAAGTTAAATATTTAGGATTATGGCTAGATTCATCGTTGACTTGGCAATCACACATTAAAGAGACCTGTGAAAAGATATACAAATTCATAAATATATTAAAAGTTCTTGCCGGAAATTCTTGGGGGATACATCCTAGACATTTAAGGAGACTTTATATATCACTTATTAGGAGCAGGATAGATTACGGTAGTTTTTTGTATGGGAATTGTGCCAACACACACTTGTATAAGCTCGACGTTATTCAGAATAGATCACTTAGAATATGTGGTGGGTTTATCAAGACAACACCAATATATATAATGGAAAACGAATTATGCGTCCCGCCACTTCATATTAGACGGCTATGGTTGGCATGTCGGTATTGGTTAAAGATAATTTCTTTTTCGACCAATACTTCAGTTAAACTAATTACTGAATTAGCGTCTCTTAGTGAAGGAATTAGTTGGCATAGGAAGAAAAAGTCGATACTGGTAACAGTATACGACTATTTCAAAGAAATGGAATGCTACCAAAGTAGTCGACTGGAATTATATAGTATTGATGTATGGTTGTCACGTATTAATATCAAGGATTGTATTAAAATATATATTGATGATATGAAGGTTCCTAAAAAACAACTAAATATAGCGACAATGAATAAAATTGTGACAATAATGCTAGACAATTTATATAAAGACTTTTATAAAATTTTCACGGACGGGTCTAAAGATGTACAAGGTGTTGGAGCAGCATTCTACGAACCTCAAACAAACACAGCTATAGGCTTTAAGCTATGTAAAGAATCGTGTATTATGAGGGCAGAGATAACAGCTATTGTGGAAGCGTTGTCGTATGCAAACTCTTTATCTTGTCCGCAAATAGTAATATTGACTGATTCTAGAAGCGCGCTTCAGCACCTTATTAAATGTGTTTCGGGCGATCGAGGAATGCCTATAGCTTATGAAGCACTCAGTTTAGTCGAGAAATTGCAATCTAAAGGCGTTTCTATTAAATTGCAGTGGATACCTTCCCACGTAAATATTGTTGGTAATGACCTTGTTGATAGATTTGCTAACGATGCTATTCAAGACGGTGTGGATTTGCACTGTAGGCCTTTTGCTGCGGAACTGGTGCCAAAAATTAAAGAATACTGTCATAGTAAATGGTTTCAGCATTTTGAAACGAGTTCGGCAGAGAAGGGTCTATGGTATAAAACCATTCAACGATCGCTCACAACTAAAGTACCTTGGTTTGATTGTATGAGACTACCTAGATCTATTATTGTAAATGCACTCAGAATGCGGTCCGGTCACTTGCCCCTAAATACTTACTTGTTTTTCCTAAAAATTAAAGGTTCTCCGGGTTGTGACTTTTGTGGCAAGGCAGAAGATTTCATGCATGTGTTATTGGAGTGTACCCGGTATAATGACTTAAGAACTAAAGTTCCATTTATTAATACATTGCATAATGGAGGCATCAATATTATTTTGAGCGACCCGACCGCAGATGATACCATAAGAATTTATTATCTGTTTGAGAAATGTTTAAAAGCTAGATCCCTAGAATAAGTTATATTATTTTTAGTTGTGGTTTTTGTTAGCTCCTATGAGGCTGGCATAGCCACTGAAGTGTGCTCAAAGCCTCAATAAATAATTTTGAATAAAAAAAAAAAAAAAAAAATCTATATCTCGATATATCATACTATGTAGGTATGACACCGCTAATATATATTCTAATATGAGCTCGACAAGTTTGTCTTATCGCAGGTGCGTGACGTGACAGGTGGATTTGCGATGTAATGTATACAAATGTTTTATCATACACTAGATATTATATTAGTATGGGTTGGATTATTATATGTGTGCTTGGATTTAGGAGCTAGATAAAGATAATTTAATTTGTCAGTATTTTGGTACAATGCGATCTTAAAACTATCCACCAAAATTCTGCCTTAAAAGACGTATAAATTTTATGTTAATTTTTTATAAATGTAAGTAGTATTATTATTATCTAATTAACAAAATTAAAAAATTGAGACTAAATGACTTTTATGACATATTATAATGTCATTAGTCTAGATTTGGAAACTATTATTTAGGCGTGCGGCGTGTATGAGTTTTCCTATATATAGTTAACCTATAATAATAAAACATATAATAAACTATATCGATAAACCAAATTTTAGCTCAATAGGTTTGGACGTTTAGGCGCGAAGAGGTAACAAACATCCATACTTCCGGCGCCATACATTTTAGAAATACTAAGTATAACATATCAGTTGCGCCCAGCGGTTTTACCTGATGTACAATACCTTATATGTTATACTTATACTTATACCGGACGGAATGACGCTGGTACCGTGGAAGATGGGGCGGGTGCTTGTTTGGGATGCCACCTGCGTAGACACATTGGCCCCGTCACATCTTCCCGGTACCACAAAAAGAGCTTGCTCAGCTGCTGAGGCGGCTGAAGCAAGAAAAATTAATAAATACCTGGGTCTCGGCAACCAATACATTTTTGTCCCTTTTGGTGTCGAGACCCTGGGTCCGTGGGGTCCAAGCGCTCAGAAGTTATTTAAAGATTTATCTGAGCGTTTGGTTGAAGCGACCGGTGACCAAAAGGCTGGTAGCTACCTCGGACAGCGTATCAGTATTGCTATCCAGAGAGGTAATGCTGCCAGCATTTTGGGCACAATGCCGCGGGGGCCCTTTTTAGATTTAGTTTAGATTTAGTTTAGTTTTTATAATTTAGTTTTAGATGATATGATTTCTGAGTATTTTTAAGTTTTAGACGATAGGTTAGTATTTAAGGTATGTTATACTTGATCTTGGCTATCTATTATAATTGGCCAAACCCGATTTCAAGACAAGTTTTTTATGTAATATGTTAGGCTAAACTAAGCCTACCGGTAACATATTATATACCAAATTTCAGCTTAATCGGTCCACCTTTTTAGGTGTAAAAGAGTAATAAACATACATCCATACATCCTTACATCCATATTTTTTTAAACTTTCGTGTTTAAAAATATTGGTATGAAGTACGATTTCGCCATATATTTTTTGATCTTGATTTGTCCTTCACGCATCGTTTATTTACTCGTATTGGCTGAAATTACCAGTTAATTAGTGCTGTATATTATTAATTACTGACCGAGTGGTGAAGATTCAAGGTGCCGAGGTCACGTGGACTATCGATCTACTGGGAAACTTTACTTGTTAGTGAAGAAATAGCAATATAGCTAGTTTCAGGCGTATTTTACCTCTTATACTTGCTTATTATATTTTACCTAATGTAAAAAAAATAACGACACACGTGCGACGTGCAACTGCCTAGAGATTTACATTGTGCATTGATCCAGAACTCATTAACGAAAAATATTAACTGCATGGCGTAAGTTAAGTGGCGTATAGGTAATATGGGGCACGGTATATGCTTTTATTGTCATAGCCTCTCTGATACACATTCATTTCTTTGTGGTCACTTAATACCTTTATATTGAAAGTATAATAAAATTCCGGGTAAAGCTTCGTCTGTGACAGGCTTAAAAGTAGGGATAAAAGAAACAAAAGGCATTGTTCTGATATAATTTAAATATTTATTTCGTAATGTCACATGAAACAACGCAGACGCGAGCGGCGGAGTCACCCTGGACTCGCGAGGGACCCCGTCGCGGCCTCATATATCATATATTATACTATGTATAATGCGTAAAAAATAATTTAACATCATTATACCATTTATATATCTTTATATATTTACATCTCTCTCACTAAACTTATGTACACTAACCACTAAGTATGTATAACATACAGAAAGCGAAATATGATACAAGAAGATTAACAGTTCATTGTCCATTGAGCCGTTTCGCTCAGTTGTATATGTAATAGTAACATTTTCGTTAGAACTTTTTATTGCGCCCTCGTCGGTGTGTGCCGAATAAGATCCGCGCGAACGCCTGACGGAAGTCGGGGCTGAATATCGTGTAGATGACGGGGTTCAAGGTCGAGTTGAAGTAGCCGAGCCAGAGGAAGAAGCTGGCCAAGTAGTCACTGATCACACACGTTTGGCAGATAGGCATCACTAGCGCCATGATGAAGAACGGTAGCCAGCAGAACACGAAAGCTCCAGTTATTATCGCGAGTGTTTTCGCTGCCTTACGTTCTCTTTTCGCTTCGAGAGACTCTTTCTTCTCTCTGTGAGTGGGAGCCGGCATGATCGCTCGCTCAGTTTTCGAACCGTTTGTAACGGTCGAGGAAGACTTTTCAGGAGACACTGATGGAACGCTCACTTTTTCATTGATGGTGAACGCCGTCGTTCGCGGCTCCTCGTCCAATGTATCGACAGTTGAAGTGCTCTGACCTTCCGTCAGTAACAGTGCAGCCGCTATGTTCTCAGCTCGCGTTCTCTGATTGCACTTCTTCAGATTGAGAAATCGTTTCTTGACGAAGCGCCTGTCACGGGCGGGCAGGATCGGCTTCCCTACTGGAGCTGTGCCGTCTGTGGAGGAAGGTCGAGGAGGAGGTGGATCGCGCCGCCTTCTGATGCGTCTCCTGGCCGTTTGGAATATCTTCCAGTAAAGGATGAGGATCACGGTGAGCGGGACGTAGAAAGTGGACATTGTCGCGAAGATCTGATAGGCGAGATCTTGGCTGACGAGGCACTTCTGCTGTTGGATGATCCTAGCGTGGTAGTCGGGGTCTTTCCAGCCAAGCTGAGGGGCGACGGAGACCACCAGGGCCGCTGTCCACACCATGATGATCATCGTGAATATCCGCCTCTCGTTGCGGATGTGGATGTAGTCTACGTCGGTCACAGCCCAGTACCTGAGACAATTAATAATTTTAATTAAAAATAATATGAATAAATAATTTAAATTCAGTATCAAAGGATAAAGTCATATTTTAAATTAATAAAAATTCGTTCTGCACCATTTCAACGAATATCAGTTCAATTTGTGCGTTTCAATTGTGATATCACTGTATTTCACAAGATAAAAGTTAGCAAAGGATATCGGACCAGAATTATTCAAAAGGTTGTCAGATACACTTCATGGTTTTCACCCTCACACTATTAGGATTTTATGCGTTGTGTCCAGAAAAAGTCCGAAAGTTACATTAATTACCTACTCGCAAAGAAAGTTTATCAATTGTATAATAGATTATACGTAGGTATGTTATTTTTCTGGAAGTGATATTTAGATGAGATAATCTATTCAAACTTTTATATAAAATTCAGAAGTATATCGTTTGTTTGTCTTCGAATTTCTCCGAACCCATAATTCGAAGAGGGACCGGGCCTTTGGAAAAATGTAATTTAATAAAGTAATTCTCACCTATCAGTAGCGATAGCAACAAGATGTAGAATGGAGGCGGAGCTGCAGAGCACGTCGCTGGATGTCCACATGTCGCACAACTCCGGGCCTAGGATCCAGCCTTGGCTTACCTGGGGAAAAGGAGGTTTTCTTAATGTTGCAATTTTTTTTTTTAAATAAAGGCAACGAGTTTGGTGATTCATAATCACATTTGGAACGCATAACCTTATATGCACTTTCCCTGTGGACATCACCTCTTTAAACAATAGCTACTTGTTTTCAGTGTACTATGGCCTAAAATATATGAGCTATAACTTGCAAGCCTACCCACGTGAAGCGTGACCACGGTCAGTATGTCCAACAAACCCTGGAAACCTTATATAGAGACTCCGGGGTTCAAATATCAGCAGTAGAGGTATTAATGTAGACAATTTTCCAACCTTTTCTCGAGAACTCTTCTACCCCACTGTATGGGTTCTCCGGTAAACACGTTGAAGTATCAGTTACCTCAAAACATATATCATATTTTATATTTTATTTTGTTTATGGTACTATTTTATATTTTATTTTGTATATTATAAGGCTCATTCTCATTTTAAGTCAAATTTGATGGTCACACGGTTATATATCCTAAACGGTTTAAAGAAGGGACATAAATTGTAGATAAGTGGATGAAACATATTATATTAAGCTACAAAGTAAATAAAGATTGTCATAATAGACGCAAAAAATAATACTACAATTTAACATGAAAGGTCAAAAACGGGGCCATTTTTCGTATTCTCATGGTGTCACACTTTCCGTTGCAGTGAAACACTTGGGCACTACTTTAACAAATTTTGGTGTATCTGTATATATAACATATACCAAAAATTTCGCAAATAAATACACTTTACGGTATACAGTCTAAAAAAAGCCTTTCATTATTACTTTGAATTTAAAATTACAAAAAACGGCGGTCACACGATTTTAGATGCTTTAAATTAGCGTAATTTAACGGCTGCTGTTAAACACAACATCAACAATCCAATACAGAGATCGATTCATTTCAATGATGGCCATGTATTGCAATCGTAGAAGTAGGATCTAGGACTTATCGAGCCGTGGGGAAAAATATGATCACTTGCATGGACAACATTTTTATGCATTGTATTTTAGTTATTTAAATCAAATATAGCTTTTTGAAACGCCAAAATGTGCGAGATAAAGATGTAGTATTTTATTTTATACATTATACCTAAACTTTCCAGAATTTCACCAAAAAGGGATATTTTCGTCACCAGCGTGGCATCACCTTCATAGCGTTTTTTACCATGAAGGTGATTTTTAAGCCACAGAAGTGATTTTTTTGTATTATTTTGTTTAGAAAGGGCCTTTTTACCAACAAAAAAATACTTATCTATATTATGTTAGGGTTTTAATACATACATACCAAATTTCTGACTAATAAAAAAGTAAAGTGAAAGGTAAAGTAATATCTCAAATAACGCATATTTTCTTTTGTAGTGAGGTTTGTTGTTACGTAGAATGTCGTTTTATTGTTCATTTTTGGTAGATTTAGTCTTTTAAAAGGGTTTTACTTGAAAAAGTTGTGAAAAAATAATGACTGAATCACTTTCGTGGCGCCGAAATTTTCAAAACTGTTTTTCTTCGAAATGAAACGTACGATTTAAATAATTTATATAAAAGTTCACTCGTGTTATACAGCTCTATACAATATTATACACAAACATTACAAATAAGCAATAAATAAGAATTGCCTTGAAGGTGACGATGAGAATCGATTCCATGAGAATGAGCCATAAATTGGAATTTGTTTGAAATGAAATATTTTAATATGTTGCGACGGTTGTATGATAGAACAGGCCGAGATCAACTTTTTAATTAAACGACACGCGTGGTGTTTGCAATAACAGTTGCAGTTACTTTTTATGTAAATGTATGAAATAAATAGAACACAGGATCTTTTTTTTTTACACACAACACAATTAACTATAAGGGCGACTGGTTAATCACTTAGAAGCTTCAAGGATACGATATATTAGAGAATCACATTACGTTTAAAATAAACAAAGAAAGTAGTTATAAATTAAAAAGAAAATCTTATTAGAACTAATGCTCGTCTCAAAAAGTATGATCAACCTACGCCTGGCGAACAGCTGACGCTCCAGGTAAACAGAAGAACCAGGACCAGATAAGGTTTTTGCCAAGCCGTCAGGTCATAGGTGGTTGGAGGTCATGTCAAGTAATGAACTCGACATTACGAATACTTTATTTAAGTACATTTTTGGAAAAAATAACCTATTATTATAATGTTTTTGTTATTGTTGACATTAGCTTTATTTATTGACATATTGTATGAATTATTTGATTGTGAAAATATAAATGCTTTGAATTTATAATTTATTTCGACCGAGAATAGTGAACCGACTACCCTGTGTGAAGATTCTAAGTGATTTACCAGTCACCCTGTATAATACAAAAAGGTTAGGATTACAATATAATCCATCCTTTAGTTCTAGGATTTAGGTTCCTTTTCTCTTTGCCGAGATGACAGCCTTATAGCGATCGGTAATCTATTTCGGACACAGAATTTATCCTCAATTCTTTTCCACACACTAAATTTATATGAATTCATTTGTTATCTTCCTCTATCTGAACTTTATGTTATATCTCTATCAAATTCATGGTGCCATATATTAGGAATCACTAGTTGTGCCCGGTTTTACCCGCTGAAAATGAGCCTTTCTTTATTTATTCTTCGAAGTAAGAAGACGAGCAAGACGCTCTCTTGATGGTAAGAGATAACGCTGCCCATAATAAGTACAGTGCTTCACAGGATTTAAAAAAATAAAATTCTGGGTGCACTGCGCCAACGCTTCTTTTTTGAGAGTCATATGTTAAGACTCTTCAGTACAGTAACTTCACTAGCTACAGTGCCATCCTACCGAAGCACAGTAATGTATGCACATCACTGCTCCTATTGCCTATGTGTTATTCCAAGTTCTAACTATACCTAAATATATTTTAGCTTAAACTTTAAACTAATATTTTGAAGGAAAATGTATGTTTGTTACGTTATAAGTATGTAACTCACTCAAAATTAATTTCATTACAAAAGGCCGCACGTGTTTCGGCACTTCAAGTTAAGCTGACACTGCACCTCCTGTTTAGCATCAGCATATGTGCTTAACATCTCATTACAGGATCCTCGGCCGTCATAATTAATGTTATGTTGTTGCTACAACCGTAATTTGTAATACGCACTGAATAAGTTTTAGGCTCGGGTCTTTCGTTGGTGCTTATTAGAAATTAGTGCACCTCTAGCTTTAATTAAAAAAATCATTCCTTAATAAGATAAGTTGTCGTCAGATTGCAGTAATTAATTCCTTAATAAGATATATTTGAGGCAGTCGTTAGATCTTGTTGCAGGCCCTGTAGTTATCTCGGTTACCTGAAACTGCAACATATAGGTTACACACAACCTATAAATTGTGTTCACTCTTACAGTAGGGTAACCTGTTTTGTTGGAGTATAAACCCCAATTATTTATTTATTAATAAGTTTTCACTCCATACGTGGTATTTTGGCACTTCAAGTTAAGCTGACACTGCGCTTCGTGTTTAGCGTCGGCATGTGTGCTTAACATCTCATTACAGAATCCTCGGCCGTCGTTAATGTTGCTATAACCGTAATACACGCTGAATACGTCTTTGGCTCGGGTCAGATAGCTGGCGTTGGTGCATGTTGGTTATACGCGTGTTAGAGATTTCTCGCGATCGAATTGTGTTCTTATCAAGGAACTTAAAACCAAACTTCTAATTGATTGACATCTATCTATTTTTTGTTTGGACATAATATTAGAATTTTTGGACATTAGTAGGATTTGAAATTATTTCATTTTATTTTTGTAAACAACTATCAACAGGCAGACTGATAGCCTGGCTGATATTGATTTTGTACTGAAAATTATCATCATAGAGATGTACCTAATATTAGCTTAGCTAATAAAACAGAAACAAATATTATTTTGTTCACTCAGAAGCTGAATATCTGTCCTGTAAGTTGTAAGTTGGGTATAGCAAACTTGCTTACAATCTTACTACCTTCGTAACTAAAGCGCGCGTAAAACGTACATGTAAACATACCCTAACTGGTCACTTATACACCTTTTCACACCACTGAAGGCTAATAATAGTACGTTTCTTTGTCCATGTAAAGGAAGGAAGTATCCTTAGACCCTCGCCTATCAAACTTAACAGTTATTTCCTCGTGATATAGATGAAAGGACGCCAAATGGCAGGGACCAAGTGTTCCGATATCGGACGAGATAAGTTTCAAGGGAAAAATGTAGGGCTCTATGTTGTCTTTATTTATGTTTTACTGGTTACAAATGGGACTGAACATTTTATAAGTTTTGTTAAAAATAGGTCTTAGGATTTCTTTGTTTCATGTTAGTCAAAGTGCACTATAGGTTTTTATGTTCCGTAGTTATCAAGGAAATTGTATACAGGTTGTATTGGTTTCGGCCGGATCTGTAGATTTTCCAGTGGTCCTATTTAAATTTTGTAAAAATTAGCGTAGAACGGTAAGCGATTAATATCAAAAAAAATATGTCTCTGAATGACTAGCGCAGCGCATTAATTATACGTAGGACGTCGTACCTTTTGTCTTACTTAGGTATGACTGCATTAATGTGCAGGTCTTATCGCTAAATATCTGATGCGAGTTTGGTTCATCTGCTAACACATCTTTTAGGAAGCAGTCGCACAGATTGTCGTGCCTTCCAAACCAAGACAGCTTTCAGGCAAAAATTCTGCTTTACATTGTGATTAGAACCCAAAACATTTACAAGGCCACGGCCGAAATTATATTCAGGTAGATAATATATCTATACATATAATAAGAATGGAAATTTCTCCCCATTCATTGTGATCCTTTACTAAGATGAATCGTGAATACACGCATATGAACAAAGCGACGCGAAAAAGTCGCTTGCGCGATCTAATTCGTAATACATTTTGTCAATTTTTTCTAGGGAAACGTAATATACAATAATAAAATAAATAAAAATCGTTTACTTCGGACACATTGCCCCCAATTTACATCAAAAATTCGAAATAAAAGTAATAGAATATAAAGTAAATTCAATTCAAAAAAATATAGTACGACAAACTTAAAAAAACGCCATCTATCGATGTGGCTATAAACGAAGCAGTCAGCAGTGGAAAACATCGAAACTACATCACATCGAAACTACTAAAGAGATTTAAACGAAACTTAGCATGCACATACTTCATGGTCTGGAATAACAAAATATACAGTATTATTCCCGGAATTCGATACGGTTTCCATTGGTTAGGTTAGCCTAAAAAACTCATCGGATGTATAAATAAAATTCGTACAATTACGTATCGTCACCGTGGATAAGTTGGTTGACCGTTCGGTTCGATAAAGCTGGTTCAACTAGCCCCGAGTTCGAATCCGGTGAGGCGATAGGAAAGTTTTTGCATTATTAATTACTTTTAATTTTTGAAAATTATAATCTGGTGCTTTCATGAACCATTTCGGAAAACTTAAGTCGCAGTTTGGAGTGCTTTTCACGAAAGATGTCCCGCGGAATTTGGCGGAACTTCAAATCCTAAATATGTTTAATATGTTAAATAAAGTAAATACCTATTTAATTAAGAAATTAAATATGAGAAATTATGAGAAGTTGAAATGTTATAAATATTTAAATTTTACTATACAGTGCTTTTCATGAAAGAAGCTACTTTTTGCTAGGCCCCACTATCGCGCGTTTTAAAGTTAAAATATTTATAACATTTTAACTCCACATAATCTTATCTAAATTCTTAATAAGAAAACATATCTAATTTCTTAATTAAATAGGTATTTACTTTATCTAACAAATAAAACATATTTAGGATATGAAGTATTCCAGGGGGCCAAGGCCCCCCCCAGAATCATTGTAGAGTTACGAATTTTGCACATATCTTTACCAAAGATTATAATTTTTTTCTCGGCGCTCGCAGCAAGCTGCTCGCGCACATATTATTAAGGATGTTTAAACTTTCTAACTGCTCAGAGCGAGCTAAACACACACTTTTTGTAGTAAAAATTATAATATTTTTGCCCGTCTGCACCTTGGCCCCCCCCCCCCGAGAACCAAATCCTGGATCCGCCTATGAGTATATAATTACCGATCATATTAAATTTAGTTCTGCCAAAATCGACCTTTCGTGAAAAGCACTCTATATTTTGTAGGCACCTCTTTTTTAATAGAGGATTACGACGGTGAATAAATATGATAATTAATTTATTATGCATAAAACTAGCGTCGCCGTAAAGAGCACGCCATCTATTGACGAGCGGTAAAACAAACAGATTTGTCAATAAGACTTAGTCGTGTGACGTGTGTAGAATGTGAAAGATCCCATGGGCGCAAGAGGGCGCTAAATGCAAAAAATTAAAGTGTTCAAGATTTTTTTTCTTTCGTGTTTTTTATTCATTTTGTTCATTACATTACATTACAGTAAGACTACAAAAATACGGACAGAGGATTTTTCTGGCCTTTTCGCTGTTTATGTGGAAGGCGAGATGAGTTGCTAAGAAACTATTTCAATTTAGTGATCCATTTAAAATATTTTTTTTTTAAATCTTAACTACCTACTGGCTTTCTAACTTTCACTGAAAAAATCGCAATGTGTCTCAAAGGACTGAAATTTAACTGCCAACTTTCATTTGACATCGGAAAAAACAGCCTAAAAATAAAAATTTGACGCGGGCAACGCCGCGGGTACAGCTAGTTAGTAATAAAGTTCAAAAGAGGCCAAACCCCGAAGTAATAGCAATAATTACAATGACACATAAATTATGTACGGCGCGACGTTAAATTACAATTGCCCTGTAATTTTGGAATGTACATTATAATTTATAATTACTAGATAGATAGACAAGCTAGCATCAAAGTTATTAAATTGTTACTCACTAGTTATGATCAGCGGTTCCTAAAGTGGCCTATACTTTACTACTTTTTTTACTTTAGGAACCGTACTATGTGTTATTCTAAGTTACCTATATACCAATTTTATAATATTAGTGGGTGACACTACCAATACCACCGTCACTCTAATTTCTGTTTTTCCTTTTCTTGCTTGATTGTCTGGAAGAGATCGCTATTAGCAATAACACCTCCAATTGTAGCACTTTTTCTCTAATGTGTAAATTTTTATTATCTATTGTACTTGTTGTGTTCAGTGTTCAATAAAGAGTATTCTACTATGACTATGCTATTCTTTTTCAAACTTTTTCTTTTATCAATCTTTTTTCTAGTCCTTGGGTTTTTCTAGGGTCTTAATTCCCCGTGGTCACTTATATTACCAAATGTGTGAGTGAGAGAGACAGTGAGATATTGTTTTGTATCTCAATATTTATCTCATTTTTTTTTTGTTTTGATTATAGGTATTCTCCAAAAATTACAAAGTTGCGTACAAATCGCGCCAAGCCTATAATATCGTAAATTACAAGCCGGCAAAGCCATTTGTTTAACAATTTGGAATAGTTCGCAAGTCGTTTGCGACGCTCGTTCACTTGACCTGCTCTGGAAAACTTATATTAAACCTAAGGTAACACAGTCTATATTTTGAAGTAGGATATCTCATAGGATGTCAAGTGAAGCTAGGGAGGGATTTATCCCACCTTCTAGGTTTAGATGCGACTATCATATTCTCTTAGTCAGACTTCTCATAGTCATAAAACTCATCAATGATCTATTAACTCAATATCCAGATCTGGATATTTTTAATGATAAGGTGGGTGCATATAAAAGTCTACTGTTAAAGTATCTTACTCATAACATAGCCATGTAATGTTTTGGGTATTTTACTATAAGTTACATGTGTAAATAAATAAGAATAAACGAGATTGCGGTAAAATGCTAACCAATAATAAAATAATATTATAAAGTAAATAAAAATACTATATTTCTTTAGCCTAGACCTCTTTAGGAGGGGTTGGTACAAGATGATTAACTGGTAACAAACATGCCGAAATACGACCATAAATTATCATCCAATGTTTTATGTGAAATAGATAACTAGATTATAATGCATGGTCTTGCACGTGTATAGAAAATCTTTTTTAGCGGATGGCTACTTCATAAAAGCTATCTGTGTTCTAAATTTCAACCCAATCCGTTTAGTGGTTTGGGCTGCTCGTTGCTGAATCAGTCAGTTACTCGATCGTTTAGTCTCTTCATATATGACGAGTATTTATCGTCATAGGGTAATAGATCTTGCATAAAGAGTTTATTTATTCTTCCACTGCTTCAGTTACACTATGCCGCTTATTATTTTTTGCTCGCTCGTAACTTGATAGGTTTACGTAACGCAATAACTAGGGGAATGACAACTCCTGCGTAATACAAAAGAATTGCTGTGATATCCAAGTTTGTATAGGAAAAGTTCCCCAGACTTTATCTTGTACGAGTGGATTGTGATAGGCAAATGCGACTCATTTCAACTTTTGTCAGAGTAAGCTAGAGAAAAAAACTTTTGGAGAAAGCTACAAGAAGGTTACTTGTATACTCAATGGAGGATGCAAAATAAGCACCAAACTGCTCCTCTAGCATGGACAATGCGTAGATTTCAAGTCAAACTGTCATCCCATACATTTACAACAGTACAATGTATAGGAAGACAGTTTGATTTGACAGCAAGACAAGTCTTACTTAACGTCTGTGCTTGGCCCACAGAAGCAAGAAAAATGACCTCGCGGTTGTTTCCCATCTCACTTACTCTTATATTGAATGCGTGAAAGGCTAATGTATTTTGTTTTTAATTTTTATGAGGTGAGTGAGATGGCACAACCGTGACGTCATATTTCTTGCTTCAGTTTGGTGTTCACGCTGCAAAATCCAATAGAGTGAAAAATTCTTTGAAAGCCAAAATACTTTCTTCAGAATTACCTCGTATTTTTCCATTAATTACGTAAGAATCGCTCGTAGGTACTCTCAAGTATATCTAATAATAAGCTACTTGAAAAGTGTGTTAGTTCGCCCGCATATTAGTTCGTCGTTTAACTCTTGACATAGAAAGGGAAGTAGATTGTTACTGGGCGCTGGAAGTGTTAGCTGGCGCTCATCTTTTCCATTGACTTTGAGGTTGAAATAATTTTGTAAAGTTAACTACGCAGTTTCTTTATGTACTCGTATTAGTAACACAGGACAGCTCAACTGCTGCTCCTGCAGAAGAATATTTAAATCCGAATTTGGTCTAGCGAGTCATATTAGGGCTCACGCTAGAAAAGGAAATTAAATTTCTAGGATCGCCGTGATCGAATTCGATGAGGAGAACTATATAGTAATAAATATTATATTCATTTGTACAGTTTAGTACTTAGTTAAGCTACAATTATTATAATTGTTATGGCAATTTTAAAATTGATAGGGGCGCTACTAGCTCTGAATGTTTGGCCACAGTTTACGCTACTCCAAGAGTATCAAGCACCCATGATTTGACATGATTTATTTTTTGTGTCCATAAATGGGACAGAGTGCGTCCACAGTGCATCTCCATGCCGAGCGATGGTCAGGGCGTTAATTTTATAATATTTTCTAGAGATAAACCTTTTTTTTATTTGAGTTAAGTCATACTCACTTCATAAACAGCGCCGAGTGGCATGACCAGACACGCCACCATCAGGTCAGCCACAGCCAGCGATGCCACCAGGTAGTTGGCCACATTCTGAAGATTCCTCTCTATTATAATAGCTGCTATCACGAACACGTTACCTGTAACAATATAAAATCATGATAATTTTTTGGCGCAGTCGGTAGGATCACAGTAGTATAAAGTCTCAAAAACGAGTAATTAACTTCATATTTATAGTGCACTTGGAATGACTATTCTCTAGCTTTTTGAACGTAATCAGTGACTTGTGACCTTTACAATGTGTATACAAAGATCCATGATGATCGATTAAGATAAAGTGCAAAACCCTGCAAAGAATCTCCTCACATTAAAGTCTTTGTGTATGATTACCACTTCTTCACACCTTAACCATAGTAAATTATAATAATATATTAATGTATATTAACGGTTGAATTGGTTGCGCATATTTTTTTGTAAATAAAGTAGTAGTAAAGAAGTATATGTATTAGGTATATAGTAGCATTTTAGATCCATAAAGAATGTAGGCTGCATTTAAAAGGGACAACACCGCTAATAAGTAATATTAATATATTTTATATATATTTCAGTTTTTATTCCTCCGATTCACGACGGAAAATGAATATGATAAATTCATGAGCATTTTACGACAAACAGTAATGTTGTGTCTTCTCGTGGTCATAAAAGCTGGTGAGTGCGGCCGCTGTAAACAGTTAGTTTGTTTTGATGTTTACACGTGTGCTGTGTGCGTGACGGATGCCAACTACAGATATTACGAGTTGTTTTATGTTGGAGTGCTCTGGTTTGTCTTACATTGACTTAGTTTTCAGTACTTTTAGAAGGTCACACACATCTTATTAAATTCAATTGCAAGCCTGTGCAAATCTAAACTAGGCAGTTTTTGTTTTGCGAATATCTCAGTAGGTATAACATTTTAAACTTCCGCGATTTAAACTCATATTAATTATTAGTCGGGACTACAAAAACCATTATAAAAGGATAAACACCTAAGCGATAAGTCCCGACTAATGATAATAGTGAATTTCAGTGTTGAGAGCTTCGGCCACTTGTGACCTCCATATTTCTGTTATTTATCCCTTATTCGATTCTTAATTTTGATAACTCCAAAGAGAGCTATTGCAATGTTAATGTTTTTTCATCAGTCGGAAATTATCTTCTATGATATTTATGAGGAATATTGCAATTAAGGTTAAAAAAAATTGGCAAAGTATATTATTTCTCCGCCTTTATTATGAACGATTAGGTGTGTCAAGGTACCTAATAAGAAATAAATAATTATTCAAGGTGATTTTTTTACGAATTTTTAAAACTGTTAACTACGTTTTTCGAAAAAAAAAGTCAAATTACTCGAAAACCGTAAATTTTCTCGGAATAAAATTATGGCTGTAAAATCATAGCTATAATGAGCTCCCCAATAAAAAGCCACATACATACACCATATGGTACTAAATTATCAATAACTCAATAACCCTGTATATGCAGTTATCGTTTTTTATGAGTCGTGAGTTAGGCTTGCAGGAAAAAATCTAGGTAAAAATGTTTTTTCCAATTGTAATTTCTATCTTCAGCTAATTCATTATCGTTATCCGCAGAAGCTACTGAGCGAGACAACCTAATTTCAATATGACGAGCCATCAGCCACAAGGTAATAAATCATTTATGATAATACCTACTTACAAAACTTCAAATTGGCAACTTGAGAACTTTAATCAAATAAAAGGAAAATGTTCCTTTTGTCAGTGGCTTCAATGGAAAACTAAAGGTTGTCTCTCATTGGATTAATACAACGATGATGATATTCCGACACGCTAACTCACAGCTAAGCAAATTATTTTAAGTTTTGTGTTGAGTACACTGGCGGTAGATTTTGGACCTTGAAACTTATAACGGCGGTAAAATTTGAAACATATTCGGTCTATATTATACAGACTTTTTTGACATGTTAGGCCTTGTGAACGATAGCTACAGAATTTCATTAGAATAGGCGTGATGACAAGGCTAACATTTTTTAAATGTTATTAGTCCGTAATTTAAATAATAAAAAAATATTCGATACGTATTTGTTTGTTTGTCAATATCATTGAATTTGACTGAGATATAAGGAATCTAAAATTATGGGGGAGACACGCTACGTCACACCTAGGTACAAATCGTACCTAGGCGTGACGTCATTACCTCCTTCTCCGCAACTTTAAGGCGCTGTAACTTACTCGTTTTTCATTAAATTTACAAGAATAAAAATACGTGTCCAATATTTTTTTTAAATCTAACTTATGGACAAAAAAAAGTTTTTCTGTCTTCATGCCTATTGTGTGAGAGTTTATGAGGGTTTTTTTTAGTTTATTAACGCGACGGTATGTTAACATAGCAAATATTATTAATTAACAAAACAAAAAGCCATAACTTATCGTTTTTAACTATTAACTTGTTCTGCGAGTCGAGTCAGTGTAGCATCGGTGTAGAATTGATGTAATGGGTGATGACCTCAAGGGAACTTTCGAGAGCTCTAATAAAGGGATTAAGCGTGCTTAAAAGCCTGGCTGTTCACAAGTTTTTAATTTTGGATTGCTGAACTTTTCTCTCCGATCGGAATGGAGCGTTTTCATTTAGCTGATAAACTTATCCATTACCTATAAAGCCAGGGGCAATCTCTTATACATTTAATAACACGTATTTGCAAAGGCAGTTCCGGTGTTTCAGCATGATGTTTAATATTGATGCTGTTTAATATTGATGCTAGGAAGGGATTTATTCCGCATTTACGTTTAGTTTCTTGATTTGGGGTGATTCTTACACAAATCAACTCAACCTAGACAACTACCTTATTATGGTGACATATCAACCTACTTTGTTATTGTGGTCATGGTAAACACATGCGCGCTGTTTTATGAGAATTTTAGCTCAAAAATCGTCTGATTCGCATCACAATTGAAAGTTAAAAAACACAATTCTAATTTCAAAACACATTACACAAACAAAAGCCGAGCTAGCCAATACCTCCATAGGACGATAGTGTGCAGTTAAAAAAATATACTTCACATGAGAACAACCTAACCTTACTTCTTATAGTGCGATCGTGGTATACATGCGCAGTGCTTTACAAAAATCGCGGTTCGAACTTCGTTTGATTCGCCCTATAATTTCTCGGCAAAACAATTATAATTTCAAAATACATTCAAGTAACTACGCCAGTCAGATATTCCGAGCCATAAAGCCGAGATAGCAAATACCTCCATAGAACGATAGTGTGCAGTTCAAAAAAATATACATTGATAGGCAGTTGAAGGCTAATTGTTATAATTAATTATAAGAACAACCTGAAGACTTCTCATAGTTCGATCTTGGTATACAGGCGCGCTGCTTTATAACAATCGTTGTTCAAACTTCGTCTGAATCGCGCCATAATTTCTCGGCAAAACAATTCTAATTTCAAAACACATTGAAGTACCTACGCCAGTCAGATATTCCGAGCCATAAAGCCGAGATAGCCAATACCTCCATAGAACGATAGTGTGCAGTTGAAAAGCAATTACCCGTCGATCAAGGTGAGCGAGGGAAGCGGGGATCAGGGGACGCCGCAATAGTTTCGCTGCGGATCCGATGCTCTTCATAATAAGAGATTTCTCCGATGCAGACGGGCTGAGGGTGGGGTGGTGTAAGGTATGAGAGAACGAGTTCATAATATTTTATTATCAACTAGCTGCGTCCAGCGGTTTTACCCGCAATACTTATGTAGCCTATGTGTTATTCCGGGTTCTAAGCTATCTCCATCAAAATTTCAGCTCAATCGGTCCGCTCGTTTAGGCGTGAAAGAGTAACAAACATCCTGACATCCAGACATCCATTCTTACAAACATTCACGTTATAATATTAGTAAGATTGAATTGAATAGCGAGTTCACGTCAAAGTGGTGGTTTTACGATATCGTAAAGTCTGTAGATGCCAATGGAAATGATGGTTTGTACTTAATAGTTTTTTTAACTGTTACGTAGCTTTTAATAACGAATGGCGCCAAATTAAATGTAGACTTTGATCTGATGTACTACCTGATGCCTCTAAAAATGTCCAATCCAAATATCAGGAAATCATGTGATAAGCCGAAATGTACGACAACCACCAATGCGCCAATATCAACCAAACAATACCAATGCATGTTTAATCGGAGCGATGTACATTGAGATCACATGACTGTTAGCGGGACTCGAAGTTTGAATATCTAAATGATCTAAATATAGCTAATAGGTATTTTTGACGACAACAAAATCTAGTATATTTGTTTATTAAGCTCTACTGTAAAAAACTTTCCACCAATTTGGCATACCTATTAACATTCCCCATTCCCATTTTCTTATCACTTGTACCGCACACCACCCGCATACCGACACGGCATCTCTTGACCTACTCACAACAGATTTCACACTTAACGCGAGCTTATGTAAACCTCACTCGATATATAGTTTGATTACTGTCGACTAGATACTCTAGTGTATACTCCGCTTTATAGATAAAGGCAACTATTTCATGCTTCAACTAAACGTTATCAGTATATATCAGTATAGCTCTTGGAAATACGAAAATGGTTATGAGTGTATATATCAAGTGACGCTCTCTCGCTCGCACTATTTGACTTTTGAAATATAAATTCATAAAATTAAAGCAAACGCTGTTAAAAAGCAGCAAAAATAATATTATAATATTTCTGTAGTCAGTTTCACTATGACGTTGAAATTCTTTCACATTATAACTACAATACAGCTTCTTCAAAGATCGCTTTTAGCGATAAGACCGCCAATTGTTACACTTATGTCGTGATTTTGTGTTATAGTTTTAAGTTTTCTGTGTATTTGCAGTGTTTCAATAAAGAGTTTTCTATTCTATTCTTCTTTTAAAAAACTAGAATTGATGGATGATAACATCTTATTTAAGCTCCACAAAATATGTAAAAATTAGCGGTCTAACCGCTTAACTAGTGATTTCTTCAAGATAACCGGTAACTTAAAATTAATACATAATATAGATAGATAGATAGAATACTCTTTATTTTAACACCACAAATATACAGAGAATCTTAAACCTAAAACTCAATTTCGTAAGACCGCCAATTGTTACAATCTCTTTCAGACAACCACCTAGCATAGATAGTAATAATTATAATCACATGGGTTGGTGATGAAGCTGGTAAATAAGGTAAACAGAAATAATTTTAATATACAGTTTTATAGGAGTAAATTCTCTCTACGCTCTTCTAAAAAGGACAAAATAATGTTTCTAGGCATTTTTAAACTAAGTTTAAGCGCCTAGTAACATTACTTTGCTTAAAAAAGTAACCAGTAAAGCAAACACCATTAAAAACCAGCAAAAATATAATGTTTCTGTAGTCAGTTTCAATTTGACGCTGAAATTACAAAGCCTTTCGCCGCAGGATAGTTGTGAGCAAACTTTCCTAGGTTTGATTTCAAAAAGTTTTCGTTTACACTGCGCTGTTCTGGTACATAAATGAATTAACTCGAGTGTGTTTGAGGTGGTGTTAGCTTCTCATAGATTAATTATAAAGCTTTTGGAAAGAAATCAGCCCCCGTAGACATTTCGACATTGACATAAGACTAGCAACTCCCATCTTACTGTCAAGAGTATTCTGACATTATATCAAGACGCTACTCTTGCTACTCGCGCTGTCATTGCATACAATTTGCAGCTACTCCCAATGACATTGTGCTCTTACAAACGTCAATAATTATTCTTGACAGCGGGACGAGAGTTGCTAGTCTTAAGTCAATGTGGAAATGTGCTATGAGGGCAGACGTATTTTGTTACATGCGCAACGTGACATTTAGACGCAAAATGTAGACATTTACGCCCGATTTTTGATCGACTTTCCTGATGGCGGACGGTTACGGTCGCTTATAGAGGGTAGTAATCTACAACAATAGTGGTGTTGTCTAAGCGGTGCATCATTGCCAACGTATTGTCGAAAAAGTAGCTGGATGACACCTTCCTATCCTTCCTTCCGATATGGCTTCACTGAACTTCGTACCGGAACTCTGTCGTAATGACCGCTTGGCAACATGGTATTGTCCAGAGAAGCCACGACCGAAGCATCCCACTTATACAATTTAAGTTAAATTTCCTTTAAGACACAAATAGACTCTGCTAATGTCATAGATAGTATATCAATAAAGGCATTTGTCAGGACATTAAAAAAAAAAATAGATAGTATACAGTATTTATGATTAAATATATTTATATTATGAAAACCAACTCTTTTACGAAAGGGACCTCCACAAATAGTTGTAATATGTAGTCCCTATATAAATCCTATGTAGTTACAGATAAAGTCACTTTTTGCTTATCTAAAGTCGTATTTGTGGCTTATTCTAGTGACTTTGATATTAAATAGTAGAGATAATAATACATCGGGACAGAAGCCACGAGTGAGTGTTTTTTATATTAATTATAGATAAGCCTTTGACCACAATCTCGCCTGATCTTAAGCGACGATGCGGCTGTAGATGGCAGCAGACTATACCTAGAAGGCGGGATAAAAAACTAGGATTTCAATTTTGTGGCAAATGCAACATGTGAAATTTCAAAAAAACTTGAAAAAAAACCATTGTTTATTATTATTATCATCTCGCAACAAAGTCCTCGTCAAGACGCATCAAATGAGCCCAAATTCGATGGGGCAGCGTCGTTTAATTACGGAGTTCCTATGGCCACCTTCCGGCTTCATTAACAGATCAGCTCCATGTTATAATAATATTGCATTGTCATCTGATTTACACATGCATGCAAAATTTCAGCTCAATCAGAAACCGGGAAGTGGATCAAATTTAACTCGTAAGTTTTGATTACAGACAGACATACAGACAGGCAGACAACAGACAGGTAAAGTAAATAAAAGCTTGCAATTAACAAGTGAAATTTTAAAAATACTTTTTAAAAACAAGCTTTATTTATTATTATTATCTTGCATCATAAAGTACTAGTCTAGACGAATCAAATGAGCCCAAACTCGATGGGGTTGCGTTGTTTTATGATAAAGTTCCTATGGCCACCTTCCAGCTCCATCATCAGATCAGCTCGATGTCACAAAAATATTGCATTGTCATCCGATTTACACACGCATGCAAATTTTCAGCTCAATTGGAAACCGGGAAGTGGGTCAAATCAAACTAGCAAGATTTGATTACAGACAGACAGACAGACAGACAGACAGACAACAGACAGGTGAAAGTAATATAAAGCTTGTAAAATAGAGAAGAAGATTACAGAAAGACTGACATGCTTGGTTTTTATATAATTTGATGTGTTTTTGTTATTGCCTACACTACACTACCTACTGCCTTCTACTTAAAACATCTACATAGCCTTACCACACGTGTGGTGAGTGCTGGGGACACTCGATATAGTTTGTAGCGTCCCAATTGTCGTTGGTCCGGCTTGTAAGCCGGAGGTCCTGGGTTCAAATCTCAGTGTGGCAAAGATTTTAGCCTGGACGCTACCGTGTTTCGGAAGGCACGTAAAACTGTGGGTCCCGGCTGTTTCCTATAAGATATGTAGGAGACAGTCGTCAGGTCATGTTGCAGGCCCTATTAGTAATCTCGGCGACCTGAAACTGCAACATATAGGTTAACCACGCAATCTATAAATTGTGATTTGACTCTGACAGTGTAAGTAGGGTAACCTGTTCTGTTGGAGTATAAACCCCACTTTTTATGTAAACGCGCGCTCTATTCTTATATATTATATATGTACATGTACTTCAGTAGTTGGAGATAACGCGCTCCGAAACACAATGCACGCCCTATTCTAGTTTCGCAGTTTAGTTCGTTTAATGAAAATTTAGAGATTACTGCAGGAACTGAGACTGTCATTGTTTATGAATACGAAATTATTCCGGCAAATGTATTCCGCTAGCATTTTAGTCTGCTTATTTTGAGTACATTTCTCGTCCTTTACATGATATCTGTATTCTAAATATTACATTAGAATCATGATATTATGTAAAGAGGATCTCATGCGGATATATAACAAGTTAGAAAAGGACAGCGAATATTTGTTACTGTAGCCGTTTTGCACAGGGTGAACTTTAATTGCCGCCACAAGTCCTAACTAGCGCCTCAGGAATTCGATTTTTCACAATAAATCATAATTATTGAACTCAATTTTTGGAATATCAGTTGATCTACATAATATAAATTAGGTAATATATGATTAGAATAGCCTTACGGATTGCCTGACTTATGTATCAACAGACGAACGGACTAAGTTTAAATTGTTTAAAATGGGAACCATAATTTTGAGTTGACCGAACACACAGTCTTTCGTAGCAACCTATACGTTATTGGAAATATAATTTTCATGATAAAGCTATAAATCATTTTACTATCCCTTTTTGACATTAATATTATAGTAATAGTTATTTCAAAAAGTTTGAGTTAGATACCCTCTGGTATAGCGAAGGTTACAGTTCACCATCAGGCAGCTACGTCATAAAAAACTAACAAAACTAACTTCGCCCATTATGGTGTAACATCACCCAAACTTCACTAACGAGATTAACTAACCATTTTCCGCGTTTAATAAGCTCTTATACCCAGCGCCTTTGAGTATAAAAGCATCAAAGGAGACGATTTGGGGGGGGGGGACGCACACCAATATAATAATAACATACTAATTAATATTCGATAACGTCTGTACGAAAAATTATAATCAGACATTGGCATAAAATATACTTACACAGGTACATACACACACACATACTGAGCCTATTCCGGTTATCAGTGGAATGTCGGTGTTGTTTTGTTTTTGGTTACTATATGTATAATGTATGTGTTTAGGTTATAAATATTTTTTATCTAAATCTTTTTATCTATGGCAGTCTATTTCTTTTGGCAGCTGGGTTAGCCAGACAGGGACGTATCCAGTTCGATTTCTAATCAAAAACCAGCGCTTTTTAGTGATCCGTAGCCGAATACGTAGCTTTTTTTATTTCCTATAGGATAGCCTTTGACAAAGATCTCGCGTAAGATAGCAGACATAACCTAAAAGGTGGTTATAACTCCCTCCCGGCGGGATAAATTTAATTTAAAAATTTCTCCAAAGCAAAGGCAGAAGCTAGCCGCAAACGAAATTCATTACTGCGGAATCATTTTTCATTCGTTTTAAATGAATCTTTGGTCATAATTAAAGAACCACTTCTTGTTTGCATTTAGGGCTGCGGAAGTAAATTCATTTTAACCTTTTTACCCCTTTGTTTGGTTGATGCTCGTTTAATTATTGTTGGCCTAGCCGTTTTATGTGGTTTCATCCGTTTAAAAGTAATGAGTTTGTTTAAAAACGAGTCTTTGCTCGCGGGTTTTCCCGCGTGGTGAAATACTTTCATAGCGGAGATATATATTATGTCATTAATCCCATCCGTATTTCAAATTCAACTCAAATCAATTCAGCCCCTCAAGCACAGACGCTGTGTAGACTTGTCTTGCTGTCAAGTCAACTGTCATCCCATACATTCACAAAAGTACAAAGAATGGGATGACAGTTCTACTCTTGAAGTTTTGTCGATCCCATACGTCATGCTAAGGCCACAGCACATTAATACTCGCCTGATGTTAAGCGTTATCCTTCCACTTTAGATACAGAACTATGGATGATGATTATCGACTAAATGGTATCTAAATATGTACATATTGAAAACCCTCGATTTTAGAACGAAGTCCTAGACCCACTGCGCTTTGCTCGTAATTCTGAGAAATGAGTTAATAAATTAATTGAGCCCAGATTTCTCTGGCGACCTGACGCTTCCAACGGGATCATATCGCGGCAGATTCATGTGCAAACTTTTCATTAAGAAAAGTGGATTTAGTGAGGCGATATTAACATGACGAAACTTATCCTTTCCTTATTCCATGCAAAGATGTTGTAGTAAAAAACATACGAATCAGAAGGGAAAAATAACAGTATGTTGATTCAGGGCAATAAATTCCTTCAGTATAACGAACCAAATATATTTTTACTATTTGCATAATTCAATAAACTCATAAAAACTTTATCATGACATCAAATTCTGGTGTCTCATCGACTTTTTACGGCGAACTGTGTTTTATGGAGCTTTCTAAATCTACTCGTTGTTGGAACGGTTTCAATTCGATGTTTCATTCATTATAAGTTGTATTTTTACAGGTTATGGGTGATAGAGTTACAGGTAATTAGGTACCAAGGTTTAAAATTGATTTAGCTCGAATACTTTTGACTCTTCGCTGGATGCAGGTCGCTTCCAACTGGTATGTATAGAGGTCCAAAGGGGAGGCCTATATTCAGCACTGGACGGCCTATGGCTGAGATGATGATGATGATGACTTTTAAGTTTTAACAAATATTATTACCCTCTTAAATATGGAGGTATGGGTGGGTGTGTGTGTGTGTGTGAATGAGATTGTATTGCCTTGTCAGTCAGCTTAATCGGTAACACCTAAACGGCTAAACCGATAAAGAAAAACAGCTGAGATACCCAGCTGAGTACAAGACATAGTTTACTTTAACGCTCAACTAGAGTTTTTATTGCGTCAATCTATTACTGATACAGATTTATAACAGATAATCTCGATGTGGTCATCAAGTGAAATTACATTAAACCTGGATATACGCTACTCGTTTATACTTACATCCCTCACTACTACCTTAAATAAAATAAACTTCTTAGCAGAACACAGAAAATTATAGCACCAAGCTTGAAAACAGTATTTATTACTGGTCAACATACCCCAGCAATAAAAAATAGCAAACTCATAAAATGTTATTCGAAAATAGAACAAACATTTTAATAAAACCGTTGTGTGTTTTGGTCGCTTTCAAAACGCACCGAATTCGGACCCAAACGGATTAAGACGGTATTTTTTCCCTTTTTGATGAGATGTATACTTTCGTTTGATGTAATTCGGCTCGGGCTGTCGGTCTGAGGTAATACAAATGGGAAATATTGCTTTTGGGTTTTTACATGTGAATTATCAAAGCATTTGTAATATAAAGGCGGGAAAGCACTGACCGCGTCTTTATAAAAATATAATGTTTTACAAGGGGTAGACTTACGATTTTTAAAACTATCGCGAGTGTTCTCCATAACTAAAAACAAAAACGGCACAACTCACGTCTAATATTGTCGAGAATATCTTGACCACGGTTTCGGACAATTACGATGTCCTTCATCAGGAGTTCACAGCTGCAGTAACCGACGCTCACTGGCGAGCGCCCGCGCTGCTCGCGCTGCACGGACCGAGCGCTGCGTCAGTACGGGCGGGAGGTTGGCTGACTCACTGTCACTACTACTTATGTCCGACGCATCTCGACAATATTAGACGTGAGTTGTGCCGTTTTTGTTTTTAGTTAGGGGTCCTCAATAGTGCCAGTTATTCTACCGCATGAGCGGTGATGAAACATTACCGTGCTTCGGTAGGAGGGCACTGTAGCTAGTGAAATTACTGGGCTTAAGAGTCTTAACATCCTGATTTCACTCTTGAGTAGGAAGCGTTTATGCAGTGCATCTGGAATTTCACATGATTGTGCAATATTAGGTGGCACTGTATTGATTATGGGCAGCGTTGTCTTTTCACATCAGGAGAGCGTCTTGCTCGTCTTCTTACTTCTTCGCATTAAAAAAATGTGTGTTTACTGTCTTATTAATTGTAGTACATACCTAAACAATACCTAAACAATTTAGTAAATAGCTGTTACCTAGAGGTCAGAGGTATAGTGATAGGTTCACCACCAACCACTTTTCAAGCATCAGGATACATGTTTCATCATCATCATTCGTCCACTGCTACCGCTGCTTATTTCATAAAATTAATTTTACACTATTTACTACTAAAATGCTCCATTTTCACATAAAACAGCATCAATAAAAAACAAATTCCACGTATTATTATTCCAATTCCATCCTAACTGAAGTTAAGTGGGTTTGCCTATTCCGTGAATAAACACCACAGTGGCAAATACCACTCATCCAATTTCAAAGGGAACATGTTGATTTTCCCGTTAGAATCCTAAAAAGAAAACACGTCATCCTTATCCCCCTCAAAATAGAGCTCAAAATCGTTAAATTTTCGCATCACTATTCAGTGGTTGAGTAAATAACAATTTAGAGCTCAATACATTTTTATGCATACAATGATGACACTCCTGATATTACTGAAGTTCACAAAACCACCAGACAACTAAGTCAACGCCCCCTTAATACTTTAAATGATAAACCATTTGTAGCATCAGAAATACTATCTTGCATTCAGAGTATGAACCCTAATAAGGCCCCCGGACCAGACCATCTAACTTCGGACATTATATCGGAGTTCTGCTCGAGCTACTCGGAACTTATAACTCGACTCATAAATCGTTGTCTTGATGTGGCATATTTTCCAAACGCTTGGAAAATTGCTCATATTATTACTGTTCCCAAACCTAACAAAGACTCCTATAATGATGCCTCCGCCTATAGACCCATTGGACTTATAAACGTGTTTGGAAAGCTGATAGAAAAATTGATAATGGGTAGACTCACGCACCACCTTAACATCTCTGGTCATTCCAATTCAAAACAGTTCGGTTTCAAGGCGCAAAGCTCTACTGTCGACGCCTTGCACCACGCTGTTAAGACAATAAACTCTGCCCGCAGAAACGGAAAAGTGGTTGCAGCTGTGTCTTTAGACATCAAAGGCGCCTTTGATCATGCTTGGTGGCCAAAGCTACTGCTGAGACTCCAAAGGACCAACTGCCCCAGAAACTTATACTACCTTATCAGCAATTATCTACAAAATAGGTGTGTTACACTAAATTTTGCGGACGCGAGCGCTAGCAAAATGATGACAAGGGGATGCATCCAGGGTTCAGTCTGCGGACCGAGCTTTTGGAATATCATCCTTGATGAACTCTTTGATGCTGATTTACCACCTGGTTGCCACTTACAAGCATATGCAGATGATGTTCTACTTATCTGCATGGCAAACTGCACAACAGAACTGGAGAACATCGCAAACAGCGCTCTAGAAGTAATTACAACATGGGGTGAAGAAAATAAGTTGAATTTTGAACATTCTAAGACGCAGCTTATTGGATTTACCCCTAGTGCACGTAAAGCCAAAATAACACACCGCGATCAAGCTCTAACATTTACTTCGCACATCAAACTTCTTGGCATAATATTGGACCAAAAGCTATCCTTTGTCAAACATGCTGAATATGCTGTATGTAAAGCACTTAAGATATACCGGAAGCTTTGTATGTTTGTACGCCCTACTTGGGGTGTACACAGCGATAACATCACTACTATCTATAATCATGTCATACAGCCAATAATAACTTACGGTGCAGGGGTATGGGGGGACGCCATTAATTATAAAAAAGTTCAAAATAAGCTCCTTTCTCTACAGCGGGGCTTTGCCATTAAAACTATAAAAGGTTTCCGGACCATATCGACAAACGCCGCTATAGCTCTCGCTCAGTTCACGCCCCTGGACTTAAAGGTCAAGGAGGCGTGTGTAACTGAAAGAAGTAAACTTACAGGTACTTGCCCATATCTTCCCACCGACATTAAACTTCAAAATCCTACACCACCCAAAAATCTTCTACATCCAGCTGAACGCAATGCAATTATCTTTAGTAAGGTATACACTGAGGAAGAAATAGAAAGCGCATGCCCACCGGACCGCGTCCGTATATACACCGATGGAAGCAAATTAGATAGTGAGAAGGTCGGTGCAGCTTTTGTCATACAAAAACCTAATTGCACTCCTATCATTAGGAAATTTAAGCTACACGACAGCTGTACCGTCTTTCAAGCGGAATTGCTTGCCATTGAAAGGGCGGTCAAGTGGGCCCACGAACATAACGTACCAGCTGTCACGGTTTTATCTGACAGCCACTCAGCTCTACAGGAACTTGAAAATAGACAAACGACCAACTCTTTCGCCTCTAGCATCCTTAGCCACCTACAACAACACACAGGATCTGTGGAGTTCGTATGGGTGAAAGCTCACGTAGGTCTCACCGGGAACGAAGCAGCGGACGAGGCCGCCAAAAGTGCTGCCTCCTCTCATCGAGCTCCAATCTTTAGTAAATTTCCTATAAGTTACGTCAAAAAACGCACTAAGGAACTTAACAAAAATGTTCATTGTACTAGATACCTAACATCAACGAAAGGGGTTTATACCCGTAACTGGCTCCCGGAACTGAGTGATATTGAGCAACTATTTAAAACCGTGGGACACTCTTTTCACCTCACACAGGTGCTGACCGGCCACGGATATCACCGACAATACCTTCATCGGTTCAAGATATCCGCGACCGACAAGTGCAATTGTGACGCAGACACTGTCCAAACCATGGATCACCTACTGCGTGAGTGTCCCCGGTTCTCACCTGATCGATTCAGACATGAGCAAACCTGCTCACATCTACATGTATTGAATCCATACAAAATATCTGATCTCCTAAGGGAAAATACGGCAATTCAATCTTTTTTGCACTTAGTAACTATGGTTGTCAATAATCTCAAAGAATACAATAAATAAATAATAAACTAACATAAACAACAAGTAACTAATCTATAAAGTAAAAAAAAAAAAAAAAAAAAAAAAAAAAAAAAACAAACAAGCTCAAACCAATGAAAGTAATATATGTATATAAAAAAAAAAAACAATAAAATTATAGGTAAATCAATTTCATTTTTAAACGTAGAACTTTAAATCGCAACTTGTATCAAATAGCAAGGAAGCGAACAAATTTTACTGCTCAAACTAAAATAAACATAATATCACTTAGATGAAGAAAACCAACAGACTTTGTTACAAAATTTATTTAAAAAAAAAAAAAAAAAAAAAAAAAAACATTTTTATGCATTTGGTGTTTATTTGTATTGCTTTTTATTTATTTAATGAAGTGTATCAATAGATAAAGCGTAAATATTATTAAGAGCGCTTTTGATTAAGTGTACTGAATAAACAGTGAAATTAGGGTTTAGTATTTGCTCTTTAAATGTGTGTGCTTAGCTTTGAAGAAAATAAACCTACTGAAAACGTAACCTCTATTGTCACCTTGGAGTTTATTATTAAAACGCGATGATAAATTAAGTTGCTGCTAAATGAATATTATGCTTTTAAATAATAAACTATTTAATATGACGGTACGAACAATTATAATTGTTCGATAATAATTATCGAAGAAAAGGATCCGTCAAGCAACGAACACTTGCCGTCAAGTCACGAACTATTGCCGTCAGGATACAGACTATTTCCTTCAAACTAAGAACTATTGTCGTCAATCTAAGAACTATTCCCGGCATGTTATGGTATCTTTAGTTGAAATAACTTACCAACAATAGTAGCTAATATGATAAGTGCGAGCACGACTGACGTGACGGCCATGAGGACGAGCGACGTGGTGTCGG